>OY728120.1:6000000-6400000 GCA_963277665.1 Viscum album | reverse complement strand
CGAAACATTTTTGTATTACTTATATTTTTATAAGTAAAATATATAAAGAAATTAAAATATATTTTATAAATTGGAAATCATATTTTGGACTTGTAAAAATAAATAATTATCATTTATAAAATAATTGACTAATGATTAAAAACAAAAATATAACCACTCAATGAAAAATAATAATCATTATTCAAAATATATATTTTTCTACATATTATATGTTTTACATACAAAAATTAACATATTTAGAGTTTGAATGTGAAAATTATATTCCAAATTTAGAATCAAAATTTTAAAATTAGGAAATAGGGTATATAATGTATTTTTGGAAAAAAATAATTACCCTAGTAAATAATAAAATAATATAAAATAAACTAAAAAGGTTAAAAATGACATGAAATGGATATTGAATCACCAAATTGACATTTATATATTATAGAAGTCCTTTTTTAGAAATTAGAGTCTATATTTATATTCTAATAATTATTTCATCACCTAACACAACTAACTTACCTAACGCACTTAACACTCATGTGATTTCAAGATTTCTCCTCATATAGATCATGTTTCCAAATAGATATTCCTTAATTACACCTATAAATGTTCACCCCTCTTCCCATTACCCAAAAAAACCCATGATTATCTTGGTTATAACACTTAATTTCCCTCTCCTTGAGTACCACTTCCAAATTAGATAATTTTATAAGGGATAAAGGGTTGGTTTTAAAGTTAGGAAGTAATTAATGTAAGTGTTCCTAATTCTCTCTTTTCATTTCCCATTTAAGATTATATTATCCTTAATATATTTAATAATTATTATAATATAAACCAATTGTTATATATCCTTGGTATAATCATCAATTTTATCTATTATGAATGATATATTATGCATCCCCTCTCATCAAACACTTTTTATTATATGTTATTATACCACAGTATGAGTATCCCTTTTCACCATCTTAACTTCATAATTATGATTAATTTGTTATAAAATCTTTTAAAAATCTATGTAAGTTTATTCCATTCTTATATTTACATTTTATTTTAATCACTTTAATCCATTTTCAATAATGGATTACTCATTCCCTATCATTATAAGGTTTTTATAGGCCATTATTATACTAATGTAATTGTTTTACTCATCAATTGTCCCTATTTTGTGTTTTCATTCGTTATTATTACTAATTATACTTTATGCCTCATGTTCTAACCTATTTATTTATATTAATATATTTTTACTCTTCATTTATTATATGTTTTTAATATACTTCAAATAAAAACATTGTAAATTATTTCATAAATTGATTTTCTTTCAATGAATTTCACTCTTTCGACATTAACTATATTATTATAATATTTGGAATGTTTTACCATTTAAATTTCATATATTTTATTTACTATTAATTTATAAGGATTTAAATTTCATTACCATTATCTCCTTTTTTATTGATTCTTAAAACATCATGGTGAAGTGAAAAACATTTACACCCTATTTTCAATATTTCACTTCCATATATACATTCTATCTTATCAGAAACATTTATTTTTATTAATTTTAATGGTATATATTTATTATCATTGATACCTTATACATTTCACATAAAGGTTATTTAAAATAAAATTCTATATCTATTATTTTTTATGTGAGTTATTTTAAAATGTTACATAAATTATAAAACATATTTATTTTAACTTTTAAACCATTTTTATCTTCATCTACAAGTTTATTATACTTTATATTTACAGTTCTATTATTTTTATGTTTTTTTATTTATATAAAAATTTAAAAGTCTTTATATTAATTCTTGGAAATTATTCTTAAAGTGTCTTATATTTTTCTGACAATGTTACTAAAGTGCTTATAAAAATATAATTGAGATTTCTCATTTAGTTTTCTATATTTCTTATAGAGGTTCCATTTAAATAAAATTATTACCATATTTTACAAGATAATAATAATAATTGAAATATATTTGATTATATTATTTTGTTTATTTATTAAAAAATATGTTTAATCCATTATTTTCCTTATTATTTGTTTTTTCAATGTTGTGTGAAAACCAATTATTTTATTTCTTAAATCCTAGAAAATTTATTTTCTTCATAAAAAAGAATTTTTATATATGTCAATATCATTTTTATTATATTCCCTCTCACTATTTGTATAATACATTAATATTTAAAATAGACCCTTGATTCATTATCTAGATTATTATATTTTTTGGTGTGTTGTGGAAATGAAATTTATATAATAGGATTGATCCATGACTAAATATGTTTTTCCTTATAATCAATTATAAATAAAAATAAAAATTTAATTGATACCACTACCAATAATTTTTTCATAGGAAACATATTTTAACCTCATTAGTGTTGTCTCCTTATGGAGAGATATTGAGGACTTATATTTCCAATAGGAATTTTCAAGTAAGTGTGGTGGCACTCAGACACTATGTATTTATATATCAATATCACACTTTTTTAATTATCCAGTAGATCCTAAATATGTCTTATTTTTAATCTTATCTTATAATATGATATATTATATTTTTATATTGACAATTATTTTATATGACCCTTTCATAACAAGGTTTATTACCATATCCCCACCTCGTGGATGTCATATTTGTCATGATTCTAATAGAAAGATATTATATTTCATTGGAATACTTTTTGATTGATAAGGGATTTTTATTCATAGTATCATCCATTATATTTATAAGATTTGGGGAGTGAACCTAGTCCACTATATTTATAATATATTGGGAGTGAAATAAATCCAGTATGTTTTTGAGATTTGGGGAGTAAACCTAATATAATTTTTAAGTTCTATTGGGTGTGAACCCAACCAACTATATTTATTAAATTTGGGGAGTGAACCCAACTTACTATGCTTTTGGTATGTGGGGAGTGAACCTAATTAACAATGTTTATAGAATATGGGGATTGAACCCATTAAATAATGATTTTATTTTATTGGTAATTATACTTGACTTAAGATATCCTATGATATTGTACCATATTCTTATATAATGACTCACATCTATGTTTCCATGTTTTATATTAAACTAGTTATGATTTATTTGTGATATTTTCATATACCATGATTTTGTTTTGATACCTATTTGTTTATTTTTATCTCAATCCTTTATTGTATTCTTCCTAATCACCTACATTTTCCATCTTATATATTATATCCTTGATTAGAATATGGGCTCAACGTTTTATTATATTTCACATTTCACTAGGTAATGTATAAGAATATTATGTATGATATTATTTGACTATAAGGGAACCATGTTTGATTAATTTTATGGAAGAAATTTATTTTGTACTGTATAATAAGATCAAAATGTAGATAATATCTAAAGAAACTAAACCTTCAGGTCATGGTATTATGTTTTAATATTAAGATGTTTTTTATAATCATGGGTAATAATATAAGATACATATATTTTATGTTTAGGATATTATGGTATTATCACGAGATTTGTTTATTTATTTTATATTTGGTTAAAAAAAATAAAATGATAAAACTTAAAGTGGAAGAGGATAAATAGAAAGTTTTATAACTTGAACTAAAGGTGTAATAGGATAAGATATACTAGGATTAAATTTTTTACATTGATATGATTGTTTACAAATATTTTATAATATATTATCATTACTCATACCAACTATGGTTTGGGTAGATGGTTATAAGTCATAAGAACCAATTTAATAACAAATATGATAGAAAATGAAATGAATTTCTCACCAGGCAACTGAATAGGATGGGATATTGTGTGTAAAGTCTCATTGATGTGTTTAACATGATACCATAAATTTTTGAATAATAACTTGAATTATATCAAACTACCAAATTCAATAATAAAGTTAAAACTCAGAATTGAGTAATTTATTCAATTATGACCACTATCCTTTAGAGGATCTCTAAATGCATTAATTGTTTCACAATATATCAACATGATTAAAAGAAATGTCTTTCATTATTCAAGCATAAAAAATATATATACCATTATAATTTGAATTGAAGAGGTAATGTAAACTAATTTAGACATATAAGGTTTGGTGTTCAGTCACTGAGTAGTACGATGATTATATCCCATGTATATAAATCTTCCCTAATATCTAATTATAGAATTATATGGCCTATAAATACAATATTTTATCATTTAATAAAATTCAATGCAATATTTAGAACTTATTTTCTCTCAAAACAATGATCCAATATACCCTATCCATGATGAGTATTGAAATAAGACCAATCTTCATGGATAATGGATAGACAAGGAAATCATAAGAGAAAATGAAAAGTCCATCCTTAAAAAAATGATTAATCCAATTTTTATCCAAGTAATGGACAAGAAATCAGAGAAGGATAATATGAAGCTATAAAAGTATGTAATAAATATTTTTCAGTTCAGCCTTGAAAAAAATAAAATTGGGGCCATGAAATTGGCGGATTTTAGAAAAATATTTTTCTTATACCCTTTATCTTAAAATGATGAAATTTTTTCTTGATCTAAAGAAAATAGATGAAGAATTTATTTTTTAATATAGTGAAAACTTTACAAGACATACAAGGTATGCTTTGAAAAAATCAATCATAGGTATATTTCATATTACTTACTAAAGAAACATACTTGGAGAAAATTGTTGAGCTTAATGAAAATGACCATTATTTTATTTCCTATATGAATAATAGAAATTAAGTAAAAAATAAATTATTTACAACACAAAATAAAATAACAAATATTTTGTTTCATTAAAATATATCAATTAAAATTAAGCACTACTACATTTAATAATATTAATAAAATTAAAAAGGGAAAATAAATAAATGTAAATAGAATTAAAAAAATTCTAAAAACAATTCCCTATAATCTCCCATGGGTGTCATACTATTGAGTATAAATTTTGAAATAATAATAAAAAAAGAAATATGATGAATAATTTGAATAAGAAAATAAAATTAATTATTTTATAGATAATTTTGAAAGGTTATATATAATAATGGAAAAGGAAAATATGGCCATTGGATATATGGATGTTAGACCTATATAGTCATTGTTTATATATATAGTTGATGAGTATATTAAAGTTTTTATAACTTAAAAGTAATCCCCATGTGGAAGTGAAAATTTATTATAAATGAAATATTTATATACCTTAAAATAAATATGATTATTAAATATATTTTTTCTTAATTAATCTATTATCCTTTTGAAAAAAATACTAATTATATAATAAAATAAATTAATTATTATTAATTTAAATAAATTTAAAAAAAATATTTGAACCATGAAAATCAATAGGTACAAAAATCTATAATTAAATATTTTTAATATTAAATTCCCTTGGAATTAATAGAAATTATTAGGCATGGAGTGTACATGTGATCATGGAATTGTAATTGTTACACAGGAACAAGGTAAATATTATGCATATTTTTTTAATATAATATTGGAAAATGTATGAAACCATTTAATTAATGAAATTTAAATCAATCTAATATGAATTAAAAATTATAATAAATCATGGAATATACAACTTCTATGAGAATCTTGATTTTAGGGTTATAATTAACAGAGATTTAAGTTACAAATTTTATGTGATTGTTAGATGATTATGTATACAAATTATAATGACCCAAACATGTCATAGATAGAGATCACATCTTAATAGATGAATATTCATTACATTTCAAAAATAAACACCTAAGGACCATAATGGTTTAGTGACATTGGAGACTAGGTACATAATCTTATTTATTTAGTGAAAGTTATTCAACATCTTCCTCAAATATATTACCCTTTTTTACTCTTCAAAACATACCATACTCAGAACCTTTATTTATAACTTGGGAAATGAAACATAATAAATGGGGAGCTTAGATGCTTAGTAAGAGTGATTATGGAAAAAAAATATAAACATAACATGAGCATAAGGGTATGATAACATGATCATAATACATGAAAACCATAACCTACATATCAAATATCGTAATATTATGTCATGGAATAAATATTGGAAGTTGAAAAGATATGAATCATATTACCATGTGGAATGCTTTAATCCAAGGCCTGTTGCTAGATCCTTGATGTCTTGAAGCATCTACTACCCAACATCTAAGAGATGAAATCATCCAATTCATACTTCCTCTTATGATCATTATTATTATTTAAATTATATAGAAGACAGAAATGAACACATCGACGACAAGACTTCAGAGGATTACGACAAGACGACTTCAAATTCCCAAACATGCCACACTAAAAGCAGGCAGACGACTAGTCTCATGAGAGTGAATCGAAATCCTAAAAAGATGACTCGTCAAGAATAGGTTCCTCCAAAAAAAACCTCTCTCTAGTATTGTAACATTCATGAGTGGAAAGAGATACCAAATATTCAACTTCCTTTTCTCTAGAAACTAACTCATCTAGGAATGCTTTATCCACTCACTTAAGAAATATAAATTCACCAGATGAGATAAATATATCCTTGATATCTGGATAAAGACACCAAACTAAAAGAGTATATTTCAACTAATTCTAAAATTCTACCTTCAGAAAAAAGGAAACATGATCCTTGAAGTGGTGAACCCTTTACTGTATACTAACCTTGTTTAACATTGATGAGCTATTCTACCTTCCCCATCTTCAACTCCTTTGGATCGAAACATTGGATGAAAGTGGGCCTAAACACTTTCCAAGGCATCCAAGGTTGTAATGATTTTGGGATGATCACATTACATATTTTCAAATCCAAATCTTCAAAAAAAAATCCAAGACAGCTCGAACCTTCACTGCTTCAGGGGTTCCCAAAATCCCAAAGATTCCTCCAACTCTACCACCCCACTCAAAGTCTGGGTAGGGTCAAAAACTAGAAGAGACACACTAGAAACTTATGGGACTATTCTAGGTAGCATACTCAGAGAAGAAGAAAAACAAAAAATCCAAATCGACATCACCCAAAACTCCATAAAAAGAATACCTCAAGACAAAAAAACATGCTCATAATCCAAACATTACAAACATAAAAAAAATATTTTCAAGTACCACCATTTCATTTAAATCTCAATTAAATTCATATCAAAAGAAACTTTACACAAAACCTTAAATCACTTTAAAATCATGTCCAAACACTAAAGCACACATAATCACGCATTGAAAACATTTTTACCTTGAAAATACCTTTTCGCAAAATCAATTTTCCTATTTAAAATCCACTTACACCAACATAAACCAACCCAAATGAACAACTCCCATCCAACACCAGGGATGAGGAACTTTTGGCCCAGCGTAACCCAACAACATGGTTAGTGGTCCATGCCGCAAGTAAGAATAAACAACTAAGAGGACCATGAGCCACATAATCAGACTCTACATGGGTCACTACATCATGTGAGATCAAAAAATGACACCAGATCAACTCCATTTTCATTCCTTATCCATACCACAAAAACTTAAAAAGGACTAAAATCTTGGACAACATTTGGAAACTAGAAGATAATAATGAGCATGGGTTCATGAAGTCCTTCCCAAACATACCTCTTGAGTTCCAACAATCCTAATATTTGATCCACCTAACACCCAAATGAAAAGGGCTTGATATGATACAATTTTTCATTAACTAGGATTGGATTCCATCTGACCCGACAAAAAAATCAGTCTGATACAAGTAGTGAAGGTAATTCCCAATCCCCATAGGAAAGAAACTAGTGTCGGGAATCAACGTAATCACAATGGAAAATTTTTTACACAAACAAACCAGGATCAATAACCAAGATAAACATGAAGAAAAACCCACAATAACTACACATAAAAAATATAAAAACCAATCCAAATACAGTAGTTAATGAAATAATAAAAACTAAATACAAAACTAAAACTAAAATATGCAACACGATCTGTATGTGACCTCTTGGTCACCACCCACAACAAGACCAACCCTCTGCAAAGAAAAAATGAAATAGAAACCTGGACCTACAAAATAGATTGGGTCTATAGATGCTCAGTGGCATAAGTAAGTTGAGATCTGAACCAACTCATTAGGTAATCACCATAGAGTCCAAGCTTTTCATTTCCCAAAAAAATCCATAAACACTAGTTTAAATTACTTACAAAAAATTAGTTTTTAATCATTTTATGAAACCAACCACATATTTCCATAAATTCTCTTTTTAAAACCACACACACCACTTTCCTTTACAAAAATGGTTTCACACTCCAAAATCCAATTCAATTCCAAAAACCAAATACAAATCCAGACTAGATGACCAAAAAGGGGTATTATGAAGGTAAAGAAACAAAAGAACAATAAAAGACTGTTATAGATAATATCCAACATGAAAAAGAAGTAAATAGAATTAATTGACAGTCAATCATGGGTATTTCCTAAACATCTCTAGATGAAATCCCTAGAATTACTTTGTTCAGAGTCACCTTCCAATATATGGTGAAGCTAAATAGACAATAACGAACTAAAAAATATAAACTAGTCAATCGAGTGGCATGTCCCACCTGGCCTCTCCGAAAATCTAGGAGGTACAACTCATCTAATATGGGTTGAAAAGAAACTATCACTATGTCATCTAGATAACGTCCAAGAATCCCAGGATAATAGTACTAAGTGAATGGGGTGGTCCTCACATGTGTGGTTTAACTAAAATCCACTACCAACATTATTTTTTAGCCCCAAACACTAACACCACCTATGTGATTCCCCTATTCTTTAGGAATCATGATTAGAGGTTCTTGTCTCATAACAATCCAGTCACAAGTTCCAATGGGGCCTTCGCATCACATAAACATTCAAAAACTACTTTCCAAACCATTACAAAATACCAACCGGGCCTTTAAAATTTCCAATCTGAATTCATTTACAAAACCATTTCCAAAATCACTATTAAAAACCACTTACACATGAAAAATACCAAACATTCCCTTATATTTCAAATGAAAAACCATTTCCATGAAAAGTGAAAACTTGCAACAACATGAAAAGTTCTAAACATATCCCTATGAAAATTATTCAAAAAAAAATATCTCAAAATTAAAACAGGCCATGTTTTAGAGAAGATGTCTGGAATCACATTTAAAGTCACTTGAATCGCCAAATTAATCATTTTTGAATCAAGGAACTGTTATGGGAAATATAAAGAGGGAAGGGAGGAAGAGATTTTGAAAAACTATGGTTCAAGGAAACGTCATTACCAAGGAAAATTATCATTTTTTACCTTCTGTGAGTGCACCACATGAACATATATATGTGACAACATCCTATTACACTCTTCAGAAATCCATGAAATCACCCAAATAATCTTTTTAATGTAACATCACTTTATTTTAAACCAACATAATAATCCACACATAAGCGTATGACTATAAAAGTCACTAATTCCCACATACAATACACAATTCACAACATAAACACAATACCAAAAAATAACCAAGGTCAAAAACTACCCAAGGCACATAATTTCACAACAAAATATCAATTGAAATTTTATCAGACACCTTGTGTGCATATGTGTGAGTATATATATAAACACAATTAAAGAAGTATTTGGAAACCGCTTCCACCAATTTTTTCCAACATGAAAACACTATAACAAAAAAAAACACATATTATGCTTGAAAAACAATTTTATAAACCACTTATTAAATCAAAAGAATCAAATGGAATGTTCTATGAAGGAAACTGACAGAAACACCAACCTCAACAATGTGAAAACTCAATGAGACTTCATAAAAAGGAAGAACCAAGTTTGAGAGATAATATGTACACACTAAAATCATAGATACCGAAACATATATGATTAACCTAATCATAGGGTTCATAAAAGAGACATCCCACTAAGAAAACAACAAGAAACCCACAGAGTAGGAAGAAGAGAAGAGTAAAATGACCAAAAACTCACAGAAACTTACATAGAAATCTTTAAGGAGCTTCAATGGAGGAAGGGGATCAAGGGAGGAGGGTATCTTAGAGCTGTATGGTGCATCTAGGTTGAACAAGGGTGGAGAAACAAGAAATGGGGTTAAAAAGTAGAGGGGAAAAAGATTAATTTCACAATTTTTATGACTTGGAAAACTTACATAGTTTGACCTCACGGTTTGAAAAACTGTGCACCAACCATGCACATCCTACTGTAGAGAAGGAAAACCCCACACAAGATGGCTTCATAATCACAAAAATTATGATACAAACATGATAAATGAACCTATTAAAATAAAGAGCCTCCCCATATACTCTCTGAATGGGTTTCTATAACTGTTTGAAAGCTGTGCACCATGGGACCAGAACCTGAAGCATGCCACACAGTTTTCCCCTGACCCCGTAGGGTTTGGCCCAACCCATGCCCCAAATGTGCAAGAAGAAAATGGTATAAAACATAATTTACATTAAAATGCCACATTATTTACCCACAAACCATTCACAAGACACAAATCCACCTAAAGCCTCCAAAACTCATAAAATGAAACTTGGAAGTAAACCCGAACCCCAACCAAAATATCCAATGATAAGAAAACGATAAAATAATTAAAATTATGAGATTTTGGTGTGAAAAAAATTCATAATAATATAATTTTAAAATGTATATTTAAAAAAAATTATAATTTCAATTAAATTTTATAAATGTGGTAAAATTAATTTTTAAAATAAGCATACAAAAGGTGATAAAACAGGTTTTTAGAAAATATAGTTTTAAGTATAAAATTATATTTATTTGTATCTTTTATCTCAAAAATATTTTTGCTGAATTTTAAAAAATTTATTGAGCATATAATATATATTTAGTTAAAAATATTCACTAAAAGTGATTTGTTTAATTTATTGAGGTAAAATAAACTTGTCTACATAAAAATAGTGCTTCATAAAAATGATTTCTTTAATTTTCAAATATTTTTTGGTATCATTTCAAATTAATTGGTCACCAAAAGATTCATTTTATATACATGTTTAAACCAAATATTTTTATTATTTATTTAATACTATTCATATCAGCCATTCTAATGTCTAGGAGATAACTATCATATTAAATAATAATATTTTAATAGTATTCCATATTTTGTTAAAACTTGGTGTTATGTGTAAAGAAATATGTCGAAGAAAATTAAATTTAATTGAATAATATATTTTAAAATATATCAGGGTGTTACATGTATAAATATATATCCATTATGAAAATCAATCTATTGGATTATTTTTGGGATTCCTAAATGAACTAATCATTGAATGTTACTATCACAATGTAGTTATTATAATATAATTTTATATTACTTATATTTGAATTAGTAGTAAATATATAAAAATTAAAAGATATATTATATTTTGTAATTAACATGTTTCAAATTTATAAATAATTAATTGTTATATACAAAAAATTATGTAATGATGAAAAATAAAAATAGAATCGCTCCTAGAAAAAATTGTTTTCACTCTAAATATATTCATTTTCTATGTCTTATAAGTTTTTATTTAAAAGTAAAACATATAATATTTAGAGTTTTAATTTTAAGAAATGTACTCCAAAATTAAAATTATAAAATTTTAATTATGAAATAATACATATATCATTTTTTAGAAATAAATAATTATCATGATAAAAAATTAAATAATATAAAATAAGGTAAAAAGTGAAAAATTACATGACACAAATTTTGAATAATTAAATTGATATTTATAGATTTTAGAAGACCATTTTTAGGAATGGAAGTCAATAATACTATTTTAATGAAAATTTAATCGCCTAAATCAACTATCTTACCAAGCCCACCAAACTCAAATGTGATTCCAAGATTACCCCTCATTTACGTCATGTTTCCAAAAGGATTCCCCAATTTCAACTATACAAGTAAACCCATCCAACCGATAATCAATAAAAAATCCATAAATATCTTGGATATACCTCTCTAGAATCCAATCCTTGAGTTTGATCCCCAAATTTGATCATTTTGGAAATAAAAAAGTGTCAATTTGAAGGGTAGGGAGAAATAATGGAAAGGGTTCTTAATTTTATATTTTCATTTCTTATTTGAGATTATTTTTTTATTAACTTCTTTAAAAATAAATTTATTATGCTTAGTTACTTATATATACATGATATAATCACCCTTTTGATCTATTATCAATGACATATTACCAATCCCCTCTCACCAGACCCTTTCTATAAATAGTTATTATTCTAAAGTATGACTATCATATTTGACCCTCTTCAATTACTAATTTTGATTATTTTGTTATAACCTATTTTAAAAACACATTTAATTTGATACCATTCTTATATTTTAGTTTATTATCATATATTGTATCCATGATCTATGAGATATAACTCATTCCCTCCTGTTATACCCTTATAATAAGATATTATTTTATATAAGTAAGGGGTTTCTCCGCCAATTGAACCTATTTTAAGATCAAATTCATTATTCTTACTCATTATTCTCTGTATATTATGTTCCAACCTATTTATATATATTTATTTATTTTTATACTTCTTTTAGTATAAGATTTATTTTCAATGTCTCATTATATTGATTACAAACTTTATAAAGGTATTCATAACTTAATTTTCAATCTTTGAGTTATTTTATCTATTGTTAAACTATAATATACTATGATTGGGAATAATATACCCTTTTATTTTCATATATTTTATTTTCTATTATTTTTTAATGATTTAAATTTCATTCTATTAATGTTTATTTTGATTGGTTCTTAAAATATAATGGTGTAGAAAAACCTTGACTCCTTGTCATTGATAATTATCCTTTTTATCCATATTATTTCATATCACAAGTCTTAATTTTTCTTATTTTAAAATATAATTGTGTATTTTATTACCCAAATGGTTCTAATTCCTTCATTTTATTCGTATTTGATAATCAATTAAGTCAATTTAAAATTCATTTTTATATCTCTTTTCATCATTGTGGGTTATTTTAAAATGTTATGAAAATGATTAAAAATTCATTCAAATTTCTTAATATTTATCAAATTAATATTAAAATTTCATTTAATTTAGTTATATGGTTTCAAAATATTGACATTTTATTTATAAAATAAAACATTTAATTTTTTTCACTTTTTGAAATTATTTTGAATATGACTTATAAATTTGTTTTTATAACAACTTTACCAAAATATTAAGAAAACTCTTTTTATGATTTCACAACCATTTTCCTCTCTTTCACATTGAGGACTTATTTTAATGAAATTATTTTAATTATATATAATAATTTTTTTTATTTTTTTAATAATATTTATGTCATTTCTTAAAAATGATGTTCAAACCGTTATTTTTTTTATTTGTGATTATTTCATAATTGTGTGAAAGCTATTGTTTTCACTTATCAAATCCTTTCTAATGTCTTATTTTTATAAAAAATAATTTCCCTCCATACCAATACCATTTTTCATGTATTACCTATCATTATAAATGTTTCAGAGGAAATTTATATACTGAAATTATCCCTTTATTCATTATAAAAATTCATATATATTTATAGCATCGTGGAAATGAAATCGATATGAGGGGATTGATCCATTACTTACAATGTTTTTTCTCTTTTAAAAATACAAGAAGACAATTTCATTATTTATTTTATTTTATATACACCATTCATAAGAAAAATTTTTGTAATCACAAACATTGTGTCTCCTAATATACAAATATAGGGGAACTTTTGTACCAATTGGTAATTATTGCTATGTGGTGGGGGGTCACTTGACTTTTGTGGAATGATCTAACAAGTCACACAACTTTCATAGTCTCGTTGAGGCCCCCCAATATGACATGGTATTTGGACTCTCATCTAAGGTGATACATTCGATTATTATATTTGTAATTATTTTTTAACAGACCATTCATAACAATATTTATTATAATCTCCTTACCTTGTTAATACCTTATACTCATTTATTATAATTGAAGAGTATTAACATTAATAGTGATACCAATTAATTAAAGGAGGGTTTTCATTCATAGTATCGTCTACTATGATTATGGGATATGAGTAGTGATCAAAATTCATTATGTTTATGGTATATGGGGAGTGAACACAATCCAATATGTCTATAGGATATGGGGAGTGAACCCAATCCACTATGATTATGTGGAATTGGTAGTGAAGCAAGCCCATTATGTTTATGAGATGTGGTGAGTGAACCCAACGAACAATGTTTATTGGATGTAGGGAGTAAGGAAATCTATTAGGTTTATGGGATATGGGAAGTGGACCCAATCTACCATTTTTATGAGATATGTGGAGTAAATCCAATTCATTAGGTTTGTTGGATATGGATAGAAAACCAAATCCACTATGTCTATGGGATATGGGTAGTGAAAAAAATCCACTATGTTTTGATGGTCTTGGTGAATGTCCTTAACTTATGATATCCAATGATTATGTTTTTTCTATATAATTATGTTATGATTAACTTTTAGGATTATATTGTCTATATTAAATTGTGTATGATTTCCTTATGTTATTTTAATATTCCCTGATTATGTTTTCATACATGCGTGTTCATATTATGCTAACCCCATTATGGTATTCTTCATTATGGAATACTTTTCTCTATCATATATTCTTCCCTTACTAATAAATCACACCCACCATTTTTTTATATTTCTTATTTATTTGAGTAATGAAGAATAATAGTATGTATGATATAACTAGAATAAAATCAAATTTGTGTAATATTATGGAAGCAATTTATATTGTATTGTGAAATAAGATCTATAGATAAATAATATCAAAATTCACTAAAAATTTTGAATCTCGGAGTATGTTTTAATCATCCTTTATTATGTATAATCATGTGAAATGATGTACTATCCATATATATTATGTTTATGGTTTTTAAAAACACTATATATAAAAAATTATCTTTATTTACACAAACACTATGTGGGAACCGTTGTGTATTTGCAGCGTTAAATCAACTATAAATTCCCAAATCATTAATTATAAGTAGTTAGGATTAAAAAATCAATAATACTCATAACATAAAGGTATTTTATTTTATCGTTTTCAAAAAAATGCGTCTCTATAAAATTTTCCACTATACGTATCATATGAGTCATTATTAATCATATAATCCCTTCTTCAAAAACATTGAGTAACCATGATACTCAGAATTGTTAAATCTCATATACAGGAGGAAAAATAAATTATTTATTAATAAAAACCTACTAAGTAACAAATAATATAATAGAAAACACAATATTAGATTATCCTCATGCTGGAATAAATAATTTATCAAAGTATACTGGTTCACATTAGATGTAGAATCCCAAACCCATATGCCACTAAAAGGGGCCCTGAGTCGGGTTTGCCACATGGTCTCATTTAATAAATAAATACCAGGACTTGGAAAATTTCCCAAAGTCCCTCATAAGGATGTGATCATGAGATGCTTAATTAGTCTATCTGTAAGGTGTACGGCTCTGACCGAATCCAATCTTGTGCTTTGTATTGGCAGATGCATCATTTAAATCATTCCATTTATTACTAAATTACGAACCTAAGACCATCCTTGTCATTTCTTATTTGGAATCTAGGTATCTCTCTAGGTATTACAATAACCAAACCCCCAACAATACCATCCATATGGATACTCATAAGAACCCGGGTATCGCTCTTGGTGTGGTATAACATCACCTCTCACTAATTCCATCTTTGGAGGTCCACTAAGGATGCCCATGTGTAACCCATGACATATATAATCAACTACAATTTGAGTCCATATGTGTAACTACAGTAATGAATCCCAAGTATACTCTTGGTGTAATTATAATCATCCTCTGAGTCTATCCTTGGAAATCCATAAGGAGTCCCACTATCACTGGGGTGTATAAAAGTCAGCCTCTTAGTTTGTCCTTAGCAGTCCGCAAAAGATTCCAAGTATCACTCATGAATAAGTAGAGAAACATCCAAATGATTTCATCCATGGAATTTGTATTAGAACCAATGTTTCAACCAAGGAGTATTATAATCATTCAATAAAATTCAATTAATTTATTCAAAGGACACTACCATGGTCATCTCATTTAAACCTCACCTCAGTAGGTGTCTCAAGGAAAAGGACAAGCTTAGAAGGATTATATTATTAATTACCTCACATGGTCAAGTTAATATAAGTATCATCTCATGCTTAAGAAATCAAAAAAATGGAAAAATCATAGGGACATGGTTTTAAATTCCCTCTCCTTAATCAATTCAAATTAAAATTTACATTTAACCATTTGGCATCCCATGAAAAGGGCTAAACAAAAAACCTCAATGGTAATCCAATTCAAATGCCACTCATGGTGATCCAATTAAACTAGAAACACACATAAGGGGTGGTTTGAATTTGAGGTCCTTAAACTTTGAACATTATCAATGGTTTTATTAATTATATATATTTTTCCTATCTATTTAAAACAAGGATAAAATTCCATTTCATGGCCATCACTCTGATAATTGGGAACGTGAAAAAATTACATATATATAAACACATCGAATTTGAGTGAAAAGGATGAGATAAACTACTATATGTCTATAGTGGAGTTCTCATCCAGTATGAGATCACGATTTGACTTGTATCAAATGAAAAAATAATTACAGATGAGATCCATAAAAATAGGGAAAATTAGTTTTCACCTTAATAGCACAAACAATACCAAGAATAATAAACAATGACACAAAATTAATTGAGTACTTTTAACGACCCAATGTTTTTCAATAGAAATTACCTTCTTATAAATATGTCATACAATAACATGAAAACACAACATGGTGAACTAATAAGATATAAGTGACCTTTAAAAATCAGTTTCTCACTTATGTGTTTGGAATTTTGAAAATCTGACATACACGGTTGCAATCATTAAGTTATTTGGAGTCCGATAAGAAAAAAATAATTTTTGGTGAATAGTAAACTACCCTTATGAATAGTAACACACCCTTATGAATTATGATATACCCTAATGAATAGTAACCTTACCTATGATAATATATGAATAATATTCAAGTTAAAAGTATGATATACCTATATTTTAGAATAAGTAAATGAATGTTTTTAAACTATTTTTTGATAATAGATTATGATTTTAATTAAATATTGAAATAATAATTTTTAGAAAATAATTTTTTTAAAATGTATTTCAGTTTAGGATTCTACATGTCGAAAAATGGTAAGGGTGAATTTTGGAGATTTTTCTAAAATACTTGAATTTTTGTTGAATAGTAAAATATGATAATTTACGATAAATGCTAAATAATGGATTTATTGAGTCATGGACGATGATCTACTAGTGTAACCACAATTGGTTAGAAGAAAAATGAATTTATTACTGTTTTGGTCATGGAATCATCACTATTTCTGGTCTGGAAGGAAAATAACAGACTAATGATTATAATATTATGAAAACAATCATCTTCTCCACTACCCCCTCACTCCCCCTTCTCTTCACTACTCTCAAGCCTTGTTCCTTGCCAATATTTGGACCAAATATCTCCCAAGATCCTCCCTCACATCCAAAATCCCATAGCCTCTTCAAAATACCAAAACCTCTCCCCTTAAGAGGTTATCAAAGGAGGAAGTCTCAAGAGGTGAATTCCTCTTTCCAATTCCTTCTTTTCTTTTAAGTTCTTTTCTTTTGTTTCTTTCCTCACCACCCTTCACCCAAATAGTATAATAACTCCAGTAACATATATGTAATAGAATTTATTTATGATAATGGGATATTACATTATCTTATCTCCTTTATACACATTTTATTTGATAGAAATGAAAACACTGTTTGAGATGTGCTAATTTTGCACATTCAAGGGGAACAATTTTTCAATTTTTATTATCATCATTAATTCTGGTCATGAAACCATTTTTGTTATGGTTGAAATAGATTATTATATATGTAATATATCATTTTTTGGATCTGTATCCCTTTTGTACAAATGGTATTAATTTATAAAGTGATACATGTTCTTTGTAATCAAACCCACCGATTAACAAAAACTGTTGTCACTATGGGTTTGTATAATAATTCAACTTATCTATAAGTAACCAAATTAAATTTAAAACCATGTAAAATCATGGATGTTCACTAATAACATATAAGTTCTATTCTGTACAAGCACTTTCATCTTACATGTTTATCGAAACATGAATATCAGCAAACTAGCCATTAAAACCAAGTAAACAAACGAGCCCGAATGATGAAATTAAACCTCATAAAAAATCAAAATAGTTATAAATTAACTTAAAAATGAATATAATAAACCCATTACATATAGAAGAGGTTCTTTAATTATTAATTAATAATCCTAATTTGTTTATTCATGTTTTTAATAACAAGTGGAGAACACCAACAAATTTAAGGTAAGGGATCCTCTCTATTTCACTCTTAAATCAATATTGTTCTCTATGCTATGCCATTTTTTGTGTAATCCCTAATGATGGGGTATGTTTACAAACCTACCACATAAATACCTTCTTATGTTTAAGTGATGAGAATCCACTTTTCTCTCTCATCAATCCCTCTTAGTTAAACTCGATACCATGCCGATAAACCATAACAAATTCTACCTGAACGACATTTATTCCTTAGGGTAGCTCTATCTTCCTTTTTACCCAAAATTAGTTATCTTTTCTTTTTATGAAAAACTTCTAAATTCTTTTTATATGCTCCAAAATCATGTTTCAAGATCCATATCTCATTTTATTTTGGGGATATATGTGTTTTTAAGTGATTCCCTCCCTAATTCTTCCTGATACGCAATCCTATTTTAAGGGAACATCCTGAGTTCTTACCCAATTTCATGTGCACTATATCTTATGTTTTATGAAACCATTTTATTTATAAAATAATTATTTTATTATGAAAACATTCTCGATTAAATTATGGTATTATATAAGAGATTTTCTTCATTTTTATTTTAAACTCTCTATAGTATTTTCCTTAAAACCACACGAAAATATTTTAATGAAAATGTTTCTCAAAAAAATTTCTTATATTTTGTCACTTATGTTTGAAAAAACATTTCCACGTTATATGCATATTTTAAATTATAAAAGTCTATGTATGTTATATTTACTTTCTCTAATGGACACTTTAATGTTACGCCCATTTATTGTGCTTTATGACATGATTGTGTTACCCATTTTATTCCATGGGTACCCTTATATTTATGTATGGTTGATTATGTATGATGATTTATGTGGAAATAATATTCTTGAAAATGTTGATATGGGTGTTCCCAAATTGCATTCTAATGCATTGGGTAAAGTTAAGTCTCATGAGATGTAATGTGAAATAAGACTAGAAGTTAGCCTTGACCCTTACTAAAATGGGAAACAGGACTGGTGGATCAGCTTAACCCATACTAAAGACATGTTTTATGAATCTACCACATTTATATGATTCAATGTAAATATGATTCCATTCTTATATCATATGATTTTATATGTTCCCTGATTTTTATATCATTATGTTACGACTCCAAACTCATTTTGTTAAGATGTATCCTTATGTTCATTTCCTTACTGGGCTTTTCAGCTCATCCATTTGTTCATATGTTCCCCAGGGTACCCTATAAAGATGTAATGGCTCAAAGAAAGTTTTGAGCTCTTTATGGAGATTAAATAAAGAATTTTTTTCCCCATGTTTTATGTTTTATATACCTAGTCTTCTAATACACTAGACTTAATTATCCTTGGATTGTACTCTGATGTATAATTATGGTTAAATCATGTAATGTTATATGTGAAAGTCTTGTGTTTCTATAGTTGGTATCAAAGTATGGTCTAGTTATTTTTTGGAGATTAGGAATTGAGAACCTTAGTGAGAACCTTAAGGACTAGACTATTTATAAGAAAACATTCCAAAATTTGGGTGAGTATTGAGTAGGTGGTTTATCAAGATAATACATCTCTGTTTGGATATGAGCAGGTAGAGGCAGCTCTAGCACAGATGTATCTAGGGGTAAAACAAGAAAACACCACTTTGAGCTAAACTCAAACGATAACTGGTGAATGATAAAGGGCCTTAGTACACTCTCGGTTATAGCACTCCCAGGGGATATACTTTGATAGATTCAAGAGCTTAGTACAAACCATTATTAAAGGACAGAAAATCCCATAAGAATATAAGTTTAGTAATAGATTGAGGATAACCTATATTTAAAAGCTAAGGAATCACAAGTTAGGATATACATCTTCTTTATAAGTCTATCCTTTTATGTTCAAAGTTTCCTTTTTATTATCAATAGATTAGTATTTAATACCTCAAATTATATGTTCTTTTTCTTAGTTAATGGCGAGAAATAGAAGAACACGTTCCAAGAACCAATGTGATAGGCAATGCGAATATTTCCCTAATGATATGCTTGATATGATAGGAGAAGGTGATCAAAACTTCATGAAAGTACTTGCTCAGCTGGATCGAGTTATGAATAATAACTTGAATCATGCATAACTCCCTCCTCCTCCAAGGAAAGAGCCAATTTCCATAGAACCGTTCATGCCGAAAATGCCTCCCATGTTTAGAGGATCTTCTGATCCCCTCCTCACGGAACAATGGATTAACTCCATTGAAAAGATATTCTATATCCTCCAGTGCTCAGAAGAAGAGAAGGTTGTACTGGTAGTATATCATTTTGATAGGGAAGCTGATCAGTGGTGGAAACATGATCAAGAATACAATGTCCCATGAGGAAATTTATTATTTGGATTGGATTGAATTTAAAATGATGTTTTTCAGTAAATATTTTCCTCAAACCCTCTATCTCAAGATGGAAAGAGAGTTCCTCAGACTCATGAAGATGGAAGATGAGTCCATCGGGGCATATGATGAAAGAATTACAAGGCTTGCAAGGTATGCCTATGGATTTTTCATGAACACCAAAAGCAAGGTGGATTTCTTCTTTAGAGGACAAAAATTGAGTATACAAAAAGCGTTAGCGATTTGAGACCTTGAGTGTTATGAGGATATTATCTGTTGTACCCTCAAGGATGAAATGGATATTGAGGACTCTCAATGCTCTCGTGGGACCAATGAAAAGAAGAAAAAAATGGAGAACAACATGGGGTGGGCGGTGGGGGGGGGGGGTTCATCAAACAAATCCCATGATGGAAAGAAGCCTGAATTTTCCCTTTATAAATGTTGTGGGAAGAAGAATCCTGGTAACTATCTTAAGGGAACCAAGAATTTATTCTAATGGGGAAAGTTTAGTCATCTGGCCAAGAACTGCTAAAGGGATATGAAAAATCCCGCTAATGTTGAAGAAGAAAGGAAGGTTCATAGAAAAACTCATCTTGCAGTGCAGTGTTACAACTGCCAAGAGCATGGGAATTATGAAAGAAATTTTCCTAAGTAGAGGGTTTTCGGAGGAAATCAACAATAACCTCCAAGGAAATAAAAAAATACTTATGTTATCACTACTGCTATAGTGGATCCGAAGAACGATGTGATATCAAGTAAACTAGTTATTCATTGAAGTGTACAGAACATACTATTTGATTCTAGTTCTACACATTCTTTTATATCTTGCATGTTTAGTAGAAATATTCAAACACCATCTCAAAATTTGGAGGAAAAGTTATCTATGAGAATAGAAAATGGGGAAATTATTATGTCCATGGGTTAAAACTCCTCCTTGGTTAATGTTTTTAAACTGAACCTCCTAGAAAATATTTTCATAGTTCCTTTAGTGGAGTTCGACGCAATATTGGGAATGTATTGGCTATCTTTATACAAATCCAACATCAACTATCGGGAAAGGGATATCACTCTTCACATCCAAAATCATCCTCCAATTATTTACATGTGTAAGGAGGAAGATGAATCTCCTTTAGAATCCTTATCTCAAGTGTGGATATTGTTTCCTTATGATCATCCATATCTAGCTAAAATGATTGAGACAAAGGAGAGAATCATTCTTTAAGAGATTCCCATCATTATGGATTATACAGATGTATTCCCTAAAGAATTTCCTGGTCTTCCTCCAGATCGAGATGTTGAGTTATCAATTGAACTTATCCCTGGATCTTTGCCAATCTCAAAGACACCTTATTTAATGGTCACCATAGAACTGGAAGATATGAAGAAGAAGTTAAATGAGAACATTGAGAAGGGTTTTATATACCTGATTGCTTCACCATATGGTGCGCAAGTCCTCTTCGTCAAGAAGAAGGACGGATCAATGCGCCTCTACATTGATTATCGTGATCTCAATAAAATCATGATAAAGAATAAGTATCCCCTAACTTGAATAGATAAATTTTTCATACAGTTTTTAGGGGATAATTATTTATCTAAGGTGGACCTTCATTTGGGATATCACCAATTAATGGTGAGGAAAGAAGATATTCCAAAGACTACCTTTCGAATGAGTTATAGAGACTATGAGTTCAAAGTAATGGCCTTCGAACTCACTAATTATCTAAAAATTTTCATGGATTTAATAAATAGAGTCTATAAATATTTCCTCGACAAATTTGTGGTAGTTTTTATTGATGATATTTTGATATACTCCAAGAGCAAGGAGGAATAAGAGGAGAATTTGAATACTGTGTTAAAGACTTCATGATGGGAGAAGTTGTATGAAACGTACAGTAAATGTGAGTACTAGATGGAGTAAGTATCATTCATATGGCATGATATCTCTAGTAAAGGGATATCTATGGACCCTTCCAAGGAAAAGGAATTTGAAGAGTGGCCCAGACTAACTTCTGTAACGGTGATCCGTAGATTTTTGGGTCTATCTGGGTATTATCGAAAATTTGTGAAGAACATTCCATGATTGTCAACCCCAATGAACTAGATAACACAGAAGGTAGTAAAGTTTTTCGGGACACATGAATGTGAAGATTGTTTCAAGGAGTTGAAAAAGAGGCTTATCACTGTGCCAGTACTCACACTTCCTACAATTATATAACTCTTTGTGGATTATAGTGTTTCTTCTAATAAGGTCTTAGGATGTGTGCTAATGAAAAATGAAAAAGGGATAGCCTATGCCTCAAGAAAGATAATAATCAATGATCAAAACTATCCAAGGCATGATTAGGAGTTGGTAGCTGTGATCTTTGCATTTAATATATGGAAACATTATCTCTATGGGGAGAAGTGTGAGATATATACTTACCACAAGATTCTCAAATATATATTCACACAGAAAGAGCTTAATATGAACCCGCGAATATGGATAGATCTAATGAAGGATTATGATTGCTCAATCCACTACCATCCCGATAAGGAAAACACGGTGGTAGATGCTCTAAGTAGAAAGAATCCTGCATCTTTATCAAAGATGAGAATTGAAAAGGATCCGACCTTATTATATTTTCAAAGGATGGACATGGGAATCAATAAATGAGTAACATCATCAATCCTTTATCAAATGATTTCTCAATGATCCCTCTAGGAGAAAATAAAGGATTCTCAAAGAATATATGTGGAATTTCAGAAAAGGGTGGAAGCTATTAGAAATGTGAATTCCTCCAATTCCAAAATTGATGAAGGAGTTGTATGATTTGGGACACGATTATGTGTACCATCAGTTCCATAGATAAAGGAGTTATTGTATGATGCACATAGCTCGACTTTCTCTATCCTCCCAGGGAGCACAAAGATGTATCAAGATCTGTGAGAAAACTTTTGGTGGGACAATACGAAAATGGATATTGTTGAATATACATCAAAGTGCCTCGTATGTTAGCAAGTGAAGGGTGAGAGACAAAATTCTAAGGGGATAATGCAACTACTACCCATACCAGCATAGAAGTGGGGGAACATTACCGTGGACTTTGTCACTAGACATCCAAGTACATCCAGAGGAAACAATGCTATATAGGTCCTTTTGGATCATATTACAAAGACATATCACATTATCACGATTCAAGAGGAATTCTCATTGGATCAACTTGCTCAGATTTACATCAAAGAAGTGGTAAGGATGCATGGAGTACCATTATCTATTATACCTGATAGTGATATGAGATTCACCTTGAAGCTTTAGAAAAGTCTCCAACATGCTCTAAGAACTGAACCAAACTTCAGTACGGCCTATCATCCTCAAAATGATATCCAATCTAAACGGACTATTCAGACACTAGAAGACATGTTAAGAGCATGTTCTATGGAATGAAAAGGTTGATATGACCAATATCTTCCACTGGTTGAATTCTCCTACAACAACAGTTTCCACGCGAGCATCCGAATGGAACCATATGAAGCCCTTTATGGGAAAAGGTGAAGAACACTGACATGTTGGGATGAAGTCAGTGAGCATAAGCTACTAGGACATGTAATGGTAGAAGAAATGGTGGAGAAGGTTAAAACCATTCAGTAACATATCAAGGTATCCCAAAGTCGATAGAAACTTTATTCAGACAATCATAGATGAGACATTGAGTTTAATGTTGGAGACATGGTATTTTTACCGATATCTCCATGGAAGAAGGTCATGAGTTTTGGATGGAAAGGGAAGTTAAGTCCCAGTTACAATGGCCCCTTTGAGATCCTTGATCGACTCGGAGCTTTGGCCTATCAATTGGAACTTCGAATTACCATGTTGAAAGTACATGATATCTTACATGGATCCCACTTAAGAAAGTACATACCATACCCTTCACATATACTATCTTCTGAGGTGGTACAATTGGAGGAAGATATTTTTTATGAGGAGCAGCCATTGAAGATCTTGGATCGTACAGAAAAAGTTCTATGCAACAAGATGACTCATCTAGTCAAGGTACTATGGAGAAGCCATAAGTATGAAGAGTCAACATGATAACTGGAAGATGAAATGAAGGAAAAGTACCCCTACTTGTTTTTGGCCTAGAATGTAAAATAAAACTTTGAGGGTGAAATTTCTTTAAGGGGGAAGAATGTAACGACCCAATATTTTTCAATGGAAATTCCCTTATTATAAATATGTCATAAAGTCACATGAAAACAAAACATAATGAACTAATAAGTGCTAAGTGACCTTTAAACACATTTTTTTCACTTCTATGTTTGGAATTTCGAAAATATGACATACACGATTACAATCGGTAAGTTATTTGGAGTTTGATAAGAAAAAATTAATTTTTTGTGAATAGTAACCTACCCTTATGAATATTAACACAAACTTATGAATAGTGATATACGCTAATGAATATTAAACTTTATAAATGATAATATATAAATAATATTCAAGTTTAAAGTACAATATACTTATATTTTAGAATAAGTAAATGAATGTTTAAAAACTGGTTTTTGATAATAAAATATGATTTTAATTAAATATTAAAATAATTATATTTAGATTTTTTTTTAAAAAATGGATATAATTTTTGTATTATTCACATCAAAAAATGGTTACGGTGAATTTTTGATATTTTTATGAAAAACATGAATTTTTGATGAATTGTAAAATACAATAATTTACGATAAATGATAAATAATGGATTTAATGAGTCATTGATGATGATCTGATGATGTAAGACAAATTGGTTCGAAGTCATATTCATTTATTACTATTTTTTGGTCATGGAATCACCACTATTTCTAGTCTTTAGGGAAAATAATAAACTAATGATTATAATATTATGAAAACCCTCCCCTCCTCCACTATAAAACCCCCTTACCCCATATACTCTTCACTACTCTAAATCCTTGTGACTTTCCAATATTATACCCAAATATCTCCCCAAGATCCTCCCCCATGCCCAAAATCCCCTAGCCTATTCAAAATACAAAAACCTCTCCCCTTAAGAGGTTCTCCAAGGAGGAAGTCTCAAGAGGTAAATTCTTCTTTCCAATTCCTTATTTTCTTTTAATTTATTTTGTTTTTATTTCATTACTCACCTCCCTTCACCCAAATAGTATGAAAACTCCATTAAAATAAATGTAATGGAATGTTTTTATGGTAATGGGATATTTCATTATCTTCTCTCCTTTCCCTGCCTTTTATTTGAAATAATTGAATGCACTGTTTGAGATGTGATAATTCAGCCTATTCAAGGACAATGGATTATCAATTTCTATTATCATCATTAATTCTGGTCATGAAACAATTTGTGTTATAGATGAACAGGATTATTATATATGTAATATATCTTATTTTTGGTTTTTTAATCCTTTTGTACAAATAAAAATAATTTATATAGCAAAACATATTCTTTGTAATAAAACCCACCGATTAACAAAAAAAGGGTTCACTATGGTTTTATATAATAATTTGAATTCAATATAAGTAACCAAATTAAATTTAAAACCATTAAATATACTATAATATCAATAATATCATATAACATCAATTCTAGAAAACCACTTTCATCTTACATGTTTATCCATACATGAATATAAGGTAACCAGTCATTAAAACCAAGTAAACAAACGAGCTTGAACAATGAAATTGAACCACATAATTAATCAAAACGGTTATAAATGAACATAAAATTATTATACTAAACCAATTACATATAGAATAGGTTATGGAATTATTAATTAATAAACCTAATTTGTTTATTCAAGTCTTTAATAACAAGTGGAGAACACGAACATATTTAAGGTAAGGGATCCTCTCTATTTCACTCTTAAATGAAGATTGTCCTCTATACTATGCCATTTTATGTGTAATCCCTAATGATGGGGTATGTTTATGAACCTACCCCATATTACCCTATGGATTTCTAAGTGATTAGAAACCCCTTTTCTCTCTCATAAATCCATCTTAGGTACAACTGATACCATGCCGAAAAACCGTAATGAATTCTACCCGAACCACCTTTATTCCTTTAGGTTGCTCTATATTTCTTTTTACCCAAAAGAAGTTATCTTTTATTCTTATGAAAAAATTACAAATTCTGTTTATATTCTCGAAACGCATGTCTCAATATCCATCTATCATTCTCTTTCAGGGATATACGCTTTTATTAGTGATTCCCTCCTTAATTCTTCGTGATAAGCAAACATATTTTAAGGGAACATCCTGCGTTCTTACCCAATTTAATATGCACTCTATCTTATGTTTTAAGCCTCCATTATGTTTATAAAATCAGTATTTTTATTATGAAAACCTCCTTGGTTCAATTCTGTGTTTAAATAAATTATTTTCCTCTTTTCTATTTTAAAATATCTATTGTATTTTCCTTAAAACTGCACAAAAAATGTTTTAATGCAAATGTTTCTCAAAAACATTTATTATATGTTATTACTTCTATTTGAAAACACTTACAATTTTATATTACCATTTTACCTTATGAATTCCCATATATGTTCTAATTCTTTTCTCTCATGGACACTTTAATGTGACGCCCATTTATTATGCTTTAGGACATGATTGTGTTACCCATTTTATCCATTGGTACCCTTATGTTTATGTATAGTTGATTATGTGTGATTAATTATGTTGATGTAATATTATTTAAAATGTTTATATGAGTGCACCTAGATAGCGCTCCAATGCATTGGGTAATATTATTTATCATAAGATGTAATGTGAAACAGGATTGACGGTTAGCCTTGACCAGTACAAAAATGGGAAACAAGATTGGAGGTTAACCTTGAACCATACTAAAGACATGTTTAATGATTATTCCAAATTTATATGATTCCATGCTTATATAATACGATTTTATAAGTTCCATTATTTGTTTATCATTATGTTATGCCTCCTAACTCATGTTCATAAGACGTATCCTTATGTTCATTTCCTTACAGGGATTTTCAGCTCATCCCTTTGTGCATGTGTTCCCCAGGGTTCCCTATGTAGATGTAAGGGCTCAAAAGAAGTTAGAAGCTCTTTAAGGAGATTAAATAAATAACATTTTCCCCATGTTTTATGTTTTATGTACTTAGTCTTCCAGGACACTAGACTTAATGAACCTTAGTTTGTACTTGGATGTATAATTATGCTTAATATCATGTAATGTTATATGTAAAAGGCTTGGGCCAATATAGTACTCATCAATGAAGATCCTACGAGAATGTTGCCACTTGATTATGAGTTTGGATGGAGGATAGTGATAAATTTATTCAAATTAGATAAATGGATAACTACTAATGTCATACCGATGTCCAACATAGGAGGAGAGAAAAATTAGGTTTAAATTTATAATTTTTTAATAAAAAAGGTGTAATTTCACCCAAAATACTAGGCTTCATGGTTTGGCTACATGGTTGGCCAAAAAGTGTGGAAACTATGTACCTACTACTATAAGAAGGGGTACAATGCATGGTTAGGGTGCACAGTTTCCCAAACCATGCACAAATTGTGTCTCATCCCATAGTCAATAATTGCAAAGGGTTTTACGGAAGCTTGTACCTCAGTCCAAACATTTTTTCAAACTATGTAGGATCTCTTACCCCATTTCCCAATATTGCATGGTTAGTAGTAACTATGCGTCCTATGCCACGCAGTTTCTACTGACTATGATGAAAACATGTTTCTCCCCAAAAGCTAGGTTTCAGGCTCCAAACAAGGCCCAAACACCCCTAATACCTCCCTGACCTCAAGGTAATTCACATTAGTCCATATTTAAACATTTAAAATGTAAAGTTTATGCAAAGTTATGTATTTTACACCTCAATAAAGAACCAAATTCTTATAAAAATCTCCCTTAAATTAATTCATCACTAAATTTCCATATCAAGGGAGGTCAAGAATTGCCAGAGAATAACTCTGGCCAGTATGCTCATACATAAGCCTCTGTCACCGAGGTCTCATCCTCTAACCGACTATTCTTCTATATCAACCATACTAGAGGAAATAACTGGAATATTAGAACCATAATTCTATGAACCATAATACGAATCAGATTATCCTCAAAGGGTGCATCAACCTATAACTCAACCTCCCTGGGAAAAAAAGTAAGAGATGAGTCTAAATGAAAATCACTTAGATTAGATATGTGGAAGTCCTCATGGAAGGATTTTAACATAAAAGGTAACCAAGAAAGATTAGATACTATCCCAACACTCTCCAGAATCCCAAATGTCCCGACATATCACAGTGAATTATTACCATGTATCCTGATCCATATATGTCTTAGCCTTAGTGAAATCCATGAAAATACTTGATCCCTAACCTCAAACTCCAGGGGTCATAAGTGGTTATTGGCATAATATTTTTATCGAGACTGTTCAATATCCATATTCTTTCAAATCAAATAATCCTACTCCATAGTCTCCCATAAAAAACAAGGTGCAAGCAGCCAAGCACCCCCAAAATCTAGGACATGTTCCTGTAGATTGTTTTCAAGAACTTGTGTGGTGCACTCTGACTGGCGATTGGGTTGTGTGTGGCATGCTATTATTATAAGTGACTAGGTACCCAACGCCCTCAATAACCCTTTGTAGAATCATGAATTAAACTGGGAGTCCCTATCTGAAATGATAGTATTAGGGATCCTATAAAGTTTTACTATATTACAGATATAAAACCGATAATGATTATCAACTAAAAAGGTATCCTTGATAGGTAGGAAGTGAGATACCTTTGTGAGATTGTCAAAAATAACCCAAATGAAATCATTGCCCTATGGTGACCATGGTAACGTGGTTAGGAAAACCATCACAATATCAACCCACTTCCACATGGGAATCGGAAGCTACTGTAAATGATATTTTGGTCACTGGTGTTCCTCCTTCACCTGCTGATAGGTGGAACACATCATGAAAAAACCATCTATATCTCTTTTCATACCTAGCCACCATTATTGGTGATGTAAATCGCGATTCATCTTGGTGAGACTGAGATAGAATTCCCACGATGAAGCATGAAAATATCATATCATCACTTTGCACATGTTTTTTGAAACCCAAACACATCCACACAATTTCATCCTCACCTATGGTATAACCAAGAGGAGGGTCCTTACTTACAACCCCTCCCGTAGGAATAGGCCCTTAGAATCCAATATCTACTCCATCCATACTCTATCTAGAAGGGTATAATTACTAGAAAATGATGAATGAAAGGTACACCCATGAATATATTGCACCTCTAAGTGTATCTTAGAAAATAAATCCAAAAGATGCCACTCACTTCTAGCCTACTGAAATGCTTGTATATGATTCCTCCTGCTCAGTGCATCTTCTACTTCATTGCCTTCTCTTAGTGTATACGCAATATCAGAGATAAAATAATCTAAGTAATCAACCAACCATCACTACCTAAGATATAGATCACATTGCGTAAAGATATAATTTAGGATTTAGTGTTTAGCATACACCACAAAATTCTCTCCTAGTAAATAGAGTCTCTAACATCATAGTGCACGAACATCTATAGCTAACTTGAGATCATGTATCAGGTAATTACTATCATGTGGCCTCAATTACTGATACCTATATGCCAGGAATCTATCCCCAAACATTAGAAAAACATAAATCCTGATACATGATGCATCACGTTATTATTTTATCTTCTTCCAGGTTCTAGAAAAATCAATACCATTGTGGAATCCAATCTCCATTTCAACTCCTGAAAAGATTAATCATATGCATATGACTATAAAAACATCACACGCTTCTTATTAAATCCCATTAGTTTCACTTCTAGGCCTGATAGGTTTAGTATGAAATGCCTATAATATCCATACATCCACAAGAAACTATATATCTCAAAGCTATTTTTGGGATTATCCGAGGAAACTACAGCTCTCACATTCTCAAGGTCAACTAATAATCTTGTATCTAGGCTAATGAAACCCAGAAAGTGAATATGATCTATCCATAAGTGGAACTTTGTGATATTACTATATACTTGATTCTCTATCTATGTATCCAATATGACCTCGATATTTTTTTTCATGGATTTTTTGATTATGAGAATGAAATAATATATCATCCAAAAATATCATGACAAACGAATCCAGATAAGGATGGAAGACTCATTTCATTAGTTAAATGTAAAACATTGGTCTGTTCGTGAGACATAACAGTATAAACAAATACTTATATAGACCATACATGCTGTGAATGGTTGTGAAAGGTATGTTTTGGGGTCTAACATGTTCCTGATGATAACCCGATCTCAAATCAATTTTTGAGAATAACTAAGCTCCATAGATCTGATAAAAACTGTCATATATCTATGGAAGTGGCTATTGGTTCTTAACAGTCTTCTGGTTCAATTTTCGGTAATCAATTCATAGCCTAATGGAACTATATTATATTTTTGAAAAAGGACCGACGAACCCCACATAGATCTACTAGGTAGGATAAACCCCTTTGCTATGAATCCTCTAGCTACCTATTGAGCTCTTGATTCTTAGTAGTAGCCATCCTATAAGGAGGAATGGATACCGGTGCAGCTCCAGGAACGAGATAAATATAGAAATATACCTCTCTCACTGGAGGTAATCCTTAAAAGTAAATAAGGAAAACGTCCCTGAAATGATCAACCACTAGAAGGAATTTAGTCTGATGTGTTCCCTAATCAACCAAATATAAACTCGTAATCTGGGATGTCATCCCACCCAGCCTATGTTGCTTAGGTCCAACTTATCTTGGATAGAAATCCCATTTACCCTTGGGAATAAACTCTACACCTTCTGGTGATGTGAAGTTTACCCTTAGGTGATATAAATCAAAGAAACCACGAAAGGGAATATACCAGTCCATCCTAAGAATGATGTCAAATCCTGTCATCTTGAGGACAAAGAGGTCCCATATGAAGTGATATCCAGAAATATAAATTAGGAATTGCCTACATTAACTTACATCCTCCATTATAATCCGCAATAGAGAACCAATCATCATCACACAATCAAAAAAATGAATGTTGGGGCCAAGGATCTCTGTAATAGGAACATATATAAAGCTCTGAGAAGCCCTTATATTCAAATTAGATGATTCTAATACAGAGGCTACTAGAATATTACATCTCATAGTAGAAGGTCTAGGATTCTGTTCCTCAAGTGTCGGTTTCACCACGTATATCTATCCTAATCTATGGAGATATTATATATCTTATATACCATGAGTAGATATGTTCTTCTATCATTGAAATGTTAGAGTCTGACTATGATGCCCACGACCACAACCACGACCTGAACGGCTAGCTACAATCTATCTACCTTCCTGAGGAGAAGCAAATGAACACGCTCTTGTACATGGAGTTGATGAAAACCCTCTATAACTAGCTTCCATAGGAAAATTTATGAAAAATCACTGTATATGGCCTATCATTCCATAGGATCGACACTCGAATGGGTCTCCCATGCAATGACATCTCATATATACAAGTCTACTGCACTGATGATCCCTTACCTGTAACACCCGAGACTTTTATGAGAAATATTTTTTGTTTTTATAAATCACAAAATTAATCTTTCACTAAACACAATACTATCCTGGCTTGCTTTACACGCAATCGCGACCTTCCTCGATAGCTTGCGTCGTACGCAATACCGAGTTTCACTAAATAATGATATGCTATTAAAATATTATTAAAACTAGCCGTTATGAATAGTAATAACCACTTTTTGAAATTTTATAAATTTTATTTCTCAAAATGGACTTCATTTTTGGATTCGGAATATCGAAATTAGCCTAGGGTAAAATTTTGGTATTTTTCTGAAAACTTTCAATTTTTGATGAATAGTGAAACCACTAAGTGGTAGTTAAAAAAACTAAATTTTTCATAAAACTTAATTTTACCGCTTCTGTGAGTGTAATTTCAAAAATCCAAGAGACACAGTTGATGTCAGTAAGTAAAATGTGGTTCAATGAGATGAAAATAATTTTTGGTGAATAGTAACTTTTTACTTTTATTTACCGTGGTTAAAAGTAAATAGGGTAATTAAGGGTAAAAATGATATTATTATTACCTAACACATGTCCTAATTCTATTGGATAAGTTTAATTCGACCAAAAACAAACTTAGGAATAAAATATGACCATTTAGGCCCACTTGGATTAGATTAGGACATTTATTATTAATTTATTTAAAGAATGGTTAAAATAGTTAAAATCAATGTTTAATAAGTAAATAATTTTTAATATAAGGTTATACATAAGATAAATTCGACTATAAATATTCATTACAAAGATAAAAAGATTTCCTACATAATGGTATTTTATTTGTAATTTTTAGACATTATATAATTTAATTTATTTATGACACAAAGATGATGCAGTAATTATCTTATTAATGAAATATTGACATAATTGATGTTATAAATACCAAAATAAATGTAATTTGAGACTTTTTATTCCACTAATTTTATATGGTAATATGACATGTTAGTATTGATTTAATTAACTTTGTTCGAACTAATCATTCTGTTATGATTTTCACAAGAAATCAATTACTAAATAGTGTCAAAATTGACATAAAATAGTTTTTAAAACAAATATTATATTATTAATTGTTATTTTATTCCTAAAAATCTATGGTTCGGCCAAATGACTTAGAAAAGGTTATATATATTAATAATAAACAAATTGGGGTTCGTTTGGCTGCTTATAGTAAGTTTATTAACCTTATAGTATAAGAACACAAGTAGATACGGTAAAAGTAAAATTATTTAACATAATGTAAATCTAAATGATAAGGTTAAAATAGGAACCTAAATTTTTTTAAATTCAATTGGATGAGAGGATTTCGACCCATCCCCACCTTAGCTTCGAAATAAATCAATTTGGAGCTATTTAAAACCGAACTTGACTTTATAATAAAATAATATTTTTTGTTTTTCCAAAGGAGCCCCTCTCCTCCCTTATAAAAGGGCACCTCCTCCCCCTCTTCCTAACACCACTTTGAGCCTTCAAGCTCGGCCAACCCATGCCAATTTCTCTTCTCCACTTCCCTAGAGACATCATATAGGTCTTGGTCTTCTTCAAAGACCAATTTTATTTCCCTAAAAGGAGGTCTCAAAGAAGCACTTCAAAGAAGAGGTAATGTCCGTTACCGATTCTTTCATCTTTATTTCTTCTTCCACTTATTCTTCTTTAGTTTTTTCATTATGAAGTAATAACATCAGTATCACTCATATACTTATATGTTATTATAAGTATGAAACAACCCTATTTCACCATCTATCCATCCTACGGAAAATGAAATCACCACGCGTGCGTACGTACGGAATACCGTCTCCACGCCGTGGTGTAATCTATTTTCCACCACCACTTTACTTGGATGGGTATAATGGTGTAAATAAATACTATATATGATTATTGTAAATTGATATTGATTCTGAAATAGTATACATACACTCCAATACAATTCCATGATCATGGGAACAATATCATCGCTCGTGCGTACGTACGGAATACCGTCTCCACGATGTGATGCGACTCGTTCTACATGATATTAATTGCATAATGATTATATAAATGAATTTAATGAATGAATATGATATATATTACACTAATAAAATTATGTAAATGAGGTATCTATAACCTAAATAGAAGAATAAGAATCTATTCCACAAAACACGCATAAGAACAAAAAGTAATAAACACCTGAATGACAAGTTGTAATGAAATATTACTAATAAGAAGCTAAGAATATGACCATATGTGAAATCATAACAATGAGTATGATTTTTTAATAAGTCAATAACATTATTTAAATCATTATACAGGAGGTTCGTACACATACAAAGCATATCAGACCTAAGGTAAGGGAAATATCACAATCTCATTTTTATCCGAGATTGTTTATACTTTGGTATTTACTGGGGTGTATTTTATCACCCACATCCAAGTTTCCTAAATATGTAATATTATTTCCATCCACCTACAATTGTTTAAATCCAATTTTACCCTTCGGTGAGTTTTTAGTAAAAGATATGAAAGGAATCTTTTGTCGTTTTTCATATGAGGTACTTTTTGACTTTTCCGACAAAAGTACGAGAAGAATGTATTTTTAAACTTATACGACATGAATGGATTTTTAAAAAATTATTTAAAAGAAGCATACTTTACAAGTTTTCAAGTTTATTTTTAATCAACTTCTTTTAGTTTAAAATTGTATGACATGTTAAGAAATGAAAAATGTTTTTGAAGTAGAAAGGATATTTTCCTCAAGAATGGAGTTCAAGTGTTTTATCAAAATTATTTTCCATCTAAGATAATAAAGGGTTCTGTTTATATCCCTATTATTACATGGATTTGATTATGTTGTGATGGAAATATTTTTATGAATTCTTTTATCTTATATGAATTTTTTTATGATGTCACGATGTTTAAAGATTCCCATTTTTATTACATGGGTTATGCTATGATGTATGGTTTATGATTTTCTGGAACACATAAGAATAGTATCATTATGAGATGGGTGGGACCTATATCTCCCTCCAATGCATTGGGTAAAGATTTTATATCTCATGAGATAGAAATGGCTGGAACGACAGGTTAAACCGGTTCAGTGAAACCGGACTGAAACGAGGAGTGAACTCGGTTCAGAAATGGACTTTGTCCACTAAGATAGTTTTGGAAATGAGTCTTGACTAATAAGAAATGATTCTCTATGATTATGCGTGTATGCGACAAAGTTTCATGTTTTAAGTTATGATTATTGGGATTACATTTCACTACTATGATTTATCCCATGTTATGAAATTATGATTTCTTTTGCAGGTTAAGATTTCCAAAAGTTATGTTCTTATGTATATGATGTGATTGATATTTCTTTTGTTTACCCTTACTGAGCATTTGAGCTCACCCTTTTGTATGTTTTCCTTCCCCAGGTCAGGAATAAGGTTATTAAGTAAGATATGTCAAAAGGGACTATAGATATGATGAAATAAATGGGAGACAGTGTAGACGCTTTATTAACAAGTTGTTTATGTTTCCCAGTTTCTAAAGACACTATACCTATACGGTCCTTTCCTGGTTTTGTTATATGTTGTAATAAGTGTGCTTCAATTCTGAAGTAATAACAATTTATGTAAATTATGGGTCGCTACAGTTGGTATCAGAGGAAAGGTATAGTCAACCTTTGGAAACTAGGATGTGAAAGCCTTAGTAAGAATCCTAAGGATAAGTCTAAGCATAGAAGACAATCTTAGTGTTTTAGAAATGGCCATCAATAACCTAGGATATGACCATAAGTGTGAAATTTTATTCTTGATTATGTGGTTTTCCTATTATAGTTAGTGTTTCTCACACTATTCTTCTTGGTTTTAGTCAATGGATGGAACCCGAAGGAACCGTGTTGATGCAGAATGCGACAGGCAATGCAATGATTGTCCCCCTGAGCAACCGAACGTTATGGGAGTTGGAATGAAAAATCTTGTAGCCATGCTCACACAACTTTCTCAAGCTATGAATCATGCAGGACTTCCAAACGAGCAAAGGAAGGAGCAACATTCTGTTGAATCCTTCACGAGACAGCGTCCACCTTTATTCATTGGGTCTACTGATCCATTAGTTGATGAACAATGGATTAGTACTACTGAAAAGATATTTTCAGTTCTTCAATGTTCTCAACATGATAAATTCATCTTAGCAGTGTATCGTTTGGAAAGTGATGCTGATCAATGGTGGAATCTTATTAAGAATACGAGGCAAAGGGAAGAAATTGAGTCCATGGAATGGGACGAGTTCAAGAACTTATTTTTCAATAAGTACTTCCCTCGTATTCTCCGAAGAAATATGGAGAAATAGTTTCTTGAACTGAAGCAAAAGGATGATGAATATGTTGGTACCTATGAAGCAAATTTTACAAGACTTGCAAGGTACGCTTCTGGTATTATTATCCAACCTGAGAGTAAGATCAATCGATTCTTTAGTGGCTTAAAACTAAGTCTTCGAAGGGCGTTAGCAATAAGGTACTTCAATAGCTACGAGGAAATCGTTCGATGTGCTCTCAAAGTTGAGATGGATATTGGAGTAACCCATCAGTCATATGGGTTTGATAAGAAGAGGAAAATGGAATTCAAAGGAAAATCTAAAGAGCACACTGAAAAGAAGATGAGCATTCCCTTATGCTCAAAGTGTGGAAAGAAACATGGAGGGAGTTTTCTTAAAGGGACAAGTAAATGTTTCAAATGTGGAAAGGAAGGTCATAGGGCATTTGAATGCCGCAATGATGGGAAGAAGATGTATAATGATGCAAACAAAGGAAGGGATACACAGAATGAACCTACTACACTTCAATGTTTCAAGTGCAAGGAGATGGGGCATTATGCCAATCAATTCCCAAATCCAAGGGTTGATGATGATGGTCGACATCAACAAACTCTTAAGGCTAAAGACAAAGGAAAGTCACATGCAATTTCTATCAACGATGTGGAGTATGATAACGATGTGGTGAAAGGTACACTTACCATCCACTCTAAAGTAGAAAATGTTTTATTTGATTTTGGATCCACCCACTCTTTTATTTCTGAAGAATTTTATAAGGATATCACCATATTACCTCAACAATTAGATGTTGAGTTAGCTGTGACAACCCCTAATGGCACAACAGTCACATCAAAAGTTTATAATTCTTCTCCGATCGAAGTTTGTGGGAAAGTGCTTCCTGCAAATCTTGTGATCCTTCCTATAGTGGAATTTGATGTGATTCTTGGCATGGATTGGATTTCTTTATATGGAGCTCATATCAATTGCCAAAGTAGGGAAGTCACATTTCATATTCCAGATCAATCTATGATCGTCTATGAATGCAAGGATGAACATAACCTTCCAGTGGAAATTTCTTCCATCTTATGGGTCTTGATTCCACTAAATGAAGGTTATTTATCTCAAATGGTTGGTGAGAAACTCATGATTAAGAATATACCCATTGTACGGGAGTTTGATGATGTCTTTCCGGAGGAATTATCGGGTCTTCCACCAAATCGTGAAGTTGAGTTTTCAATAGAACTCGTACTGGGTGCTTTTCCTATTTCAAAGACACCTTATAGAATGGCCCCAATTGAGTTGCAGGAATTGAAGAAGCAACTCCAAGAGAATCTTGATAAGGGGTTCATACTCCCTAGTGCATCACCTTGGGGAGCACTTGTTTTGTTTGTTAAGAAGAAAGATGGATCAATGATACTCTGCATTGATTATCGAGAACTTAACAAGATCAATATGAATAAAAAATATCCTCTCCCACGCATTGATGACCTATTTGACCAACTACGCAGAGCTCAATACTTTTCCAAGATTGATCTTCATTCAGGGTATCATCAATTAAGGGTCAAAAGGGAGGATATACCAAAGACGGCTTTCCGTACAAGGTATGGACACTATGAATTTATAGTGATGCCATTTGGTCTTACTAATGCCCCTGCTATCTTCATGGATCCGATGAATAGAGTCTTTATAGACAATCTTGATCAGTTTGTGGTAGTCTTTATAGATGATATTCTTGTCTATTCAAAGGGAAAGGAAGAACATGAAGATCACTTGAGAATTATATTGAAGACCCTAAAAAAGGATAATCTTTATGCCAAATTTACCAAGTGTGAATTTTGGCTTCAAAAAGTTTCATTTTTGGGTCACATAATCTCAAAAGAGGGGATATCTGTGGATCCAGCAAAAACAGAGGTTATCGAAAGATGGTCGAGACCAACAACAGTAACTGAGATCCGAAGTTTTCTTGGTTTGGATGGATATTATTGACGTTTTGTGAAATATTTTTCATGATTATCTAATCCACTAAACAAGTTGACTTGGAAAGGAGTTAAGTTTTTTTGGACGGAGGAATGTGAAGAAAATTTCAAGGAGTTGAAAAGAAGGTTATCCAGTGCACCTGTGCTCACACTGCCTTGTAGTGGAGAGAGGTTTGTGATCTACAATGATGCATCCAAGAAGGGATTGGGGTGTATTCTTATGAAAAATGATATGGTGATAGATTATGCCTCACGAAAATTGAAAATACATGAGAAAAATTACCCAACTCATGATTTGGAGTTAGCTGCGGTAATCTTTGCATTAAAGATTTGGAGGCATTATCTTTATGGAGAAATGTGTGACATTTATACTGATCATAAAAGTTTAAAGTATATTTTCACACAAAAGGAGCTGAATATGTGCCAAAGAAGATGGTTGGAGCTGATTAAGGATTACGACTGCTCAATCCATTACCACCCTGGGAAAGAAAACAAGGTGGAAGATGAATTAAGTCGACAAGACCATGCCAGTTTATCCATGATGAGGATCAAAAAAGATCCAATATTTATGGATTTACAAAGGATGGATCTTGGAATTATAATGAAAGGGGAAAAATCGTATCTTTCTCAAATGAATGTTCAACCATCTATACATTTGAAGATTAAAGAGGCACAGAAAAAAGATGTCGAGTTACAAAAGAAGGTGAGAAATGTTCCTGAATTCAACCTTGATTGTGATGGGATAATAAAGTTCAGGAATCAGGTTTGTGTTCCTCCCATCCCCGAATTAAAGAAGGATCTGCTGGATGAGGCTCATAGTTCTTCATTCTCCATTCATCCTGGAAGCACGAAGATGTATAGGGACCTGAAAGAGTACTTCTGGTGGGATGGCATAAAAAGAGATGATGCTGAATATGTCTCTCGATGCTTGGTTTTTCAGCAAGTTAAATCTGAGAGATAGAAGTCTAAGGGGATGTTATAACCATTACCCATACCCGAATGGAAATGGGAAAACATCACTATGGACTTTCTCACTAGACTTCCTAAAATATCCAAAGGCAATAATGCTATCTGGGTCATAGTTGATCGTCTTACAAAGTCTGCACACTTCATCGCTATTAGAGTTGATTTCTATCTGGATCAGCTTTCCCGGATATATGTGAAGGAAGTGGTAAGATTGCATGGAGTACCACTTTCTATTATATCTGATCGGGATTCGAGGTTTACCTCAAAGTTCTGTAGAAGTCTTCTACATACTCTGGATACAGAGTTGAGTTTCAGCACTACTTATCATCCTCAGATAGAAGTTCAGTCTGAGAGGACGATTCAAACTCTAGAAGATATGTTGAGAGCTTTCTCTATGGATTTCAAAGGTGGTTGGGATCAACACCTACCTTTGGTGGAATTTTCTTATAATAATAGATTTCACTCCAGTATTCAGATGGCTCCTTATGAAGCTCTCTATGGAAAGAAATGCAGGACTCCAACTTGCTGGGATGAAGTTGGGGAAAGAAATCTATTAGGACCCGATCTCATTGATGAAATGGCAGAAAAGGTCAGATCTATTCAACAACACATAAGAGAAGCTCAGAGTCGACAGAAAAGTTATGCCGACAACCGAAGAAAATACCTAGAGTTTGAACTGGGTGATAAAGTGTTCTTACGAATATCTCCCCGGAAGAGGGTTATGAGATTTGGAAAGAAGGGGAAGTCGATCCTTATATATATCAGTCCTTTCGAAATACTGGATCGTGTTGGGAAGGTAGCTTAACGATTGGCGCTTCCACCGAATCTCTCTCAAGGTCACGATGTGTTCCATGTATCTCTCCTGATAAAGTACATACCTGATCCTTCACATGTACTCAACTCAGAAGTTGTACCGCTGGAGAAAGATCTTTCTTACGAAGAACAACCGATAGACATTCTGGATCATAGCGAAAAAGTCCTATGAAACAAGACCACTCGATTGGTGAAAGTTTTATGGAAGAACCACCAACTAGAAGAAGCTACATGGGAGCTTGAGGATATGATGAGGGAGAGGTATCCTCATCTGTTTGTTACAAAGTGACTAATTTTGAGGGAGAAATTCATTTTAAGGGGGGTAGAATGTAACACCTGAGACATTTATGAGAAATATTTTTTGTTTTTATAAATCATAAAAGGAATCTTTCACTACACACAACACTATCTTGGCTTGCTTTACACGCAATCGCGACCTTCCTCGATAGCTTGCGTCGTACGCAATACCGTGTTTCACTAAACAATGATATGCTATTAAAATATTATTAAAACTAGTCGTTGTGAATATCAATAACCACTTTTTGAAATTTTATAAATTTTATTTTTCAAAGTGGACTTCATTTTTGGATTCCGATTATCGAAATTATCCTTGGGTGAAATTTTGGTATTTTTCTGAAAACTTTCAATTTTTGATGAGTGGTGAAACCACTAAGTGGTAGTTAAAAAAACTGAATTTTTCATAAAACTTAATTTTACCGCTTCTATGAGTGGAATTTCAAAAATTCGAGAGACACGGTTGATGTCAGTAAGTAAAATGTGGTTCAATGAGATGAAAATAATTTTTGGTGAATAGTAACATTTTACTTTTATTTACCGCGGTTAAAAGTAAATAGGGTAATAAAGGGTAAACATGATATTATTATTACCCTAAAACATGTCCTAATTCTATTGGATAAGTGTAATTCGACCAAAAACAAACTTAGGAATAAAATATGACAATTTAGGCCCACTTATATTAGATTAGGACATTTATTATTAATTTATTTAAAGAAGGGTTAAAATAGTTAAAATCAAAGTTTAATAAGTAAATAATTTTTAATATAAGGTTATACATAAGATAAATTAGACTATAAATATTCATTAGAAAGATAAAAATATTTCCTACATAATGGTATTTTATTTGTGTTTTTTAGACATTAAATAATTTAATTTATTTATGACACAAAGATGATGCACTAATTATATTATTAATGAAATATTGACATAATTGAATAGGTTAATATGACATTTTAGTATTGATTTAATTAACTTTGATCGAACTAATCATTCTGTTATGATTTTCACAAAAAATCAATTACTAAATAGTGTCAAAATTGACATAAAATAGTTTTTAAAACAAATATTATATTATTAATTGTAATTTTATTCCTAAAAATCTAAGGTTCGGCCAAATGACTTAGATAAGGTTATATATATTAATAATAAACAACTTGGGGTTCGTTTGGCTGCTTATAGTAAGTTTATTAACCTTATAGTATAAAAACACAAGAAGACACAGTAAAAGTAAAATTATTTAACTTAATATTAAATATAAATGATAAGGTTAAAATAGGAACCTAAACTTGTCTAAATTCTATTGGATGAGATAATTTAGACCCATCCCCACCTTATCTTCGAAATAAATCAATTTGGAGCTATTTAAAACCGAACTTGACTTTATAATAAAATAATATTTTTAGTTTTTCCAAAGGAGCCCCTCTCCTCCCTTATAAAAGGTCACCTCCTCCCCCTCTTCCTCACACCACTTTGAGCCTTCAAGCTCAGCCAAAACTTGAAAATTTCTCCTCTCCACTTCCCTAGATACATCCTAGAGGTCCTGGTCTTCTTCAAAGACCAATTTTAGTGCCCTAAAAGGAGGTCTCAAAGAAGCACTTCAAAGAAGAGGTAATGTCCGTTACCGATTCTTTCATCTTTATTTCTTATTCCACTTCTTCCTATTTAGTTGTTTCATTATGAAGTAATAACATCAGTATCACTCATATAATGATATGTTATTATAAGTATGAAACAACCCTATTTCACCATCTATCCATCCTACGGAAAATGAAATCACCGCACGTGCGTACGTACAGAATACCATCTCCACGCCGTGGTATAATCTATTTTCCACCACCACCTTACTTGGATGGGTATAATGGTTTAAATAATGACTATATATGATTATTGTAAATTGATATTGATTCTGAAATAGTATACATACACTACAATACAATTCTATGATCATGGGAACAATATCATCACTCGTGCGTACGTACGGAATACCGTCTCCACGATGTGATGCGACTCATTCTACATGATCTTCATTGCATAATGATTATATAAATGAATTGAATGAATTAATATGATATATATTACACTAATAACATTATGAAAATGAGGTATCTATAACCTAAAGAGAAGAATAATAATTTATTCGACAAAACACACATAAGAACAAAAAGTAATAAACACCCGAATAACAAGTTGTAATGAAATATTACTAATAAGAAGCTAAGAATATGACCATATGTGAAATCATAACAATGAGTATGATTTTTGAATAAGTCAATAACATTATTTAAATCATTATACAGGAGGTTCGTACACATACAAATCATATCAGACCTAAGGTAAGGGAAATATCACAATCTCATTTTTATCCGAGATTGTTTATACTTTGGTATTTACTGGGGTGTATTTTATCACCCACATCCAAGTTTCCTAAATATGTAATATTATTTCCATCCACCTACAATTGTTTAAATCCAATTTTACCCTTCGGTGAGTTTTTAGTAAAAGATATGAAAGGAATCTTTTGTCGTTTTTCATACGAGGTACTTTTTGACTTTTCCGACAAAAGTACGAGAAGAATGTATTTTTAAACTTATACGACATGAATGGATTTTTAAAAAATTATTTACAAGAAGCATACTTTACAAGTTTTCAAGTTTATTTTTAATCAACTTCTTTTAGTTTAAAATTGTATGACATGTTAAGAAATGAAAAATGTTTTTGAAGTAGAAAGGATATTTTCCTCAAGAATGGAGTTCAAGTGTTTTATCAAAATTATTTTCCATCTAAGATAATAAAGGGTTCTGTTTATATCCCTATTATTACATGGATTTGATTATGTTGTGATGGAAATATTTTTATGAATTCTTTTATCTTATATGAATTTTTTTATGATGTCACGATGTTTAAAGATTCCCATTTTTATTACATGGGTTATGCTATGATGTATGGTTTATGATTTTCTGGAACACATAAGAATAGTATCATTATGAGATGGGTGGGACCTATATCTCCCCCCAATGCATTGGGTAAAGATTTTATATCTCATGAGATAGAAATGGCTGGAATGACAGGTTAAACCGGTTCAGTGAAACCGGACAGAAACGAGGAGTGAACTCGGTTCAGAAATGGACTTTGTCCACTAAGATAGTTTTGGAAATGAGTCTTGACTAATAAGAAATGATTCTCTATGATTATGCGTGTATGCGACAAAGTTTCATGTTTTAAGTTATGATTATTGGGATTACATTTCACTACTATGATTTATCCCATGTTATGAAATTATGATTTCTTTTGCAGGTTAAGATTTCCAAAAGTTATGTTCTTATGTATATGATGTGATTGATATTTCTTTTGTTTACCCTTACTGAGCATTTGAGCTCACCCTTTTGTATGTTTTCCTTCCCCAGGTCAGGAATAAGGTTATTAAGTAAGATATGTCAAAAGGGACTATAGATATGATGAAATAAATGGGAGACATTGTAGACGCTTTATTAACAAGTTGTTTATGTTTCCCAGTTTCTAAAGACACTATACCTATATGGTCCTTTCCTGGTTTTGTTATATGTTGTAATAAGTGTGCTTCAATTCTGAAGTAATAAAAATTTATGTAAATTATGGGTCGCTACAGTTGGTATCAGAGGAAAGGTATAGTCAACCTTTGGAAACTAGGATGTGAAAGCCTTAGTAAGAATCCTATGGATAAGTCTAAGCATAGAAGACAATCTTAGTGTTTTAGAAATGGCCATCAATAACCTTGGATATGACCATAAGTGTGAAATTTTATTCTTGATTATGTGGTTTTCCTATTATAATTACTGTTTCTCACACTATTCTTCTTGGTTTTAGTCAATGGATGGAACCCGAAGGAACCGTGTTGATGCAGAATGCGACAGGCAATGCAATGATTGTCCCCCTGAGCAACCGAACATTATGGGAGCTGGAATGAAAAATCTTGTAGCCATGCTCACACAACTTTCTCAAGCTATGAATAGTGCAGGACTTCCAAACGAGCAAAGGAAGGAGCAACATTCTGTTGAATCCTTCACGAGACAGCGTCCACCTTTATTCAGTGGGTCTACTGATCCATTAGTTGCTGAACAATGGATTAGTACTACTGAAAAGATATTTTCAGTTCTTCAATGTTCTCAACATGATAAAGTCATCTTAGCAGTGTATCGTTTGGAAAGTGATGCTGATCAATGGTGGAATCTTATTAAGAATACGAGGCAAAGGGAAGAAATTGAGTCCATGGAATGGGACGAGTTCAAGAACTTATTTTTCAATAAGTACTTCCCTCGTATTCTCCGAACAAATATGGAGAAATAGTTTCTTGAACTGAAGCAAAAGGATGATGAATATGTTGGTACCTATGAAGCAAATTTTACAAGACTTGGAAGGTACGCTTCTGGTATTATTATCCAACATGAGAGTAAGATAGATTGATTCTTTAGTGGCTTAAAACCAAGTCTTCGAAGGGCATTGTCAATAAGGTACTTCAATAGCTACGAGGAAATCGTTCGATGTGCTCTCAAAGTTGAGATGGATATTGGAGTAACCCATCATTCATATGGGTTTGATAAGAAGAGGAAAATGGAATTCAAAGGAAAATCTAAAGAGCACACTGAAAAGAAGATGAGCATTCCCTTATGCTCAAAGTGTGGAAAGAAACATGGAGGGAGTTTTCTTAAAGGGACAAGTAAATGTTTCAAATGTGGAAGGAAGGTCATAGGGCATTTGAATGCCGCAATGATGGGAAGAAGATGTATAATGATGCAAACAAAGGAAGGGATACACAGAATGAACCTACTACACTTCAATGTTTCAAGTGCAAGGAGATGGGGCATTATGCCAATCAATCCCCAAATCCAAGGGTTGATGATGATGGTCGACATCAACAAACTCTTAAGGCTAAAGACAAAGGAAAGTCACATGCAATTTCTATCAGCGATGTGGAGTATGATAACGATGTGGTGAAAGGTACACTTACCATCCACTCTAAAGTAGAAAATGTTTTATTTGATTCTGGATCCACCCACTCTTTTATTTCTGAAGAATTTTCTAAGGATATCACCATATTACCTCAACAATTAGATGTTGAGTTAGCTGTGACAACCCCTAATGGCACAACAGTCGCATCAAAAGTTTATAATTCTTCTCCGATCGAAGTTTGTGGGAAAGTGCTTCCTGCAAATCTTGCGATCCTTCCTATAGTGGAAGTTGATTTGATTCTTGGCATGGATTGGCTTTCTTTATATGGAGCTTATATCAATTTCCAAAGAAGGGAAGTCACATTTCATATTCCAGATCAATCTATGATCGTCTATGAATGCAAGGATGAACATAACCTTCCAGTGGAAATTTATTCCATCTTATGGGTCTTGATTCCACTAAATGAAGGTTATTTATCTCAAATGGTTGGTGAGAAACTCATGATTAAGAATATACCCATTGTACGGAAGTTTGATGATGTCTTTCCGGAGGAATTAACGGGTCTTCCACCAAATTGTGAAGTTGAGTTTTCAATAGAACTCGTACTGGGTGCTTTGCCTATTTCAAAGACACCTTATAGAATGGCCCCAACTGAGTTGTAGGAATTGAAGAAGCAACTCCAAGAGAATCTTGATAAGGGGTTCATACGCCCTAGTGCATCACCTTGGGGAGCACATATTCTATTTTTTAAGAAGAAAGATGGATCAATGAGACTCTGCATTGATTATCGAGAACTTAACAAGATCACTATCAAGAACAAATATCCTCTCCCGCGCATTGATGACCTATTCGACCAACTACGCGGAGCTCAATACTATTCCAAGATTGATCTTCGTTCAGGTTATCATCAATTAAGGTTCAAAAGGGAGGATATACCAAAGACGGCTTTCCGTACAAGGTATGGACACTATGAATTTATAGTGATGCCATTTGGTCTTACTAATTCCCCTACTATCTTCATGGATCCGATGAATAGAGTCTTTAGAGACTATCTTGATCAGTTTTTGGTAGTCTTTATAGACGATATTCTTGTCTATTCAAAGATCAAGGAAGAACATGAAGATCACTTGAGAATTATATTGAAGACCCTGAGAAAGGATAAGATTTATGCCAAATTTACCAAGTGTGAATTTTGGCTTCAAAAATTTTCATTTTTGGGTCACATAATCTCAAAAGAGGGGATATCTGTGGATCCAGCAAAAACGGAGGTTATCGAAAGATGGTCGAGACCAACAACATTAACTGAGATCTGAAGTTTTCTTCGTATGGATGGATATTATCGACGTTTTGTGAAAGATTTTTCATGATTATATAATCCACTCACCAAGTTGACTCGGAAAGGAGTTATGTTTGTTTGGACGGAGGAATGTGAAGAGAATTTCAAGGAGTTGAAAAGAAGGTTATCCAGTGCACCTGTGCTCACACTTCCTTGTAGTGGAGAGAGGTTTGTGATCTATAGTGACGCATCCAAGAAGGTATTGGGGTGTGTTCTTATGAAAAATGATATGGTGATAGATTATTCCTCATGAAAATTGAAAATAAATGAGCAAAATTACCCAACTCATGATTTGGAGTTAGCTGCGGTAATCTTTGAATTAAAGATTTGGAGGCATTATCTTTATGGAGAAAGGTGTTACATTTATACTGATCATAAATTTTAAAGTATATTTTCACAAAAAAGGAGCTGAATATGCGCCAAAGAAGATGGTTGGATCTGATTAAGGATTACGACTGCTCAATACATTACCACCCTGGGAAATCAAACAAGGTGGCAGATGCATTAAGTCGACAAGACCATGCCAGTTTATCCATGATGAGGATCAAAAAAGATCCAATATTTATGGATTTACAAAGGATGGATCTTGGAATTATAATGAAAGGGGAAAAATTGTATCTTTCTCAAATGAATGTTCAACCATATATACATTTGAAGATTAAATAGGCACAGAAAGAAGATGTCGAGTTACAAAAGAAGGTGAGAAATGTTCCTGAATTCAACCTTGATTATAATGGGATAATAAAGTTCAGGAATCGGGTTTGTGTTCCTCCCATCCCCGAATTAAAGGAGCTGCTGGATGAGGCTCATAGTTCTTCATCCTCCATTCATCCCGGAAGCACGAAGATGTATAGGGACCTGAAAGGGTACTTCTGGTGGGATGGCATGAAAAGAGATATTGCTGAATATGTCTCTCGATGCTTGGTTTGTCATCAAGTTAAAGCTGAGATACAGAAGTCTAAGGGGATGTTACAACCATTACCCATACCCGAATGGAAATGGGAAAACATCACTATGGACTTTGTCACCGGACTTCCTAAAACATCCAAAGGCAATAATACTATCTGGGTCATAGTTGATCGTCTTACAAAGTCTGCACACTTCATCGCTATTAGAGAGGATTTCTCTCTGGATCAGCTTTCCCGGATATATGTGAAGGAAGTGGTAAGATTTCATGGAGTACCACTTTCTATTATATCTGATCGGGATCTGAGGTTCACCTCAAAGTTCTGGAAAAGTCTTCAGGATACTCTGGATACAGAGTTGAGTTTCAGCACTGCTTATCATCCTCAGACAGACGGTCAGTCTGAGAGGATTATTCAAACTCTAGAAGATATGTTGAGAGCTTGCTCTATGGATTTCAAAGGTGGTTAGGATGAGCACCTACTTTTGGTGGAATTTTCTTGTAATAATAGTTTTCACTCCAGTATTCAGATGGATTCTTATGAAGCTCTCTATGGAAAGAAATGCAGGACTCCAACTTGCTGGGATGAAGTTGGGGAAAGAAAGCTATTAGGACCCGATCTCGTTGATGAAATGGCAGAAAAGGTCAGATCTATTCAACAACACATAAGAGCAGCTCAGAGTCGACAGAAAAGTTATGCCGACAACCAAAGAAAAGACCTAGAGTTTGAAGTGGGTGATAAAGTGTTCTTACGAATATCTCCGTGGAAGAGGGTCATGAGATTTGGAAAGAAGGGGAAGTTGAACCCTAGATATATCGGTCCTTTGGAAATACTCGATCGTGTTGGGAAGGTAGCTTACCGATTGGCGCTTCCACCGAATCTCTCTCAAGTTCACGATGTGTTCCATGTATCTATCCTGAGAATGTACATACTTGATCCTTCACATGTACTCAGCTCAGAAGTTGTACCACTGGAGCAAGATCTTTCTTATGAAGAACAACCGATAGAGATTCTGGATCGTAGCAAAAAAGTCCTACGAAACAAGACCACTCGATTGGTGAAAGTTTAATGGAAGAACCACCAATTAGAAGAAGCTACATGGGAGCTTAAGGATATGATGAGGGAGAGGTATCCTCATCTGTTTGTTACAAAATGACGAATTTCGAGGGCGAAATTCATTTTAAGGGGGGTAGAATGTAACACCCGAGACTTTTATGAGAAATATTTTTTGTTTTTATAAATCATAAAAGGAATCTTTCACTTCACACAACACTAGCTTGACTTGGTTTACATGCAATCACGACCTTCCTCAATAGCTTGCGTCATACGCAATACCGAGTTTCACTAAACAATGATATCCTATTAAAATATTATTAAAACTAGCCGTTATGAATAGTAATAACCACTTTTTGAAATTTTATAAATTTTATTTTTCAAAATGGACTTCATTTTTGGATTCGGAATATCGAAATTATCCTAGGGTGAAATTTTGGTATTTTTCTGAAAACTTTCAATTTTTGATGAATAGTGAAACCACTAAGTGGTAGTTAAAAAAACTGAATTTTTCATAAAACTTAATTTTACTGCTTATGTGAGTGGAATTTCAAAAATCTGAGAGACACAGTTTATGTCATTAAGTAAAATGTGGTTCAATGAGATGAAAATAATTTTTGGTGAATGGTAACTTTTTACTTTTATTTACCGCGGTTAAAAGTAAATACTGTAATTAAGGGTAAAAATGATATTATTATTACCCAAACACATGTCCTAATTCTATTGGATAAGTGTAATTCTACCAAAAACAAACTTAGGAATAAAATATGACCATTTAGGCCCACTTGTATTAGATTAGGACATTTATTATTAATTTATTTAAAGAAGGGTTAAAATAGTTAAAATCAATGTTTAATAAGTAAATAATTTTTAATATAAGGTTATACATAAGATAAATTAGACTATAATTATTAATTAGAAAGATAAAAAGATTTCCTACATAATGGTATTTTATTTGTAATTTTTAGACATTAAATAATTTAATTTATTTATGACACAAAGATGATGCAATAATTATCTTATTAATGAAATATTGACATAATTGATGTTATAAATACCAAAATAAATGTAATTTTAGACTTTTTATTCCACTAATTTTATAGGTTAATATGAAATGTTATTATTGATTTAATTAACTTTTTTTGAACTAATCATTCTGTTGTGATTTTCACAAAAATCAATTACTAAATAGTGTCAAAATTGACATAAAATAGTTTGTAAAACAAATATTATATTATTAATTGTTATTTTATTCCTAAAAATCTAAGGTTCGGCCAAATGACTTAGATAAGGTTATATATATTAATAATAAACAACTTGGGGTTCGTTTGGCTGCTTAGAGTAATTTTATTATCCTTATTGTATAAGAACAGAAGAAGACATGGTAAAAGTAAAATTATTTAACTTAATGTTAAATCTAAATGATAAGGTTAAAATAGGAAACTAAACTTGTATAATTTATATTTTATGAGAGTATTTCGACCCTTCCCCACCTTAGCTTCGAAATAAATCAATTTGGAGCTATTTAAAACTGAACATGACTTTATAATAAAATAATATTTGTAGTTTTTCTAAAGGAGCCCCTCTCCTCCCTTGTAAAAGGGAACCTCCTCCCCCTCTTCCTCACACCACTTTGAGCCTTCATGCATGGAAAAAACCTGCCACTTTATCCTCTCCACTTCCCTAGAGACATCGTAGAGGTCCTGCTTTTCTTCAAAGACCAATTTTAGTACCCTAAAAGGAGGTCTCAAAGAATTACTTCAAAGAAGAGGTAATGTCCATTACCGATTATTTCATCTTTATTTCTTCTTCTACTTCTTCTTATTTAGTTGTTTCATTATGAAGTAATAACATCAATATCACTAATATACTGATATGTTATTATAAGTATGAAACAACCCTATTTCACCATCTATCCATCCTACAGAAAATGAAATCACCGCGCGTGCGTACGTACGAAATACCGTCTCCACGCCGTGGTGTAATCTATTTTCCACCACCACCTTACTTGGATGGGTATAATGGTGTAAATAATGACTATATATGATTATTGAAAAGTGTTATTTATTCTAAAATAGTATACATACACTCCAATACAATTCCATGATCATGGGAACGATATCATCGCTCGTGCGTAAGTACGGAATACCGTCTCCACGATGTGATGCGACTCGTTCTACATGATCTTCATTGCATAATGATTATATAAATGAATTGAATGAATGAATATGATATATATTACACTAATAACATTATGGAAATGAGGTATCTATAACCTAAAGAGAAAATAAGAATTTATTCGACAAAACACGCATAAGAACAAAAAGTAATAAACACCCGAATAACAAGTTGTAATGAAATATTACTAATAAGAAGCTAAGAATATGACCATATGTGAAATAATAAAAATGAGTATGATTTTGGAATAAGTCAATAACATTATTTAAATCATTATACAGGAGGTTCGGACACGTACAAAGCATATCGGACCTAAGGTAAGGTAAATATCACATTCTCATTTTTATCCGAGATTGTTTATAATTCGGTATTTACTGGGGTGTATTTTATCATCCACATCCGTGTTTCCTCAATATGTAATATTATTTCCATCCACCTATAATTGTTTAAATCCAATTTTACCCTTTGGTGAGTTTTTAATAAAATATATGAAAGGAATCTTTTGTCATTTTTCGTACGAGGTACTTTTTGACTTTTCCGACAAAAGTACGAGAAGAATGTTTTTTTATACTTATACGACATGAAGGGATTTTTAAAATTTTATTTCCAAGAAGAATAATTTACAAGTTTTCAAGTTTATTTTTAATCAACTTCTTTTAGTTTAAAATTGTATGACATGTTAAGAAATGAAAAATGTTTTTGAAGTAGAAAGGATATGTTCCTCAAGAACAGAGTTCAAGTGTCTTATCAAAATTATTTTCCATCTAAGATAATAAAGGGTTCTGTTTCTATCCCTATTATTACATGGATTTGATTCTGTTGTGATGGAAATATTTTTATGAATTATTTTATCTTATATGAATTGTTTTATGATGTCACGATGTTTAAAGATTCCCATTTTTATTACATGGGTTATGCTATGATGTATGGTTTATGATTTTGTGGCACACATAAGAATGGTATCATTATGAGATGGGTTGGACCTATATCTCCCTCCAATTCATTGGGTAAATATTTAATAACTCATGAGATAGACATGGCTGGAATGGTAGGTTAAACTGGTTTAGTGAAACCGGACTGAAACGAGGAGTGAACTCGGTTCAGAAATGGACTTTGTCCACTAAGATAGTCTTGGAAATGAGTCTTGACTAATAAGAAATGATTCTATATGATTATGTGTGTATGCCACAAAGTTTAATGTTTTATGTTATGATTATTGGGATTACATTTCCCTACTATGATTTATCCCATGTTATGAAATTATGATTTCTTTTGTAGGTTAAGATTTCCAAAAGTTATGTTCTTATGTATATGATGTGATTGATATTTCTATTGTTTACCCTTACTGAGCATTTGAGATCAACCTTTTGTATGTTTTCTTTCCCCAGGTCAGGAAGAAGGTTATTAAGTAAGATATGTCAAAAGGGACTAAAGATATGATGAAATAAATGGGAGATAGTGTAGACGCTTTATGAACCAGTTGTTTATGTTTCCCAGTTTCTAAAGACACTATACCTATACGGTCATTTCTTGGTTTTTCTATATGTTGTAATAAGTGTGCTTCAATTATGAAGTAATGACAATGTATGTAAATTATGGGTCACTACATTACCGGGCTAATTGAGTATGTGGTATGACTAATAATATCACCACTTGGAATCTCCAAATGAAACTTCCCACTACTGTTTCATGCAGTTCTAGATCTAGGTTCCAACCACCTTTTCTCTCACCCCAACCTCTTTTAGGTTACGCTATGTGATAAGCACCTGATTCACTATTCACGAAATAATAGTCGGCCGAAATACATTGAACTATGATTAGATTTCATACTTGAGACCATCCTAGAATCACCTGGATTTAGATAATTCATCACCCATCAGAATAGGATTGAATAATTGGAGTTCTATAAAATGGGCGGAATAATCCACAACTGATAACAATCCCCGATCCAAGTCCGTGAACTCTCGGGCTCTATTACCCTCCTCTTGATAGGAGTATCGAGATGATCTAATATAGATAACATAGTGTCTACCCATGACATGTATCTTGTTGTTCATCACCCTTCGAAAACATGGGTGGCTATTGCTACTAGAACACGTGTGTCAACTCTACCATAGTCCAGGCAGGGGTTCATTCTCCCAAAACAGTTTTCATGAAACATATAAATCCCTTGAAGAACTATTCCTCAACACTCATGTTTGGTACAATCACTAGTGGATCAGTGGGAACTACTAGAGGATCTAATGGTATCCCATGGCCCACCACCTCTATATCAATATCGTCACCATCCTCCTGGTGTATGACTGGAGGTCTTCATTGTGTCATTTCTCTACAATTCCAAACACACACCTTAGAGAAGAACATTATCAAATTTCATAGCTAAAAGGGAAAATATTGAAATTTGATAGGTTTTATCCTTCCTATATAAAGAATAAAACCCCTCCACCTACTCTTGGAGTCTAGTCTGGGGGACGTATAGATTGAAATAAATCAATAGATACTGCCTACTTCCCACTACTATATTTGGGTTTGCATAAAGTTCTCTACAATAAGTAATTTAGTTTCTAATTAATTTTCATATCCATTTCCCATTTCATTTTCATTATTTCACAACTCATTATAAATCGAAGAACCAAGCGTTTCACCAAATTATGATCCACAAGGGCTCATACTTTTCATGGACCGAAATATGGAATCCACCTAATCCACACTATAACATGTTCCATTCCATGTGACTCATGGTCCATGACTCAATGTGCCAAAATTGTATTCTTAGGGTGTCTATTGTATCCTAATCAGGACAAAATGAAGAGTTTACAACAGACACTCTAAGTACGAACCATGTTTCTAAATTTTCTGCATAATCATTTATCAGGATTAGTTATATCAATCATGGAGCATATCACTACAACTTGTAATCAATAAATGCACACTATATAAAATGGAAAAATTCATGCCATGTAAATTCTAACAGGTTCCTAAAATGATTCATGAGATGTAATTCCATTTTCTCACTGGTTTACAACAAAATAGAAACCACAATCATATGTATAATAACATTATAATTCAAGTGCATCTCCCAATGGTGGAATCAAATGAATTGTAATATCCAAAATCTAGAAAAAACAATTTCTATTTGAGATTTCTTAACTGATGTATAATAATATCATGCAAGTTCTTGACTAATGGATAGTAATATTTCATCAGAGGAAGCATAATCACAAACAATCTTGATAAATGTTGAGATTGTAACAGCAATCTATTACCACATTGATAACTTTGAATCATAACCCCATTAAATAAAAAAAATAAAACAAGGACTAAAATATCATTAAAATAGGGTTATTAATGATATAACATATGGAATGGAATTATATATACCACATGGAGAAATATAGGTTCATAACATGACATATATCTCAATGAAGGAAAACTGAGACAAAAATTATTTCCAGATTTGGTAACTTTTGAACCATAACCCCTAAAAGAAATATAATAAAACATATATGTAAATATAGAAAAATATAATTATAAGAATCATATAATACATTCATGGGAAGAATATATGTCCCAAAGAATAAATGAGTGGTTAATAAGGTATAAGTCTCATAGAAATAAAAGTGAGATGAGAAAACCCTTGCCTTAAGTCTTGAATTTCTTAGTACACGTTCAAAACTCTTGTATATTAAATATAAATTTTTTATAAATCTATAAAAAAAATTCTTATATTTAATACCATGTTTTATTTTATTATTACTTTATTTACCTATTTTTTAACAATTCCATTTTAATGTTATGTTTTTGAGTAATATCCACATTGTTTTTCATAAATGTTTTCACTTATTATTCTTGATCCTCTTACATAGAGTGTGATTTACTTATTCCATAATGTAAAACATGATATAAATCACATATATATTCAGTATTTAACTATTTATAATAATCTATATAATATTAAAATATAAAATGGAATACACCATTCATGGAGATGGTAGGCTGTACATATGCATGAATGTTGTTTTCGTTTTATTATCATGTTGACAGAAAAAAGGAAAGTAAATTAAATATATATATATATATATATGTGTGTGTGTGTGTGTGTGTTTTATCATTAAATTATAATTATAAATTCATATATATATCATTCACATTTACTAAAAACCATTTTTAATACATTTCATGTAATGTGTGGACGAATCACATCGCATTGAGGAGGTGGTAGTCAACACGTCCACAAATAAAGTTATAAGATTTATAAAAAATGGAAATCATGAAGGAATGTTTTATATAGTAATTAAATAATCAGAAACAATTCAAATAAATATCATATAAGAATATAAATTTAATCATTTTTCCTACCTTGATAGGAGGTAATGGAAGAACGAACGACATCCGTTCGTGGGGCGGTAGTTCGCCGTACACATGAATGATGATTGCCTATCCCATTTGATTGAAGTGTGTGTGAGTGTAGGTAGAAAATGTAGAATAAAAAACTCAGTATATTTAGGTTACTGATGTTATTCTATAATCATGTAATAAGAATAATATTGGGGGTAGATAATGAATATAAAAAAAAGAGCTTCTAGAAGTATGTTACCTACTCTTTGGATAAATCCTTTTGGTTTTCATGAAAGAGATTCCTTGGTCCGCTTTCTTCCAAAAGTATAGCCTCAAAGATGAAGGGATATAAGTTTTTAGGGGATTTGGGATGGGTTTGGGTGATCCAAAGTGTCTTGATAGGTGTGAGGAAGTGAGAGGGTGAGTGCTTATTTACAGTAGAGGGGGAGTTATATTCATGTAAATAGAAAAAGGTAAACACTATTAAGTGATCTCCCTTACGTCACGTGCCTCCAATAATGGTCCATATTTTATCAAAAGGATTATATGGTAATTAATTGGCCATAAAATGGATTTTGAACATGTTTCTATGTTATTTGGACACTTAAGTAAATGTTTAACCATTTAGTAAACTCATTTTTTGCTTAATTGTTGTAATTAATTACAATTATGTTCACTAATATTTTTTGGTAAAAAAATAACTTAACCTCAGTAAAAACTATAAATTATTATTATTAAAAATATAGAATCATTTTTCACATTTTTAAATAACATAATTGTCTGAAATTTATTTAAAATTAATCTCATAGATGTGACATAAAAGCAGGGGTTTAAAGTAAAAAGTTCAAAGATTGAACTAATTTTAGAACCAATTTAAATGTGAAATTGGTTCCAATGACCTAAATATTATAAATTTATGTATAATTGATCTAAATATTAATTAAAAAATTAAAATTTAATTTTACAATATAAATAAATTATATGAAAATGCAGTTTTCAATTAAAATTCAATGTTTTTCACTATTCATCAAAATATAAAACTTCTCTGAAAAATAAAAAAAAGTAACCCAAAGTAGAATTTTTCATTCATATTTTAAAAATAAATTATATTTTGTAAAAAAAATTATAAATGTGATAAAAATTATATTTAATATCGGTTCACATTTAAAATGCAGTAAAATTTCATTTTTGTCAAATACCTCTTTTTATTCATATTATTATATTTATTCATATATTATTCATATAAAATGTTTTTCATGAGTATGATTTTTTTTTGAATATATAATATATAAACATTATTTAAAACAATCATCAAAAGTTTTTTGTGCAATTTATTGAGATAATGTTGTGTTTATACATAGAAAATTAGTTTTATTAGAACCGAATTTCTATAGTTTCGAATAGTTCTTAATTTAATTTCTAACTAATTGATAACCAAATGAATCCTTTTATATATATATGTGTAAGTAATATTTTTACTCACTATTTAATATTATTTCTAACAACTATTCCTATGGTTAGGTGGTAACTATAATATTTTTTTGATAATAATATTTATAGTATATTATAGATCCATAAAAATAAAACTTTCACGTCACACAATATATCAAAAGAAATTAGAATTTTTTGTAAAAAAATCCAAACATAGTGTTTTGTGTACAAAAAGATAATATATATGTTGTGTATAGCACAAGCATAACTTGTTCTACATATAATTCAAGAAAAACATAGTGATTTCGTATAAAAAAAATCTATATTCATTATTGCGCAAAATGAAAAATATATAAAGATGAAATTAATTTGAATAAAAATTCATAAAATCTCAAGGTGTTACATTCAACCCCCCTTAAAATGGTTTTCTCCCTTGAAATCTGTCTGGGTTATCAATGGGTTAATACTTGTATGTTTCTTTAAATGAAACCCTCATAATTAAAAGGAATACTAAAACTTGATTTAAAAAGGGAATGTCAGAATCATAACAAATTACTATTGTAACTCATAACTAGGTTTCCATATAGGAGAACGTAGATAGAAATTAAAAACATGGACATGGAAGAGAAATCTAACTATCAAGTTCTAATGGAGAGAGATAGAGAACATAGATTGGATAAAGTAAATGATCCAAAAGACATAACCCAAAGAGGCTTGAAAATGTTCATTGATATCATAAAAAATGATGATAATAGGGATTTTTTATTTCAAGACCTTTTTTACCGAAGTTGAAGAATTTTTAGAAAAATATATATGTACATTATTTCTAGAAAACGTCACCCTTTATTGGTCCTTGATCAATTTCCACTATATCTTTTACTCAAATAAATGAAGGTGAAATTTTCATTTTGTAAGTACTAAAAAAATCCTGAGGTATAATTATAATTCATTCCATATATCATTAGTTATAATCATTGAAAAAAAGGTAGAAAAAAGTTTTCCAATATTCACAAATCCTCACATAAAGGGAGAATACTTGAATATCTAAAATCTCATCCGAAATTTAACTTAAACCATTATAAAAATGTTCAAACTTATAACCCTTACAAAATTGGAAAGTCCAAAATATTATAAATAAGGTCACTAAATATCTAAAAAACATCTTGGTATTGATCTACTTTATATCATAATGCATATCTTATTTTTCACATACCATACATGTGAATACTTGAATAATGTATTCTATTAAAACAAGGTAATAACCTGAATTACCAAAAAGACTTATTGAAAACATGCATGCTTCCTCATTCCAAGTTTTATATGATATATTTCATAAATCCCTTAAATATGTAAAATCCATCCATGATAGCATGAAATAATATTTAAACAAATCCTTAATCATTTACAAGGTAATCAATACCATCAAATTTACTTATTCATATCCTATATATCTTTATCCAACCATCATTATATCAACATTATTAACTTATTAGCAGTTATCTTCCCATAGTAAAAATGTCACCTTTCCATTAAATCATTATTCAAGTCTATCAGATCCATTAAATATATTCTTTCAAATCCTTAGTGAAAAACATAAAACGGAAAATCCTTATATATTTTACAATTCAAAATTATTGAATCTAAATACATATGTTTCGGGTTTCGGTCTTGAAACACCCAACGGTTCTGTATCTGATGACGCCTGGACCTGCTTTCTAAAGGCAGGCGTTCGTCGGATGGTCTGACCAGCGACACTTAAAAACTCACATTGGTCGAGAGGATGGGAAGTCGGGATCATCACACCCTTTTTTGGGGGGAATTATTGCCTATTACGGGACTCTCTTATAGATTTAAGATGTATTCATATGTTCATGAATTTTGTTTATACCCAAACATAATATCCACAGATTTTTCCTGGTTGGAAATGGTTAGCTGAACATAGGGACTCAGAATCATTTACTCCTGAGGTTTACCATCCCTCATTGGGTTAATGACCCCGAGGAGTCTGGACTCACTAAGGCGGCACAAGGAGCGGTGCGGTGAGCTGACGTGAGGATAGTCGGATCGACCGGTTGTTGGGCTTGAACCTCAGGGAGGCTTCCTACGTACCCTACTTAGGTGGCAGGGATCAAAGTCCTCATAGTTCTCATAGGCTTCAGGGTTATTATCTCAGGCAGCCCAGAGTAACGGATTGGGGATTACACTCTGAGGAGGCCCATAGGAGGATGGACTGGGGCTTACACTCTGAGGAGGCCCAGGGCAATGGATTGGGGCTTACACTCTGAGGAGGCCCATAGGAGGATGTCATAGTGGATGCTTAATCTAAGCCCACATGAGTCATGCTCGGTTTGAGAAACAAGAGGCAGTAAGGACCAGACGATCAAGTCGTGAAAGATGCGTCCATGAGAAGTGGAGTGGGGATTACGCATGGAGCGACCCACAATGATAGGTTGGGGATTACACTCTGAGGAGGCCCAGGCGACAAAGCACAGTGGGAGAGGGAAAGGGGGGGGGGGGGTGCTCCTACGCCCGTCTCCTCTCTTACAGTGCATGAGGGCTTCCTTCTGATGGGTATTTTACTACCCCCAAGGAGCCCTTAACAAGTGGAGGGGAAGAAAGGGGATTCCCGAGCACAAACTCTACATTACCGTGGGAATGTGAACCCAGGAATGCTTCGGGAATCTGCTCAAGGGTCGGGGAAACCCCTTCACCTCTACTTACCGTGGGTATGTGAACTCAAAATGGAGTGCTGATGCGCCTGAGGGTTACACCATGCAGATCTAGTGGCTCTGGTGGAGGCCTCGGCTCGGGGCCGATGAATAGGCCAATGCGGAGGTTGTGGAGGATCAGACCGGATTGGAAGGATTTTATCTGGCTCGTGGAATGGGAACTACGAAGGCTCCGATGGGCCACATGTATGAAGGATTGGTGGCGCCCTTCGCGTAGGAAAGTGCTACGTGGCTGGAGAAGCCGTCTGCGAACTAGGGTGGTCCGCAGACTGAGGGGCATCCCGCGAACCAGGGTGGTTCGCAGCTTCGGGTTTGGCCCGCATACCAGGGGGTACGCGGAGGGGTCCACATTAGCAGCGTCAGCCAAGGGCAGCGCTGATCGGGGCTTCCTCAGTCGAGGCTTCGCCCGCGTAAGAGGGTGCTATGCGGTGCGGCAGATCAGAAAAGAGGCATAAACACCCTGGTCTACGGGGAGTGCATCCGTGGAGGGGATATGGTTCGTGTTCTTCTCTTTTTACTTTATTTTAAGTTCGTGGTTCATCAAATTATTATGCATTTTCAGTTTCTTATTAGTTCGTTCCCATGTTTATACCTGCTCTGGTTCGCGAACTGGAACTTCGCTGTTTGTGAAATATTATGCCTTCCTTCGAAATCCTTCCACCAGAGTCTGATCGCTCTTCTCTTCTTCCGCCTTCGAATCATCCGAATCCGAATCCCCAATCCCTTTTACCTTCCCCCTCCGTCTCCTTTTATAGAGTGGGGAAAGAGATGTTTCTGTGGCCACACGACACCTTTTGCGGAGGCCCATAACCAAAAACCCGGTTTACAGCTGACTCGGTTAATCCGTAACTCGCGATGGGTATTGAGAACTTCTCCCCCACCCCCCGGGAACAGAACTTAGGGAGTGCTTCGCTGCAGCAGAGGGTACCACCTCCATTCCGCGAATGAAAGCGGATGCGAATTGAACCGGTCGACGTGGTCCGCAGTTGGGGTGGTTCATGACGGTGACCTGGATCGGCACCCATCCTGCCTCGCGACCGCGGAGGATCTATGCCTCCATTTCGCGAATGATGATGGTTTGTGGAGGGGGTGCTTCGTGGGGCCTGGACACGTTGCATTTTCATGGGACCGGTCCGCGGACCGGTCCTGCTTGTGTCCATTCTTTGAATTTTATCCATTCTTTTCCCCAATTATTTTGGGGGATTTTGGTAGAATCTCCTTTGCGGATTTTTCAGGACCCTACAAATTCCCCCCATCGGAATGGGGTCCGATCAGAACGAAGAGGAGGCCATTCCAATGTAAAGTGGTCCTAAAACTGAGATGGTTTACGGTAGAGAGGTGGACCCGGTAGGGGACCATGCCTATAAATACGGGGGACCTTCATTTGTCCTTTATCGAATTCTTCGCAAAACCAGAACTCCCTCGCCTCCGCGCGCTCGTTCCTTCGTGAAGTGCTTCATCCGCGAACCATATGAGACTTCTGCGAACCATTCCACCTTCGCGGTCTCCTTCACCCGTGAACCAATTCCCCAACCGCGAACCATTACTCTTAATTAATTAAAAATTAAGCCATGACGCGCTGCAGAGGAACTTGCTTTGCGGTTTCGATGCTCCACGGTTTCGTTGCTCCGCAGACTAAAATCTCTTGAACATTAAAAGTTTCTATATCTTCCGAACTTAATCATATAAATTTGGGATTGAAATTCCATGGAGCAACTTGGTTCGTGGTTTCCTTGTCAACGCTCCGTGGGCTAGGGTTTCACGGATTGCTTTCGCGAAGGGCTAGTTCACAGGATGCTGTCATCACGAACCATCCCTTGAGGCCTGCTTGAAGGCTTTTCAACAATTTTTTCCATACAGCTGGTATTTTTGTTCGGATTATATTATTCCAGACTAACCATTTTCCTTGTCTTCATAATGAATGGAGAAAATATGGTTCCACCTTTCCCTGTGCCTAGGACTGCTGTCGAGCCTCTCCCAACTGGTTCGGGGAGATGTTTAGCTATGATTTGTAGAGCAGAGAACATCCAAGAGGACCCTAGTCGGTCCATCATTCCTGAAGATGGCGTCTTGAAAGATTTTCTCCCTCCTGATCTCTTGGATTACCCACTATCAAATCGGATTCCTCATCATGGATTCGGTCTTCAAGACGATGTCCCTATTCCCCCCACTTTCTCAGGTCTTCCTTCTCCTTTCTTGGAAGCGACATCCAAGTGTATTCAGGTGAACCTTACCCAATCGGGGGAGATGGTTTCCGACTCTGACCAGAAAGAGGAATTTATCTTGAGAGGCTCTGTTTGGATCCAAAGTGATTAGCACTCTCAAGACTTTTATCAGGAAGCCATCTTCAAGAGTTACCCTTCTATTATCAACCTCACTCAAGTAGATCCTGACGCGGGGTGGATTCCTAGGTGGGATCTTCGATCTGGCGGGCTCTTCTCACATGACTGGTCCTGGGATTTCTGGGTCCATCATCACTACCTGGAGTCTTCCGAATCACTGGAAGCAGTCAATTTATACTCTGCAGTGTGGGTGTCCCAATTTGCTATTTATCCACCATCCTTGGTCCTGGCAGACCTACTCAGTCACTGGGGTTCAAGCACTAATACTTTCCACCTTTCCCATGGTGAAGTTGGCATTAGTCTGTGGGATATTCATCAATTGGGATGGATCCTAGTCATCGGTGAAATGTATGACGAATTTCTGCATGCCCCTGACGCATCAGATGATGTCGAATAAGTGCCTTTATTGGCGAGAGAACTCTGGGTTATGGAGGATCAATCACTGGTTCAGGACTTGCATGCCCACTCTCTTATTCCCTATAGTACCTGTATAGGGTTATATCTAAACACCTCTGGTCCTATACCAAAGATCAAGCGCCCCAGGATGCATCCTTCTCAACAGTCATGAACCTCCCCAGGTTCCTACTGGGCGGTTCTAGAGGCGGGCGACTACCTTTCATGGGGTTACGAGGAGCGCCCCAGTGTGCCGCCTATTCTCCAGCTGGCAGGTTTGTTTTCTATGTTCCTAAGCGGGTGGCTATTCCCTTCTCGGGATATTAATCCTGGTGTCAGGGCTTACACCCTGATGATGGCAGCTGAACTAGCAGAGGGCCGACTAGTGAATTTGGCCATGCCCACATTGGCTCGTATTTATGAACTGCTGGGTCACATGTAGTAGGGTGGGCCACCCTTCCGTCTGAGCAGGCCATTTCAATTTTTGTACGGCTGGGTAGTGGATCACTATCGCTGTTATGAGTATCGTCACAACACGGCCATCCCACTTCCTACCTTTCGGCCTACCCTGCTGGATATAGCTAGATTCCGCTTGAAATCCCTCAGCTCTGGTGAAGTCCTCTAGCTTCTGAGTGACTTCTCCCAGTTTTCTTTCACTCCCTACCACACCCCTTTTGGCTTCTTAGGTAACAAACACATGGGGATCCTAGAAGAGTGTTCTTACATGATCTCTCTGCGGGATGGATTCCTATATGTGCGGATCGATGAGGTTTCTCTATGCGAGTTGTATGTCCCGTATTGTTTTTCACGCCAGTTTGGGTGTATGCAAGTCCAAGTTTCTCTCCCCTCTCCTCAGGCTCAAGGACTGCACCCGGCCACGCTTCGCCAATGGTGGCTGATGCTGGCGTGGGAGGGATCTGACGCAAGCATTCCCTTTCCTGTCGTGGAGGCGGCTGCCAGCCTTTCCTTGGAGTATGTAAAAACATGGGCAAAACACTATCCTGATGGGATCCTAGGGAAGGTTGTCCAGCAGGTTCCCAAATCAGGAGGCACTGCAGCTACTGCGTCCACCACACCTTCCTCATCAGCTCTAAGGGAGGATCGACTGATGGCTTGTTGATCAAAGCCACTCAGGGGATTTTCCTCCCCCAGTCTTGCGGTGGCCGAAGTTCAGACGGGTTCATCCTTCTTGGACATGTATGAGGATGACCCTGTGGTTCAGGGTTCCAATGAGACAATCTCGTAAGTTTTTCCAGTTGATACCAGGCTTAGAAACTTGATCTCCAATCCTGAATCGGGGTTAGAGGCCCCATACTTTCCAGTTTCAGAACCAAATTCTAGGGAGGAAATGCCTGCGCTGGTTGTAATGCCAGATTTAGTTCCCGTGCTATATGGCGAGGATACCAAGGATCCTCATGTCATGGCGGACCACCAGGCGGTGCACAAGTGGGCCTGGCCTTGGATTTGTGAGATCATTGCTGAAACTCCTCTAGCTGAGATGGAAACTAAGACCGAAGCTCTTCGACAGCTCTTCCTGGGTTTGGGGTCGGGTGGCTTCACCTATCGGCAGTTCCATTCTGTTGCTTTCCAAGTTGTCACGGCCCGTGAGGAAGCTTCCACTAGTGAACGCAAACTCGCTCACTTTGCTGCCGCTCATTGCAGGACCCGAGCCGTGGAGGAAGCCACGATACAGCTCCATCATCTGATGACATATGAGGTGACCTCTCGAGATCAGGAAGCCGTCCTATCCTCCGAGTTACATGAATGTGAAGAACGGGCAGCGATGCTGAGGAATCTATTTTCAACTGTGACTGGTCATCTCGAAGCCACCAGAAAAGGGATCAATGATCTCCATGAAATAGTGGAGCATACTCGTCCGGTGGCTGAGGTTGAATCCAGGGAGAAGGTCGTGTTGGAACGGCCTTGCAACAACCTCTGCTGCACGGTCCCTGATCTAGTGGAGAGAGCAAGCCAGACTCCCTTGTGACGATCAGAGCCCTGTTTGTATACTCTATTTTTCTGACCCCCCCTTTCACTGTGAGGGAGTGGCCTCAGCTTGTGGATGTCCTCCTCTCTTTTTTTTAAATGGAGTACAATCTATGTCAGTCTTTTTCTGTTGTAAAATTTGATTGTTAATAGAATAATTGTCGCGTGAATAACAACTCACTGAATCAGAATTAATCACAACTCAAGAAGATAGAAACAAACTCTATCTTTTTCCAGGACCATGGGATCCAGTGAACATAGTTTGATTATTTCTAGGGTTTTGTTGAAAATCCCCACAAAATTTTTGACTTTTATTTTAATACCCTAATTTTTCCTGGGCCAATTTGGTGTGGACCCATCCGGTATAACCCAGCTTTTTCTTAGGTTGCCCTTTTCGGGTTTTCGGCCTAACAGGCTTTGTGCCGCTTTTCTTGGGCGGTTTAATGTCCTGCCATCAAGACTATCATTACTGATGTTTTCAGTCGAACAACTTTGACTAGATATGGTGGGGCGAGGGCCCCAATGGGGTTAAACTGATTAAAAGATGCCTCAATACTCTTCAGATGCACGTGGGGGGAACATGTTTAAATTTGAACGACATGCAGGGCATGCCTCAAGGCATGGGAGCCACGTCGGCGTACAGAGGTAGGAAGAGCATTACCTAAGGAAGAATTGCCTTTGGTAGATGGGACATGGGTGATCAATATTCAGAGCCGCTGAGGGCATGGTATGAATAGTCGTAAAAAGGTGTCCTTAAGTCAATGACTATCCATTTCTAATGGCCAGGGGACTTCATGGAAGTATGGCTCATGGAAACCACAATGGGTGGATTGGAAAATTATGAAAACAACTAGGGGTGGCTCAGAAGGGGAATGTGACATCTGAAAGGGTTTTGGGAACATCCATACTAATCAGAAGCGTGGTCAGGAGACCACTTCCCTATGCATTTAGTTAGCTTAAGGGATGGTTGAGGCTTGGCGTAGTTTAAAGTCATGCAGCTGGGGAATCATTTAAAATTGAATGACTTCTTTTGGTCCTCGGTAATCTCATAAGAGACGTTCCACCATATTCAAAAAGGGTTGTGAAAGAGGTTAGTAAACTATAGCTCAGAGGGTTTTTGAATCTCGAGATAGACATGGGGGCTTAGGATCCAAGAGGCATACGGAGAGAAGCATTGCCTAAGGAAATATTTCCTTCAGTAGACAGGCCAGGGGCGATCAATATGCAGAGCCGTTGAGGGCATGGTATGCATATTCATACAAATGTGTCCTTAAGTCAATGATTTTATTCCCCCGATAGCCAAGAAACTTTAGGGAAGTTGAGATTTGGGACCACCATGGGTGGCTTATGAGAGTTCTGCTTTTTTCTAAGTACAGAGTTTGGTTTATGATGAGAGGGTGCCTGGATATGGGGGGAAACATCTAAACTAAACTTCCCGAGAATGGGGGAAGTAATCCCTTCTCACACTAGTGTGAGATGGTGTCTTGTTCTAGTCTAACCCATACACTAAAAGGAAGAGAAAAGCCTATGTTTCTTACTGAACACATGGCGGGTTTGACCCTGCAGTTTAGCATCATGCGGTAAAGACGAAGATCATTATTAAAAGATTCTATGTAGTTTAATGTCATGCAGCGAGTATGGGGGGCATTTTCTTTCCTTTACCCATGATGTGCAGTTTAACATCGTGAAGCAAAGAAGATTGACCATGCAGTTTAACGTCGTGTGGTAAGGACGAGAAGCATTATTAAACTAGTGAAAATTCTCATTGCTGGAGGCATTCCCATGGATGTTTGATACTTGGCCCTTGCAGCCTTACGCCAAGTGGCCAAGATGTGATCTGTGCCATTTGACTTCATGCGGCAAGGACATAGTTAAAGAGTCCACTCTTGATTAGAATGCAACTGGGCTTGAACATCTCAACATGTCCAAGATGTGGGAGGGGGGGTGATGGTTTAAATCATGGTTCTGGGGCTTCTTTGATTAGGAGAAATGATATGGGGGATCTGAGGCTAGTAAGCATATGGAGCAAGGAAGAGTGTCGCCCGAGGAAATCCTGGCTTTGGTAGACGGGCCAGGGGATATCAATATGCAGAGCCACTGAGGGCATGGTATGAATAGTCATGAAAATGTGTCCACAGGTCGATAATTTTCCACTTCCGATGGCCATGAGTGGTTATGAGGATCTTCGATTGTCCGGGCCACAAAGTCTTTCATCTCGTAAGGAAATATCTGGGCATGCCGGAGATATTCGTCCCTGGTTGCTGTTAAACCTTAGAGTGCTCCCTGTGCTGATTTATTTTGCACATGACGGTGTGCCTTTACTCTGCGCAGTTTAACATCATGCGGTAAGGATGATGTAGTCTTAGTTTAGTAGTCATAGAGCTCAGACCATTGGGTGACTATTACTGTGGTCACTCAAAGGATAACTGGGTCAACATGTTCTGATATACTTGGAACAAGGTGGGGGATGATGGTTGTAAAATGCAACTTTGAGTTTTCTCGGATCAGGAGGTGTGGTGTGGGGGCTCTGAGGCCGGTAAGCATACGGAGCTAGGAAGTGTACCGCCCAATGAAATCTTTCCTTTGAGGGACGAGCCAGGGGATATCATTATGCATATCAGCTGAGGGAATGATATGCATAATTGTACAAAAGGTTCCCCTGGGTCGATGACTTTTCACTTCTGATGGCCGTGAATGATTATGAAAATCCAAGATTTCTCACAGTGTAGAGTTCGGCATATGGGGATAATGGTGTCCGAGCATAGAAGAAAAATCTTCACTGCAATTGTCTGTTGAGTCAAAGTAGCCTAGTCCTGGCTTGACGTTCGCTGATGTAAGTCACAATGTGAACCACCAGAAGACACATAGGCTAGCAAAATAGGGGTATTCCAGAAAAATTTGGATGAGAAAAGGGGAATGAACTTGTAAACCACTGCTCCATAAATTTGTTGGATCGGGAGATGTGATACGGGGGCTCTGAGGCCGGTAGGCGTACGGAGCTAAGAAGAGTGCCGCCCGAGGAAATCTTGCCTTTGGTAGATGGGCCATGGGCTATCAATATACAGAGCCACTAAGGGCATGGTATGCATAGTCATGCAAAGGTGTCCATGGGTCAATGAATTTCCACTTCCGATGGCCATGAGTGGTTATGAAGATCCATAATTATCCGGGTCGTGGAGTCTGATATATGGGGAGGATGCATCCAAATGTGCAAGGAGTATCTCTATCTCGTTTCGCCATGCATCTTGGCTGGGTCGTGACGAAGTCTGCGCAGTTTAACGTCATGCGGTGAGGACGAAGTCCGTGCAGTTTAACGTCATGCAGTGGGGATGAAGTCCATGCAGTTTAACGTCATGCGGTGAGGACGGAGTATACACCCAGTGTAGGCCTGGTCTATACACGGGGGAAGGGGGCATTTTTTTTCGAGGTGGCTGGGCCAGGGTGTAAAATTATGGCGTCACTATGTATCCTGCGAGGGAATGAATCAAGCCTCATGTAGTTCTCTGAAAGATGATACACCCCATGCATGTCTGGTCCGTACACGGGGGAAAGGGAATTTTTAACATTATTTTCATTCGGGAGTGGCTGGGTTGGGATGGGGGATCCCGACGTCGCTACGTATCCTGCGAGGGCAGGAATCAAGCCGCAAGTAGTTCTCTGAAATGTGATACACCCCGTGCATGTCTGGTACGTTCATGGGGAAAGGGGACATTGTTAAACTTCTTTTCCGTGCAGTTCAATGTCATGCAGTGAGGATGATTGATACACCCCGTGCAGGTCTGGTCCGTACACGGGGGGAAGAAGACATTTTTATCTTTTATTCAGGGGGATGGGCCAGGATGGGGAACCCTGGCATCACTACGTATCCTACGAGGGAAGGAATCAAGCCGCACATAGTTCTCTGAAATCTGTGCAGTTTAACGTCATGCTGTGAGGAAGAAGTCCATACAGTTTAATGTCATGTGGTTAGGAAAAGGGGTATTATTAGATTCCATGCAGTTTAACATCATGCGGTGAGGACGAACTCCATGAAGTTTAACATCATGCGGTGAGGACGTGAAACTCCTAGTTTAAGGTCATAGAGTTTGGACTATTGGGTGCTTGGAAGTTTAATGTCATGCAGCTCGGACGAAGAGTACACCTCGTTTTTTTGTCCGTGCAGTTTATCATTGTGCGGTAAGGAAGAAATGATCTTGGTCTCTATTTGAAATACCTCTTCAGGAATCTCGCATTGGTAGGAGCCGTGGTGAATTTCCTGTCCATGGAGATCATGGTATATGCTCTGTTGGAGTAGACCTTGTGTACAACATATGGTCCCTCCCATTTGGGCTCTAGCTTTGGAGGATTCTTGGCAGGTATCATTGGGGTTCGGAGGACCAACACTAATTATCCTTCCAAGAAAGACCGAAGACGAACCTTTTTGTTGAAGGCTCGTGCGATCCGGTTTTGGTATACTTCCAGATGGTGAAAGGTGTGCAACTGCTTCTCGTCTAGCTGTTCCAATTCACCTAGCCACTTTTCTGATTGCTCATCATCGGGTAACTGATCATAGATGGAAACACAGAGTGAGGGAATTTGGAGTTCAATGGGCATGACCGCCTCAGTGTCGTACACCAATGAGTATGGGGTAGCCTGAGTAGCGGAGCATATTGTGGTTCAATAAGCCCACAATGCATGGAGAAGTTTATCCAGCCATGAATTCTTGTCCTTGTCCACCATTTTCTGGAGAATGTTGGACATGGTCTTATTGAAAGCCTCTATCTGTCTGTTGGCCACTTCATGGTAGCGGGATGAGTGGTTAGCCTTGATACCATATTCGTTGTATAGTTTCTCCACTTCGGCAGAGCAGAAGTTGGTGTCGTTGTATGTCAGTATAGTATGAGGGACACCAAATCTGGTGATGATGTTGGTCTTCACAAAGTTGACAATATTTATCACCTCGACTTCCTTGAGGGGTATGTCTTCTTCCCATTTGGAAAAGAAGTCGGTTGCTGTGAGGATATACTTCAGCTGTTTGGCTGTGGCGGGAGGATATGGTCCTATGACCTCCATCCCCCAGATGGAAAATGGCCAGGAGTACTTGGCTTGATGAAGTAACTCCAGGGGTTGGTGTATGAAGTTGGCATGAATCTGGCATGAGTGGAATTTTGCGGTAAAATGCTCGTAGTCTCATGACACTGTAGGCCAGTAGTACCCAAGCCTTTGAACCTGATGGGAAAGCTTGGTCCCCGGTTGATGTGCTCCACATGCTCCTACATGTACTTCACTCATTACGGTAGCGGTTTCTTCTCCATCAATGCATCTGAGGAGCACTCCATCGAGGCATAGTTTGTAGAGGACCTCTTTTTGACCCGTGCCTCTATATAGGACAAAGTTGATTTCCCTTCTCTGTATTTGCTCTCGTTCATCCCTATCTGATCGAATTTCTCCCCGTTGAAGGTAGTTTGCGATGGGGGTCATCCAGCCAGTGGAAAGAGAATATGGCTCGGGGACAAGACCAACTTCATGGATTTCTTCCATCTTGGCTTGGACAAACAACAATACCATTTGACGGTGAGCAATACTGATGACTGTTTCATCCCTGTCTGGGTCATCTAGGGCTGTGTCCATGTTGGTTAATGCATCAGTCTGAGCATTCTGAGACCAGGGAATACAGGTCAATGATGGATCTGTGGAGAACTCAGCCATTAACCGTCGGACATGGTCAAACAGGGGGAACAACTCCTCCTTTTTAATAGCATAGTCACCATTGAAATTCTTTATGACCAACTCCAAGTCACCTTTTACCTTAAGGTGTTGTACTTGTGCCTAGAGTGCGAGCTCCAGACCTGCAATGAGAGCCTGATATTCTGCTTCATTGTTTGTACATCCCTCTGATAGAAGGAAGTAATATGGCGATACTTCCTTTTCTGGGGACACAAGTATTATCCCCAGACCCACTTTGTTGAATCTGGGATCCTCCATCAACTTCCCGATTGGGTTTCGGGACGCGCCGTCGAAGTACATTTCCCATGTTAGGAGCTCATCTTGAACTGAGAAGATGTCTTCATCAGGTAGCTCGGTGTCCGGTGTAGTGGTCCCTATCGAAGGTTGCTCTACCAAAAAGTCTGCTAATGCATGGCCCTTGATGGCTCTCTGAGGCACGAACCAGATGTCGAACTGTTTCAGGATGATCGCCCATCGGGATAGGCATTCGGTTAGCATCGAGTGACTGAGGATGTACTTGAGTGGGTTACTCTGCGAGATCAAGTGGGCTTCATGATGATGTAGATAATGTTGCAGATTTTGAACTGGGAATACCAGGGCCAAAAAGTTCTTCTCGATATTTGAGTATCGAGTCTCAGCATCAATAATGGTTCTATTGAGGTAATAAAGACTGTTTTCGCTGCCAGCTCCATTCTTTTGTGCAAGGAAGGCTCCCAGTGACCACTCTAAGGCTGTCATGTACAAGATGAGGGATCTTCCCTAAACCGGGGGCATGAGCACCGGTGGGCTTAAGAGGTACTTATTCAAGTTTTCGAACACCTCTTGGAAGTCATACATCCATTGGTACGTGACCCCCTTCTTTATTAACCTGGTGAAGGGAAAACATTTTCCTGCCAGGTCGGCTATGAACTGCCTAATATAGGTAAGGTGTCCTTGGAATCCCCTCAACTCAGTGTGGTTTCAGGGAGGTGTCAATCCAAAGATAGGCTTTGTCTTCTCAGGGCCGACTTCGATGACACGATGACATACAACGAAGCCAAGGAATTTCCCTAAGGTAACCCCAAAGGCGCATTTCATGGGGTTCATCTTCAAGCTATGCTGTCAAAGTTTGTTGAAGATGGTCTCAAGGTCCGACAAGTGATCCGAGCGCTGTCTGGATTTGACCACCAGGTCATCCACGTAACATTCAACAAATTTTCCCAGGAACAGCTTAAATATCTGATTCCCGTCACGCTGATATGTGGCATCAGCATTCTTGAGACCAAAGGGCATGACCCTATAACAGAATACCCCTTACGGGGCCCTAAAAGTAGTTGCTTCTTTGTCTTATCGTGCCATCCTAATTTGGTTATAGCCGTAATAGCCTTCCATGAAGGACAGAGCCTCATACCCGACTGTTTCATCGATTAACAACATAGTGATTAGAACGAGGAAGTAATCTTTCGGACAATGCCGATTAAGATCTTTGAAGTCAATGCATACACAGATTTTCCAATTCTTTTTCTTGACAGGGACGATGTTGGCCAATCAAATGGGGTACTGGACCTCTCGAATGAAGCCTTCTTTAATGATCTTATTGACTTCAGCCTCTATTTTGGTGGCATGTGAGGGATGTTTCCTTCTTGCAGCCTGTTTATAGCCTCAGTGGTCTTCTGGAAGACCAAGGTGATGCGTCGCTACCTCTTGATCGAGTCCTGGCATCTCCGTGTAATTCCAGGCAAAGACGTCCCAGTGTTTCCTTAGGAAGGAGGTATATACCTCTTTCTCCCCGGGGGACATGGATGAACTAATTAGAGTAGGCCTCAGATCTTCCTCAGTACCCTGGTTTATTTCCCTGAGCTCATCCACCGTGGTGGAGATACCCTCCTCAAATGTAGGAGGTGCATCCCTGATATCTTCCCCCTCTTCTTCTCCCAAGTCCTACTCTTCTTGATCCAACGAAGAGAGAGCTTCTGGTCTGAGCCTTTGAGGGTTTGAGGGAGAGGCATCATGGGCATCCCCGGTTGTGTATTCATCCCCAGATCGAGGGTTTGTGGACTTTCCCGCATTTTCATGCTCGACCATCATGGATGAAGTCATGAGGACATCCGAGTGCATGTCCGTACTTGAACTCCTACTCTTGAAATGGTTTATGGGCATGACATAATCTCTGCCAAGCTTCCTGAGGGGGTGATCAGGAACCATTTCCGAGACACTTGGAGCGGGGATCCCGTCGACACCATCAACCAAAGGCTTATTTTTCTTTTTCTCATAGAACCCGACATCAATGTAATGTTACTTTGAGAGCTCAAAATGGGCCTTGTCGGTGTGCAATGTTCCACTTTGTCCATTGATGTAGTACTTGATACACTGGTGGTAGGATGAAGGAACGACCATGTGCTTATGGAGCCACTTCCTTCCCAATAGGGCATTAAATGCTGTGCTCTGTCGGACCACCAAGAATTCTGTGTAGGCTACTAGGTCACCAAAATGGGTCCTTAGCTTAATTTTTCCCATTGGCTTCTATTCATTCCTATCGTAACCCAATAGAGCTATGGCCGAGGGAATTAGATCATCCTCACTGTAGCCCAACTTGAAGAGTGTTCGTAGGGGAAGGAGGTTAACTCAGGAGCCATTGTCTATAAAGAATTTCCAGATCTCAGTACCATTTAGCATTCCAGAAACATATAGTGGTCTAATGTGTCCTTGAATTATGGAATCTTCATCTTTATCAGTGAAGGAATTCACCGTATTGAATTCATCTGGGCCAGTATCCATCCTGTAAATCTCAGCGGCTGCTACCTCGGCTTGAAACTCTTGGGGGATGATCAAAGCTTCTATAAGTGCCTCCCTAAGGTCTTTTGACAAACTCAGGGAATCCAGGATCAACAACTTTGATGGTATTGATGCCAACTACTTAAGGATATTGTATTGTTTCTCCAGCGGCTGACGCTTCTCCGTTGGCAGGAGAGTTTTAGCGGGTGCTTTGGGGGCTGGACCATTTGACGAGGAGGGACTGGCCATGGGGTCCGATGTCGATGGTGTTCCCGTGTTCTGGGGACTTGACCCAGCCGGTCTGTTTGTGCACACTAGGTGGCCAGACACTTGCTCCTCCTCTGGTGGGTATCACAGAATAACAAGTCCAGAGTGGCTGCTTGTGGAGGTGGAGGGGCATTCTTTCTCTTGCTGAGTCCGTTGAAGGGCTCTCCCACGGGTTTCCGCATTATTAATGGATTGGGATGAGGTCCCACCATGGGGTTGGTTTCGGCCGCGACTGCACCTCCCCTGGTATCCCCTACCTCTGCGATTCCTCCTCCCAGCTCCTCGTATAGGGAACTCGGGTTCGTAACCATACCCTTCGTCAGGGAATGATCCCATAAGATGGATGATGTTAATAGAACCAAAGATTGGCTATTCATCCTCTGACATGTAAACCTGGTTGGTTGTCCCTGATGGTTTAGTTTGGTGGGTCGGTGCCCATGGCACCAAATTCATGGGCATATAATCTGCCATGGTCGGGACTAACTTTGGCCCTATTGCGGACTACTCCTCTGATGATTGTTTCTTTCTTCTACTCCGCCCGAATAACCAGCTCGTGGAGGGTTGTGAAGCTAATACGGCCGGCTGTGCGGCGTCAGGGGCTATTGGCGACAACACTGACTATTGTCGTTGAGCTCGGAGTATGCCCTGGGTTTGGTTAATAGTCTTTTGAGTCATCCGGTTGTTAAATTTCGGCCCCTGCTTTCTGGTGACTTTCTGCCACCCCTCCTATTTGTTGGAGTCGGTGGTAGAGATGCATGCCACATGTGTAGGGGGTGGTCCCAGCTCGACCTGTTCAGAGTCTACCATCCTCTGCCGGAGGTCTTTGAAGACGAAGAATTCTCGGATATTGTGCCCCAACATTCTATTGTAGGGGCAGTAATCTGGCCTATCCTCATGGCCGATTTCTTCAGGTTTCTTCGGCTCTGGGAGGTGGAGAAAGTTTCAATTCATGGCAGCGATGAAGTAGCCGCGGACTTGATCATCTCATAATGAGTATACTTTTTTGTCTTCGTTCCTCAAATTGGTTCTGCTACGGTCCTCTCTTATCGTCCAGATTAGGCAGAGGCAGCCACTGATATGCAGGGGTCCCTTGACGATTTGGTGGAGGCCTGAGTGGTGGAGCGGGCATAGGGTCAGCTTGAGTGTGACAGCAGACGCTTCAGCTATAGGGGCTCTTTTCGCAGGAGCCTGTGAGGCTATTCGGGACTTCGAATTAGTCTGATGCAGGGAGTCCTCAATTTTCCGGGCAATGGTCAAGAGATGGCGGAAGCCAGTGGTGCACTCTACTGTTATGAGCAGTGTTTGCTGCTCATATTTAAGATTATCGATGCATATGGCTAGAATCTCATCTTAACGCATTGGCCTATTCAGAGAATAGGTCAGACCTTTCTATCTGGAAATGAAATATGAGACCCTCTCGTTCTCCCTCTGCTTGCAGTTCATGAGGTCGCTGACTGTTGTCTTAGTCAAAGTCGACCTGAAGTAGAACATGAACTGCTACCGAAGGTCCTCCTAGATCTTTATTGACTAGGCTGGCAGACTCATGTACCAGACAAAGGAAGATACTTGCAAGGTCCATACGAAGCACCTGAGTTTCACTTCTTCTTGTTGTTCCGGAGTTCCCATCATAGGGTCTCAATAGGATGCGTAGTGCATCAAATTCTATTCCGGATCGCCTGACCCATTGAAAATAGGGAATACAGGGCTCCCAAAATTGGGTGGAGGTGGTGTGTTGGTCACCCAATCTGGGTAGGGTTTCCGCTCTGGCTGTATCGGAGTGCGTCGAACTTCCATCACTTCCAATTGAGTCGTTAGCGCCTCGATGGTGTTGGTGAGACCCTAGTTTACAACCTATTGGGCCCAGTCCTAGGCAGGCGTAGCCTGAGGCACTGCCTGAGGATTCGGATTGGCCAGCACCAGGGGTGCATGTTCCGTTCGGGGAACCCTTGGAGGGTTCGGGCGTACGTGCTCTGGTTGCCGGCAAAGTGGAGGGAAATCTTGGAATTCATCATCCACATTTAGGTACTTGGACGAACCAGGCACCTCATTGGGTAGGAGCCCTGGCCGTGTTTTGTTTTCCGGAGCAGGCCTTAGCCTTTGAGGTGCACTTTCTCGGAGTGCATGATGTGGCTCTTCCTGGGATGCACTTTCAATAAGGAGGTTTCTCTGGAGTATCTCAGTGTCAAGCCGCATTAATTCTTTCATCTCCTCTTCCTGTCGAGCGAATCTCTCTTCGAGCGTGAGTGGATCATTTTTGTCGAGAGAAGGAGGCGGGTTAAGGGTAACCAGTCCCTTATTCTTATCCTTATTGGAAGCTCGCTGGGTAGGCAGAGGAGGGTTGGCTAGAAGGATGGCCATATTTGGGGCGACTCTCTAATTTCGGGTGTGCACACGTGGTGGTTCATTGTGAGTCACAGCTTGACTGGAACCGTCGTCTCCCGATCCATCTAGATTTTCATTTTACTCGGTGTTATCCATGGGGTTAGCCTCTATGGCATGGTTGAATGAATATCGCGGGGTGGAGGGGATTTCATCTTCAAAATGGGAAGAGGATCTCCTGCATCTTCTGCTATCCTTCCCTTTCATTACCTAGGATTGCCTTCAGACTTCTTGACGAAGGGTGACGTGGAGAGTTCATTGATGCGACCTTACGGTGCACCTTCCTCTTATAGGGGATGATGATTCAAATTATGGGATAGGACTGGAACCTCCTCTTCTGAATGTCCTCCCTAGATGGTATAATACTTATTCTCGTGGGGGAGGTTGTTCTTGAGGGGGTAATAATGCCCCCAACCCTGAGGGATGGGGTTGGCTCCGTTCCCTGGATGTTGAGTCTCTTCCCGTTTTTATTGGTCTTACGGGGGCATTTGTTGTTAAAAATGCCCCCAACCCTATAGGGTGGGGTTGACCCTGGATTACAGCAGCGACTACTGCTCTCACGACCTGCCTGATCTCGCATTCCCCCATTCGAGGGTGAACTGGATTTGGTGCCGAATTCACCTGTGGATCAATCCCTTCTAGGGAGGCAAGAAAAGATCACTGATTGGCCTCTCTTAGGCAATAGTCCTGTTGTATGCTCTCGGTGGCTTTATTTAGGAGTTCTGTAATGGCTTGTTCCCGTTGGGCCTGACACTTCTGGGACTTACTCAAGGCCTAACTCTGTTGGGTGTGTTGCCTTTCCTGAACAGGGGGACCACTCGATTGCCGTCTTGACGTGATGACGTTGCAAGAAACCATACTGAATGGGTTCTTATGGGTGGGGATTAGAGTGAAATGAAGAGATCCATGTTCTCCCCATTCCCTGATATGGACTCCTCTTGGAGCGTCACTAATGAGGTGGTGCAGTTGGTGCATCGCACGAAGGCAGGCTATCTCCATGTTTCCTTTACGTCTCTTAGGACGCTGTCGCCGCGCCGTAGGAAGGGCCTCCAGGTCGATGTGACACAAGAGGGCTCTTATCGTCTTGAAATGGTCTACATACCCTTCATAGGGCAAGAAGATTGATTTCAGCCAGCGGAGGGTCGTCCATATATTATGTCGGATGCCGTTCACGCATTCTTCTGACAACTCTATGGGTATATCAAACTGGGAGGTGGTCTTAGGCCAAAACATAACTGGTATATCATTACCGGCCAGTCATTTTCTCATGTGAAACATGTCGGCATACTCCTCCACTAGTGATTCCTCTACCTGGTTAGCCCAACTAAGATGCTCACTGTCAATGTGGTTGGAGGCAGTGGGACCAGTAGGTGCTGAATCATTATGTGGGAAATTCCGATGTGGTTCAGAGGATGAACGCGGCCCTGGACCGTCTCCTGATCGAAGAAGGGCATCTTTAGTGACAAGATGGGAATCTGACATGCTCCAACCCGTCCTTCTGAGTGCCTCGGCATACGAGGGATTTTCTGTGCTTGATTCGGCAGGGGGAGGACCTTTCTATCGATATGATATGCCATCGCGGGGAGGACCTTCGCAATGGCGGTCGTAATGGAGAGGACTACCATTACTGCTTGATGCTTCACTGCATAGAAGACTTTTGTAGTGCACGCCCTGGGGAGGACCTCCAAGGCGTGTCGCAGCAAGGGGAGGACCTTCTGGCTGCGTAGCGTTGTTACGGGGAGGACCTTCACAACAACCACCATCATGGTGAGGATGACCATCATGGATTGAAGTTCGATGTGCATCCTGTGGAGGACCTTTAGGACACACTGCGACAATGGGAGGACCTTCTTGTTGCTTGGGGCCAATGCGGGGAGGACCTTCGCAATGGCAGCCGTGGTGGCAAGGACTACCACCACAGCTCCGGCAATGGCAAGGACTACCATTACTGCTGCCGAAGGGAGAATATCTGTGGGATACATCCTGGGGAGGGCCTCTAGAATGTACCGCAACAAGGGGAGGTACTTCTCGTTGCTTGACATCTCTATGGGGAGGACCTCCATTATCAGGGTGGTGAGTACTACCACCATGATCTGATGCCCGACTGCACGGAGTGTCGTTGCAGCGTAACCCCTGGGGAGGACCTTTAGGGTAGGAAACAACAAGGGTAGGACCTTATTATCGTGATGAGACGTCACTATGGGGAGGGACTCCGTGGTTGTGACTATGATAGAGAGGACTACTATCATAATCTGTGGTCCCACTTCATGGTGAGTGATTGCAGTGTATACCCCAGGGAGGACCTTCAGGGTGGACCGCATGAAGTGGAGGACCTTCTTGCTGCTGGATCTTCTAGTCATGTGGAGGGTTTCCATGACTCACATCAAAAGAGGAGCTCTCGTGATCAATAGTTATATGCCCGCTCAGGAAGCCCCCATGGGTGCTCCGGGGAGGACCTTCAGATCTGTTGGTAGAGACATTGCGGGGAGGACCTTCACAACTACTACTGCCACTCCCATAATATGGTAACGGGTGGGAAAGGTTCTGAGCCTAGGATGTGTGTTTAGTGGCATTGGGAATCCTATCTTCTAGCAGAGTGGAGTCATGAACTCCCCCTTTACTTTCCATCTGCCTTCGGTGCATTTAGGTTGCTTTCTTGCAGGTAGCCGGGACCATCTGTTGTTGACAATGGCCTTCACCTTTGGGTTCTTGTCTAATTGGGTCCCGTGATGCCGTCAGGATATGCCGACGAACATCTTGACTTTTATCAGGGATATATGCTTGCTCTGGAGCATGCACCATGATGGACGGGTGTCCCCCAGTTGGAACGAGTGAAGCTGCTCGATCCGGTTGCCCTTGCGTCGTGGAATATGGCCGGAGACCCTCCTGGGTAGAAGCAGGGATGAAGATCTGCTCTGAGGAAGCTATCTCGTCTCTTAGATGAGTCGCCTCAATTGGGGAGATGAGATCACAGGCCCAAGTCCTTGCTGTTGCTGCTGACACAATTAAATTCCGGAAAGTCTGCAAGATATGATCTGGGATCGATACCTGCTCCTCCATCATTTCCAGGATATGTAGAGAGACAAATTTTGCTGGAACATGTATGAAGGCCCATTTCGGTATCGGAGTAGGAATATCCTACTCCGGTCCTCCAATGGTCAGTGGGTACTGAAAATTCTCCTGTGTCGGGGCAAGTGAACAAATCTGCCCCTGTACCAGGATATGCTGGTTTATCTCTCCGTTCGCCGCCACATCGGGGTGGCAGACTTTACTTGCATCTTCAGGGAGCTGTCCATGCATATATTGTTTTCCCATCGTATCGAGTCAGTGGCCTTTGTTAGCGGGGAGACGTGCCCGCCTATGAGTTGCCTCCACATCTGGGAGGAGGGATTTGCTGATCTCCACAATGTTAGGATGGTAGGCGTCAGAATCATTTTCTAGGGGCTGGTCCTGTAGGCGCTGGGTCGCCACCACGTCAAGATGGTGGGCTTCACGACCCTGGACAGGGAGAGGTGCATGCCGGGTAAGTTCCATCCTGCATGAGCGACGGGCTTGATGGAGCTCGGCGGGGATGCACGCCGGCTCGTATGATGCCGCCATGTCTGGATGGCGGGCTCGGGAGGAGCGAACAGGTGTAGGTGACTGTTCGTGGTACGTCTCCATGGCTGGGTAGTGGAGCTCCTCCTCAGGGACCAGTGTGATGACCAGTCCCCGATTGTATGTCTGCCACCCTCGTCCGACGGTCCGAGGGGCCGGAGCTCGGGGAGCATGGGCCTGAATCCTCGAGGAAACATCCTCCTCGGTGCGAGGATGTTGAGTCGTGGCATGACCGCGATGAAGCCTTCCGACGGGGGCCTTGGAGCGGAACCCTCGTTCGGCAGGGATGAATTCCTCAGTGTTGACCTCATCCACCTCTCTAATATAAGGGAGGTACACATTGTATCGTTCTGAGGACAGACTCCCGAAACGGTTCGAGACAGCAATAGGGGCCATCTGGATCTACCTTTGCGGCCACTACTGGGCAGGAAACCGGCAAGTTCTGGAAGACTGGAGGGCGTGCATGGCCGCCTCCACCGTTGGGGGAGTACCATTCAGGTGGTACTCTTGAATCAGTGCATCCGAGACCCAGCGTTGAAGAGGATGGGTGGGTGACGGGGTCCTCCGTAGGTGAGGATGTCCGGTCCTTGTGTTGTTGGAAGCACACACTTGTGAGTTCCTTTGCAATGCCATTGGATCGAAGGGAGTTCTGAAGGTAGTACCAGAAATTTTTTTTATCAAATACAAGAAGAAAACCCGTAAAAGTAGAATCTCACGATCCCATGCATAATTAATGACCTTTTTTGGCCCTCCTTGTGAGTAAAAGGGGCACGAGGTGGGATTAAGTTAAATCCATCATGTTTGGTTAAATATTCACGTCGGGTTCACCATTTTTGTTTTGGGTTTCGGTCTCGAAATGCCCAACGGTTCCATATCCGATAACGCGTGGACCTGATTTCCAAAGGCAATAATTCGCTGGATGGTTTGACCAACGACACTTAAGAACTCACATTGTTCGAGAGGATGGGAAGTAGGGCTCATCGCACCCTTTTGGGGGGGAATTATTGCCTGTTCCAGGACTCTATTATAGATTTAAGATGTATTCATATGTTCACGAATCTTTGTTCTATACCCAAACATAGTATCCATGGACTTTTCCTGGTTGGAAATAGTCAGCTAAACGCAGGGACTTAGAATCATTTACTCTTGAGGTTTACCATCCCTCATTGGGTTAATGACCCTGAGGAGTCTGGACTCACTGAGGTGGCACAAGGAGTGGCACGGTGAGCCGATGTGAGGATAGTCGGATCGACCAGTTGCTGGTCTTGAACCTTAGGGAGGCTTCCTACATACCCTACTTAGGAGTTAGGGATCAAAGTCCTCTTAGTTCTCATTGGATTGGGGTTTACACTCTGAGGCATCCCAGAGTAACGGATTTGGGATTACACTATGAGGAGGTCCATAAGAGGATGGATTGGGGCTTACACTCTGAGGAGGATCAGGGTGATGGATTGGGGCTTACACTCTAAGGATGACCAAGGAGATGGATTAGGGCTTACACACTGAGGAGGCCCATAGGAGGATGTAAGGGTCAATGCTTACTCTAAGCCCACGTGAGTCATGATTAGTGTGATAAATAAGAGGCAGCAAGGACCAGATGATCACGTCGTGAAATGTGCGTCCATGAGAAGTGGAGTGGGGCTTACACATGGAGCGGCCTACAATGATAGGTTGGGGCTTACACTCTGAGGAGGCCCAGGTGACAAAGAGCAGCGGGAGAGGGAAAGGGGGGTGCTCCTGTGCCCGTCTCTTCTCTTTCAGTGCATGAGGGATTCCTTCTGATGGGTATTTTACTACCCCTGAGGATCCCTTAACAAGCGAAGGGGCAGAAAGGGGATTCCCGAGCTCAGACTCCACATTACCGTGGGAATGTGAACCCAGGAATGCTTTCGGAATCTGATCAAGGGTCAGGGAAACCCCTTCGACTCTACTTACCGTGGGTATGTGAACTCAAAATGGTGCGCTGATGCGCCTGAGGGTTACACCACGCGGATCCGGTGGTTCTGGTGGAGGCCTCAGCTCGGGGACGATGAATAGGCCAATGAAGAGGTTGTGGATGATCATACCGGAATGGAAGGATTTTATCTGGCTTAGGGAATGGGAACTCCAAAGGCTTCGATGGGCCACACGTAAGGAGTGGTGGTGCCCTTCACGTAGGAAGGTGCTACGCGGTTGGAGAAGCCATCCACGAACCAGGGTGGTTCGCGGACTAAGGGGAATCCCGCGAACCAGGGTGGTTCTCGGTCTGGCGATCATCCTGTGGAAAAGGGTGGTTCTCGGCTTCGGGTTCGGCCCGCGTACCAGGGGGGTATGCGGAGGGGTCCACGAGAGCAGCGGTAGCCAAGGGCGGTGCCGATTGGGGGTTGTTCAGTCGAGGCTTCGCCCGCGTAGGAGGGTGCAATGCGGTGTAGCAGATCGGAAAAGAGGCATAAACATCCTGGTCCGTGGGGATTGCATCCGTGGAGGCGATATGGTTCGCGGTCTTCTCTTTTTATGTTATTTTAAGTTCGAGGTTCACCAAATTATTATGCATTTTCAGTTCCTTATTAGTTCGTTCCCAGGTTTATACCTGCTCTAGTTCGCAAACTGTAACTTCGCTGTTTGCGAAATCCTAAGCCTTCCTTCAAAATCCTTCCACCCGAGTCTGATCGCTCTTCTCTTCTTCCACCTTCGAATCGTCAGAATAAGAATCCCCAATCCCTTTTCCCTTCCCCTCCATCTCCTTTTATAGAGTGGGAAAAAAGATGTATCTGTGGCCACACAGAACCTTTTGCAGAGGCCCATGACCGAAAACCCAGTTTAAATCTGACTCAGTCAATCCATAATTCGCAGTGGGCTACCCCCCATGAACCGAACTCAGGGAGTGCTTCGTGGCCATAGAGGGTTTCGACTCCATTCAATGACTGTCATTGGATGCAGATTGAACCGGTCGACGTGGTCCGCGGTTGGGGCGGTTCATGACTGTTAACCGGATCGGCGCCCATCCTGCCTCGTGACCGCAGATGATCTCCGCCTCCATTTCACGAACGATGACAGTTCACGTTGGGGGTGCTTCGCGGGGCCTGGCCACGTCGCATTTTCATGGGACCGGTCCGTGGACCAGTCCTGCTTGTGTCCCTTCTTTGAACTTTCTCCATTATTTTCCCCAATTATTTTTGGGGATTTGTGGAGAATCTCCTTTGCGGATTTTTTAGGACCCTACAACATAAAAACTTTGATTATTCTTGCTCATACTTGATCCATTAACAAGGATACCACATTTTGTTACTTAATACCTATTTTCTGTAAAATTTCTCTATAGTCTCATCATCATCAGCTATATAACCATTAATCATACCACCTTATAGATTATTTTTAGTATCTTTTATGATAGGACATATGTTTTCATAATTCCCATTCATTCCACACATAAAATAATAAATTTTTGATAATACCATAGGGAGGAAAATATCTCTATTCATTATTGTAACTAAATTTTTAATTTTACCACTACACTTATTTTGTTTCATTGTTTTCAATAGTCAAAATATCATCCTGTTCCTATTATACATTCATATGGTCGCTTATTTCTACATTCTTGACAAAAAATAAAATGAGTCTTCCTTCATCTATGGTCTTCATGAACTAAACTCTCACCAATCACCTTCAATTTAATCTTTGGAGAGTATGAGAGTTAGTTTAGGTGCACATTTTTAATCATGTTTCGTGAAACCTAATTTGATATGATATAAAATACTTAATTCTACTGATCATCCCATTTTACTACTCATTAGAAAATTTTCTATCACATTCCACATTAACCCAGTTCATTTTGGTTCTCTCCATTGACTAATACTAGGAAAAAAAAATTGATCATAACTTATTATAGTGGAAAATAAAATTGTCATTGAAAATCACTTATAGGATATCTAAATTATGAAACCTTATTTTAAATCTATGACACCTTAAGATTATCTTTAGATAAATCCCTAGACATATCCTTAGAAATATCCCTAGTAATATAACAAAAGTTTTATCATCCTAGTTTCCAAAGGATTACTAAACCTTTCCTTTCCATACCAAATATAATGACCCAGGATTAACATACAATGATATTATATCGATTTAGAAGAGTATTCCACACATTAAAAATTAAATTCCTAAGGACTGTAATAGTTTAGTGTATTTGAAAACATGGAAACATAGTATTCCAACTTGGTGTAAAATATTCAACAAATCTCTTAAGTATCATTCCCTTTATTACTCCGATTTAAAAACATTCTTTATAGGTCCCACCTCATAATGAAATCATACATATGTGTGCCAAAAGATCATAAAAATCATCATATCATCACCCATAAAACGATATGGGTTTTATAAACATAATATCATAACCCATGAAAGAAAATGGGTATCATAAACATGTCATAATATCATACCATATTTGAAAGACACATGTTACATAAACATTTAATCAAAGAATAACTCCTGAAAAGAAGCTAGTTTCAAAATCATACAACCCATGGAAGGGAAAAGGATTTCATAAACAACTTTTAATATTAATCACAAACCATTCAAGGAAATAATAAGAATGGTATCCTTGGCTCATGTCCCTAGTAAGTCATAAAAAATTTCAAAGGATATCATATTAGATGGAGAATTATTTTGAAAGATAACTTGGAACATGTTTTAAGGAAAATAACATTTATTTAAGGATCCATTTCATTAAACATTTCCCAAAATCATTTTCTTATAAATAAAGCATTAATTTTTAAAACATTTCTTGAGGAAAATAACATTTCCACTTTGAAAAACACTTTTTAAATCATAAATCATTTTGAAAATAATTTTCTTCGAATATAACACATAAATCCTATAAATGATTCTTAAAATTTTTTTGAAATATTTTTCTTTGAAAATAACTTTGAAAATATAAAATGGAACCTTGAAAACATTTGGAAAACATCTTCTTTGAAAATAACTTTGTAATTTTATAAATAATGCTTGAAAAAATGTTGAATTTTTTTTACAATAACTTTATAAAATTATAATGGAACATTGAAAACATTTTAAAGCCTTTTTATTTTTAAATAACATTTAAAAATTAAAATGGAAGATTGGAAAATCATTTAAAACACTTATTGAACATAATATTTTTTGAAAACATTTTTATTTGAAAATAAAATTAAAAAATGAATATCCATAATATTTGAAAAATTATTTTTCTAAAAAATATATATTATAAGATTAAAAATTATTCTTAAAAGGAATTATGATCATGATGATTGATAAATTAATACATGTTTAATATTTCTTTTCTCGTGTGAAAAGGTTAGAAAATGCCTCGACCAGAAAATGAAAAATGAATAATTTTTTAAATTTTTTTTAAAAAGGTAAAGCATGGGTAAAAATGAATTTTAAATAAAATAGGTGAATAATATAAAATTTTTGAAAACCTTTTTAGAAAATATGGTTTTGGAAGAACACATTTTGTAGAGAAAAAAATAGAAATAAAGTATGATTTAAAAAAAATGGTTTCTTAATTATATTAAGTACCAAAGAATGGAAAAATAATAACATTACTTGAAAATATCATGAATAACCATACGATAATAAATTTAATGAGATTTCATGATATATGGATCAAAATATTTCATCAATGGATGTGTAATCATAAATAGTCCCAATAAACGATGAGATTGTACCAATAAATTGTTACCACTTTGGTAACATTGAATAATAACCCACCATGAAATAAAAAACATTTAATGAAGCCTAAAATATCATGAAAATAATGGTATTATTGATATAACATTTAAAATGGTATTTTTTACACCCCATAGAAAAATTTAGGTGCAAAACATGGCATGTATCTCAAAGAAAGAAAACCAAGAGAAAAGTTACTCTACTGATTTGGTAACTTTTGGAACATAACCCCATAAAAGGAAGACCACACAATGAATATGTAAATATCTATAAATTTAATTATAATAATCATATAATACATTCATGGAATGTATATACACCACACAAAACAAGTGAGTGGTGAAGAAGGCATAAGCCACACATAAATAAATTTGAGATGAGAAAACCCTTTCCTTAAGTATAGACTTTCTTCGTACACATTCAAAAAATCATGTATAATAAAAAAAGTTTATTATAAATCTAATAAATAACCTTATTATTATATATAATACCATATATGATTTGATTATGACTTTATAATACCATTTATTAACAATTCCATGTTAATGTTATGTTTTGGGTAATATTCGCTTCATTTTTTGTATATGTTTTGACTTGTTATTCTCGATCCTATTACTTAGATTATGATTTAATTATTTCAAGAATGTAATGTTTTTTTATATATATCATATATATTACTTATTTAAATATTTAAAATAATCTATAAAAGATATAAATATGAAATGGAATACACCGTTCTTGGATACGGTAGGCCGTACGTACTCATGGAAAATGTTTCTATTTGTTTATCATATTGAAGGAAATAAATTAAATTAAATATATATATATATGTGTGTGTGTGTGTAATATAATTAAATTATAAAAATTATTTCACATATATTACATATTTTTATTAAACTCATCCCTAATATGTTCAATAGAAAGTGTGAAAGAATTACATCGCTTTAAGGATGTTGTAGTCCACACATCCAAAAATGATGTTATCACATTTACACAAATTGGAAAGCATGATGTTATATTTTATATAGTAATTATAGAAGAATAAATAAATCCTAAATATAATATATATCATATAAAAACATAAATTCCATCATTATTTACATCCTTGAGAGGTGGAAATGGATGAACGAATGACATCAGTTTGTGAGGTGGTAGTCCACCATACACAAGAATGATGATTGCATATCCCATTTAATGGAAGTGTGTGTGTGTGCAGGTAAAACCCATAGCATAACAACATATCATTTTATTTAAAATAACAATGTTTTTATATAGTCAGGTAACAATAATAATAATTGTGGAGGTGGATAATGAAATTAAAGCAAAAGACCTTGTGGAAGGATGTTTACTTTTCTTTGGGAAACTCCTTTTGGTTTTCAAAAAATGGCTTCCTTGATAAGATTTATGACCAAAGTGAGACATATAGGATGAATGGTGACCATTTGGATGCATATTTCAGCAGGGTTTGGATGATCCAATGTATCTTGAGTGATGTGAGGAATTGAGGGGTGAGTGCCTTTTTATATTGTAGGAGTAACATTATTGTAAATAGAAAATGGTAAACACTATTGAAAGGCCACCCTTACTCCATTTGTCTAAAATAATGTTTAATATTTTATAAAAGGTAGTATATGGTTTTAATATTTTCATAAAATGGATTATGTACTTGTTTTTAGGTTATTTGGCCACTTAAGATAAAGTTAAACCCCTATGTAAACTTGTTTTTACATTAATCGTTGAAATTAAATTTAATTACTTTCTCTAATAATTTTTGGTAAAAAATAATTTTACCTTATTAGAAATTATAAATTTTTATGATTGAAAATATTGAATAAATTTTTCTAAATTCCAATCATAGGAGTGGAATGAATTGTTTTAACATTAATCACACAGACGTGATGAGAAAGCAGATTTTTAATGTAAAATTTTAAAAAATTTGAAATTTTTCTATATCCAATTTCAATGTAAAATAGGTAAAAATGACTTAAATTAGATTAATTTGTTTATTATTGATCTATATGTACTTTAAAATATATTTAAAATTTAATTTTACAATAAATATAAATTATATTAAAAAATAGTTTTCAATTAAAATTATTTGTATTTTGACTATTCCACAAAATATCAAACTTCTTTGAAAAACAAGAAAAAAATTCACCCAATTTAAAATTTTATATTCCCTTTTAAAAAATTAATTTTATTTTTTTCAAATAAAAAATATAAATTTGTTAAAAATTATATTTAAAATATTTCCCCCATTAAAAGGCGGGAAAAATTAGCTTTTAGAAAAATACCTCTTTTAATTCATATAATTGGATTTATTCTTATCTTATATCTATCAAATATATTTCATGCGTATCAAAAATAATTATTGAATTTATAATATATAAATTTTATTTAAAATATTCATCAAAATTGGTTTGTTTAATTGATTGAGATAAAATTGTGGTTGAACATAGAAAAGTTGTTTTCTTTGAAAAAGAATTCCATTTTCTTTAAATATTATTTACTTTCATTTATTACTAATTGATAACCAAAGGAATATGTTAATGTACAAGTGTAAATAATATTTTCACGCATTAGTTAAGATTATGCAAAACTTTTATTCCAATGGATTGGTGGTAACTATAATAGTATTTTAATAATAATAATAATATTATATTATAGTTTAGTAAAACTCAGCCTTGTGAGTTTCACATGCTATCAAAGGAATTTAGCATTGTCTATAACACATTCCAAACATAGTGTTATGTGTATGGAAAGATAATCTATTTGTTGAATTTAGTTCAAGTATAACTTTGTATTGTGTAAAATGAAATCCAAACATAGTGATTTCATATAAAAAAACTATATTCAATGTTGAATGAAATGAAAGATATAAAAATATTAAATTAATTCGATTTTTTCACAAAATCTTAGGGTGTTACATAATCATAAACCCATTTCACTTTTGGAACATACTCTAACTTCACTATCACTTTTTCGACCATCCACATGATGGAATGATACTTTATCTCAATGTACTTTGTGATTTAATGATAAAAAATATTTTTTCTAATATTAATAGATGTTGAGTTATAAAACTTGATTACCATGGGATACTTACATCAACTCCAACATTATAAATATGTTTCTTCATCCATAGTTGCCGAGTAAATTATTTATATATATATACTCATAAGTGATAAGTTAAATTCATTATTGCTGCCCAAATAGCCAAGAAATACAAAATCCTCCAACATATAATGACCTTCTTGATGTTAACTTGCAATCATCCACTAAACCAACCCAATCCACATCAATGTATACCAATAATACTCATTATGATATTATATGATAGAAAGAACCAAATTCCACTTTTATATTGATGTAATATATAATTCTTATCACACTTTAATAGATTATGCATTTAGAAGTAGTTTATGAAAAACCATAGATAAATTTTTTCAGATAAAAAAACCCTTCTTCCCCTGACTTCTCATAAACCCCCACCCTCTCCTTGAGCACTCCGATCTTGAGTGCTCACCATCATAAACCACCTTCTCCCAAGATCGATCACTTTTGAACCCCCTTCTCCCCCTTCTCACCTAAACGTGAGCCCTCATCATTGGCCTCCCTTTCTCCCCTGATCCACCCAAGTCTCAGCCCCTGTCATTGACCCCTATCTCCCCCAAACCCTCACCACTAACCCTCCCCATTCAACACCCCACTACTTATTCCCCTCATCATTTCCCCTTACCTCTTACTTTCAGCCGTTTCTCTATTTTATTATTTATTTTTCTCCTCTATTTCACTACTTATACAATGTGTCCAAACCCTAACCTGATTTTGGGTGCTCTATTTTTTGATTATTGGTGTCAAAGGGTTGTGATACCTAAATGAGGTCAATACATGATACTACCAATGAAGGTGATTGATTTCAATTTATTCATGGTTGTGTTTTGGTTCTTCTTCCATTTTAGATTGATTTTAATTAGTGTTTTCATGATTTTTAGTTCTCACTTTGTTCACTATGGTGATTTTAACCTTTTTTAGATGGGATATGGCCACCATTTTTAAAGGAGAAGAGTTTCAGGTAGGTGGCACTTTGTTTTGGGTCTTTAAATTTTGGAACCCTTCTTTCTATTATTTTTAATCATTTTTGGGATTTAAAATTATTATAATGATTATGTCCAAAAGTGTTTTTATGTTGTAATCAATTTTCATTTTACTTCCACTTCAGTTATAATATTTTTATCTAATTGAATTTTTCTTAAAATCCCACTTTAATTCACTTTATTCAATTAATGTTTTTTAAATTCCTTAACAACCATTAATTAACAAGTTAAATGTTTTAAGAGATGTTTTGGCTTCAAAAGTGGGGTATCCTTGCTAATTTTTTTATTAAAGTTATATTATTTTAAAATATCTTGTGAGATATATATATATATATATATATTGGTTCAACACATATATTTATTTTTTTAGTACTGTTCATTTTTTATCATTTCTAAATTTATTTTCTTCAAGATTTTTTCAAAATATTTTTCTGGAGTTATTTTTATTTGCTTAAAGTACTGAACTGATAAAGAATAATTATTTTACTGATCCTAGTTGAATAATGGATGATATTATATTGAACACACAGACACATGATGATCCATCAATCTCACTCCCCACAACATATGGGACAACCTTAATCGTCCCCATCTGTGTTTGGAATACCCTCTGTCTCCATTCTGCCAGTGTTAGGCACAAACTCCTCCATACCACCAACATCTAGATCCCATCCTCCAAATTTAGTAGGTTTAGAATTTGGAAAATTCATAGTGAGGGAACTGGTGGTTACTCCTATTTCATCATGGGAATATTATAGGGTGAAAATTATATGTGAAAATTTTAATGTGAATAAAGTTACTACACTTTTTTATATTAATTACTATTTCTTCATAAAATATTAAAACTGTGTTAATACCAAAAAAATATTAACATTTAATATGTATGAAATCTTAATATATTGAAGATAGTTATCCCATTTGATTATTATAGAGTCCCCACAAATGATGATGTGGGATTTTTGTCCAGATTCTGGGTTATTTAGTCTCTATTCTGGTAACCCATTCAATTACATATTCTAATTGGATACATATACCTCAATCATGGATAAATAAAGTACTTCATTCCTAGATAAAGTTAATTTTAATAAATTATGGATCAATTTAATTCCGCTAGTTAATTAAACTCTAATATTTTAATAGTGAACCACTTTGTACAAATGTTATCCCACTTTACTGTTTCTAATATTTTCAGGAAAACGTGGATGTTGAAAATTTTGGGTAAAAAATGGAAGGATTTTAAATATAAATTTTGGAATGAATTAAACAACACATCATCTAACACACCACAAAAGTATAATAAGGTACCATAAATTGTACCTAGAGAGTAGATGATGGTTTTTGTTGATAGTCATCTCTATGAGAAGGACATGGTGTTGAAATGTATATTATTATACTAATATCATTTTACATATATGAATATGACTTTGTATACATTACAATTATATTAAATGTTATTTATTTCATAATGTTTTAAGAAATAATGTATCAAGTCAAGATAAAAAAATTATCCCCCACACCGCTAGTTCGAAGACTTTTTAAGAAAAAGATTGACTATAGTAATGTTTTCATTAGTTTAAATATTTATAAGATAACATTATATGTTAAAAATATTTAATTGTTTATTTTTCATGGCTTAATATAGTCAAATAATTTGGGGAACCAAGTATCCCAAATGTAACTTTGGTTGGATGTTCATATGAAATATGATGGGAGTCATGTGAATGATATTACAAAATATGTTATGGTATGAATTACCTTTTTATTATAATAACTTATGGAAACTTATAACTTTTCTAATATGTATTGATTTAAATATGATTGATATTTTATTTATAGATGAAAAATAAATATGTGATTACAATATCATGAAGTAATTTTAGATCTCCCATAATGATCCAGTTGAGGAAGTCCTTGGGAAGGAACATCCTGGTCGTATTCATGGGATTGATTCAGGACTAGTATTCTCTGAGGTATTTATTAGGCCTTTTGGGATTGCACAACATCTACTCATAGTTGTAGTTTTTCCCTAACAAAATATTATTATAGGAAGTTTATGAAAATGAAAATCCAAATTCAAAAATAGGGGAGAACAATCCCAAAATAGGGGGTTTATATACAAATGCAGGATGTGAAGGTTGTTTCTCAGAAGATAGAATTAGTTGATTTATATTAGAAGATGACTAGATCTTTCTTCAGTGATATTGCATCGATGGATGTTGGTAGTGAGAAGTTAAATACCAAAAATTCATAATAATTTAGTGCACAAAATTTTATTGGTTTTAAATTTAAATTTATATATTCAACACAATTTAATTTTCAATAAAATTGTCATACAAGTGTCAGCTTCAGGGAGTAGAGATAGAGAAAAATATAGTTTTAATCTCATTTTTTTCAGTTAGTGATGAGGTTTTGTGCTGGTGAAATGTAACTAAATTCATGTCTTACTAACAGAATGACATGGTGAACGATAAAACATGTTGTGGTTTGAGGATGGGTTTTTTTATAATACTCAGTTTATTTGACATTCCATGAATTATTTAGTTTTCCAAAGCTCACCTTTTATTCCTTATCAACTTATATATTCTAATATTGATGAAGTTAAATAGGTTTACAATATAATGATGTTTTACCATCTTGACATAAAGAATTTTTCTATTGGTTTATATATTTTATACATGTAAGATAATTTTGTGTACAATCTATAGGTTTGATAATTTTTTAAGAAGCTATTATTTATGAATTTTTAATCAATGTGATATTTTAATTCTCTATTTGATTTATAAATGAATAAAAGTAATATATTTTGTTGATTTAAGTAGATTCATATCAATGGGTGATTGTAATTAGGCCGAGGAATATGAATTAATGTTATTTATGGGTATTATGATATGAAATATGATATATTTCATCACTTCCATTATATAGTTTCATATAAACCCTTGGTATCTATGCGGGAGATCAAGAAAACATTGTTATACTAGTCATGAGGAGACTGTGACAAGTCTCCAATTATGAATTGAAATCTAAGTCTAAGGGGAGTGCTACCTTGTGAAGCTAGGTTTGAGATAGTATGACTCGAGATTCTCATCTTGGATACTATAAATTATTCGTTATAGTTATCAATATTTCTACCATCATTCTTGTGTCAAACTATTATCTTAGTGGTATAATTAGATTCTAATCTTGTGTAATATAAAAGTTTTTCTCCACTATTTATCATCACCCATGAATCAATATAAAATTCCCTCTAGCTAGTTACTAATAGATATTGGAAAAATAAAAATGTTTCTCTAAACTATTTTAGTCCCAAATAAGAAAATACCACACTTTCATAATTCCCACCCTACACCAATATTACAAAGTCATTCATGAATGACCTATTCATATGAAATTAAAGTGTAAAACACAATAAATTATTCTATATGACACTAAAATGATCACAATCAGTCATAGAAAAATGACCTTAAAATGAAAATAATTCATTATAACTACACTACAATAAAAGTTACCACAATGGTACTTATCACATGACCTTAAAAATAATGGTGTGCCTATTTAACTAGCATTGAAATATATGGTTTATTTTACCCTTATAGTTTTATATAGGATTCCCATTTCATTGGTTGAATTCAAACTCCACAATATATTTTATTCCCTTTGATGATAATAAATTTTAGAATGTCAAGTTTTACTACTTTAATCCGTATAATAATAAAATAATAATAATGTTAATAAACCACTTATAAACATAGTATTTTGAAAAATTATTAGTAGTAATCGATTGAATTCATGAAAATGGTATCCTATATTTTCACTGGGAATGATTTCATTAAAAATCTTAAATTCATTGAGAGTTTTGGACAATGAAAGAATCTCTATAGTGAGATGTGTAAAACTTAGATCCTTTTATCAAAACAATAATCCATATTCTCTTCCCAAAGTGATTGATAAGACGCCCTCATTTGGAATGTGGGAGAATCACATGAGATCTATATAACCAAAATATGTGTTTGAAAAAATATAGCATCAGAAACTATTTCCTTATGAAATAATCATCATCTGGTCTAAAACTCCTAGATATATAGATTATATCTCCATAAGTCCCCATATAAGTAACTTTTACCATTACATTGTTCATATAAAATATGTTCTATATTTATTCCAGGGGAATAATTAAGGGATATGAGTATGTCATACCTAATTGAAGATTACTTACATTACTTTTCATATGATATGTAAAATTTTAAATTCCTCCCTTATTTTTGAGTGTTGATTACTTATTTTATTACTTTATTTCTATTGTTAAGTTACATTAACATGATTTTCATTATATTGAATTTTCTCTTTTATCATTTTAGTTCCTTTGTAATTGATTTTTATTCATTATCATATAAAATTCATTATGTTACTTGTACACTTTAACATCATTTTTCACCTTTTCCATGTCTTCCTTGGTTTACGACATTGTTTATTTGTTGGTATTTTTTATTTTTTATGTTTTAGTTTTTTCCTTGTTTTTTTTTCAAATGGGTTTTAATTTAAATTAAGGAATAATATTTGAATGGAATTTATTCATTTTTTTGGTTTCTATTATTTATCTACCATTCATTCATGTATCTTGATATTTAATTTTTTGAAACTTAAATATGTATAGATTATAGTTTTCCTTATTTCATTAATTCACATGTCAGAAATTATTTATTTTGATATTGATGGAATTAAAATGTATAGATTCACTATAATTTAATTTTATCATTATGTTAATGGTTATAATATAATATTGGTATTATTTCTACTTTTTTGGGGTTGTATTTTCTGCAGCTATAATATTTTTTAAACACCACTGTATAACAATAGTTTAAACTACCTTTATATTTGGTAAAAAAAATTCAGTAATGGTTTATGATGCCATGATATTTGGTAAAAAAAATTAGTTTTGGTTTAAAATTGAATTATATATTATCAATTTTATTATCCGTTAAAACAACCACAAAATCCTCAACAAATTTTTAGATTGAAAACAACCTCTAAAAATGAAATAACTGAAGTTAAAAAACTATTTCATGACATTTAATATAAAATAACATTAAATTTTAGAAACCAAAGTTATTTGGATTCCAAATAAAACTTTATAAGAAGTTTAAAAAAATCATTACAGGATCATTATGTGGTGGTTGAAACTACTTCTGAATGAAAAAAACTACCACTATAAACCTATTATGTTGTAGTGTCAATAATAACATGTCTCTTTCCATAGGAAAAATTTTATTCATATAATCTTTACATGTGGAAAGAAAAATGTTAGTACATGAAACTATTAGATATTATAGGACTCTAATGATTTTCTTATATTTTTTTACATCACCCCTGTTGACATAATCATCTGCTAGAAACTTTATCTTGATATCCAAAAATATTTTTATTGGAATTGAATCCTCCCTTAAAAATATCTTAATAAGTTATTTAGAATATTTTGATAATATAATAAATGTGCCTTTCCTTCGTTGCACTACCTTTAATCTAGGGAACAATTTCCACACCCTAATCATGGATATCATGAATTCACAACTCATGTATTCTATAAACAACTTACATTATACTTCATCCAATCCTCAAAATATTATGTTATTCACATAAATTAGAACCAAAATCCTTTGATAATTATATTTTTTATGTATATACTATGATCAAATCCTCCTCATTATAATCTAAGATTTATAATGTATTGATCAAGACTAGAATACCAAGAGCCTAGAGTTTTCTTCATCATGAAAAATGCTTTCTTCAACAAAAAAACTTTTATTTCATCTTTATCGATGAGAAATCCATATGGTTCTTCAATAAACACTACCTCATTAAGAAATAATTTGAGGAAATATGATTTTTTAACCATTTGGTACACCATAAATCCACTTTCCACCATAATTAACAAGAATAGTCAAATAGTTTCAAATCACGAGACATGAAAAAATGATTCATAAAAATAAATTCCCTTGATTAAGAAATACCACTTATACACCTACTATTCTTTTTTTGATTCAAATTTCCATTTTCATTTTGTTTGTTATGGAATATTCACTTAGTTATAGAGATATTTTTGTGTTCTAACCTCAAAAAATTCCAATGTTTCATTTTTCCCAATTTGGTCATGATATTCATGTATCTCTTTGACCCAATTGATATATTTAGAAGCATCTTCAAAGAGAATAGGATATAGCTAATATAATAGAGTTTTATTAAATATTTTCTTCATTCTATTGTTTATAATGGAGTTGTTTAATCACCAAAAATATTCCCCTCAGTCATTTTATCCCTTCATATTACATTCATGATAGATATTGATCTTCATAATATTTCCTCATTTTTAGTGTCTTCTACCAAGTTTTATATATCCCCATGTTTTCTCACTAGACTAAATACCTTAAAATCACACTCTTGTGAGATTTCATACCCATTTTATTGAGAAACCTGCTCACTATGTTGTGAAATATACTCATTCTCTACAGAAATGGAATCCTGATTTTCAATAATTTTCACACGAATATTGTTATAATATTTATGAAATTATTTATAATGATGAGAAATAAAATTCCTTCATCCCCATGAGAATAAAACTTTTTATTATTCTCTTTATTGACAACAAATTATTTACTTTTAAAAATTATAAAATATTTTAGTGTTGGATCATTTCCGTACCATATCTTGTGCAACGTCTTCCCTTAATTAATACACAACAAGGCTGTATTAGATATATAAATAGATATAAGAACTACCTACTTCGAAAATTTATCCTGTATATCCTTCTCAATGAGCATTTCTTGAGCCATGTTATTAATAATCAAATTCCTCCTTTTAATGAAACTGTGTTTTGAGGAGTCCCCACTACTAAAACTTGATTCCTTATCCCTTGTTAGTAAATATATTCTTCCACCTTATTTTTATAACTTATGAATTTTTATTCTAAGAATATTCTCTGAAAATATACGGTAATGTGTAATAAACTTGAACACAATGAATTTTTGATATATTACAATCACCAATTTCATCATTCTATAATAAACAACAAATAAAATATAATATCTTTTCTCGTACTTGTATTTGGTTGAAATTATCCCACACACATAAACACACACAAACCAAATAAATATTTTTTATACATTTTCCTTCAGTCTAAAAGTTGTTCAAATTGTCTTCCCTTTCTGAAAATTATCATACATGTGAGTTCATTCACATGAAAGTTTAGAAAGATCACAAGATCCTTCGTTACTCACCAGGTATTCTAAATAATTCTAGATCAAGTGTCCATGTATCATTTTTCTCCAATTTTTATCCATTCCCTTGGATAAAAATTCATATCCAATTCCTTATCAATGTGGTTGAGGTTATACTTTATGCACTTTCCTTGAACCATAATTTTAATATATCTTACTTTGATGATGTAAGTCTTCTAAATGAAATTTATAACATGCCCCAAGTCACATAATTGACAAACAAAAAAGGTATCATTTAATAATTTTTTATTTTCTAAATCCAATGATCTTTGAACATTCATCATTTCAAAAATGAATGATACCTTTTTTGTCATATTTTATTCTAATGATAAGATTTTGGTTTCCCTTAATACGTGAAGTGAATCCAATATAATAGGTCCACACTTCATAATGATCTGTTAGTTTAAAAAAAATCTATGATTAATTATCCATCACATATATTCATTTCTCGATCCCCATTCCCTACATTCATTCCTTCAATTCTAAATGAGAATGGTCCCCCTCCATATATGTTATATCATTCTCATATTATAATGATTAAAATTTGTTATGAGTTTTATCCAAATTTAGGAATCCTTTAGTTATTTATATCTCATTTTCATGGTGTCCTTGTATTCACTAATTTACACCCTTGGTAATTAATTTATGACCCTGTGTTCATACACATCACACAAAAAAAATTTCTATTAAAAAAATATAGAGGGTAACAAATTATACTCATATATTTCTATTAATATTAATATATATAATAACTTTTTTCTATAGAAGAAACATATTATCTATACCCCATATTTATATAACAATAATACAGTGTTCATGGTCTATTATTGTGTTTATTCACAACTCTACTTATGGACTGGTATATTTTTTTCAATTATCCAAATCCAACTTTCTTCGAGGTGTTAGCTCTTGTAGTTTTTCATCAACCACCAATGAATTTTTTATTGTGGTCAAGAACATTAATAAATTTGACTTTATCATTGAATATATTTATTTTAAGTAAATATTCTACCTTTTTATTGACTCCCCAAGATTTTCCTTATCTTTTTTCACATCCCATACACTCTAACATCCCAATATCATGTTGGATGTTATAAATATCTTTTAGTCATCTTTCTTTCATCCCATGGGAAAAAATTCACCATCAATAACTTTAATCCTTTTGATATGATCCTAATAGAATTGATAAACTCAAATATAATCTTGGAATTCTCTTTAATTTTGATATTTATCTAGATTAACTTCATTAAGTTTCCTAGTATTTCATATTTAAACCATTCAGTCTTAGCCTTCAACTCATATTTTGGTTATTCATGTTTCTGTATATATAGATTGGAATCATGTACTTATCCATTGGAAATATATATTTTTCCCTATAAAAATAAATTTTAAAGATAATATTCAAATCCAACCTTGATGTATACTCTCCTCTAATGTTTAGGGCCTTCGTCACTACTGTCCGTTATTTTTAGATTTTTTATGAAAACCAATAAAAATTCCTCAAAAGGCCTCTGAAATCCTAAAATTATACTATTTATATTTCTCCCATTCTAACTTCTTCTTATGAAAATAGATTCCACTTTTTTAATAACATCTATTATGAAATCCTATTACCTTATATATCTTTAAATACTTTATTTATGGGATTTTTGTCTTATTCATTGTATCAAAAAATATTTGGAAAAATTATAGTGAGATATACAACTTTTTCACATAGATATAATACTAGTAAAATCTTTCCTTTGAATATTCATTTTCCCCATTTTATTTTTTTGGAATGTTAAGACAACAACTCCTCAATCTCCCTTTCTTTAGGATCAACTTACACAATGATTTACATTATCACCATGAATGAAATTCCTTAAGAATTATCCTTTATTAAGGACTCATTATAATTAATATTAATCTCATATGAAATGATTTTTCTATTAATACTACTAACATAACCTCCCTTGAGAATTTTTATTTTATCATTGAGAACTTTTTGTTGAAACATGGTGGTAATATTCTCAAGCTCCTCATCAAAATCCAAATATTATTGAGGGTTTCCCTAATTCTAATAATATCTTCACAATGATGTTCAACCAGTTGGTGAATTAATCATAAAACTCAATCCTTTTCATCCTCATATCCTATAACTTATTGCAAATAACCTGAAATTTATCTTCACATTCCTTTGACTCACCTTTACAGATACTGAGAAATTTTCCTAACATGTTGTGTGAGGATTTTCATGACATCACCTTCATCCATATTGTATTATATACAACTAATCATAATGCATTGACTCATTTGGAATCAACATCAATCTCCCTTAAATCTTTTTTTGATAGTGCTCCACTTTCTATTTTGTCCAAGATCCCACATATGAAATCATTGTAAACATTAATTCCCAATGAAATTAAATAGTTTTTCATTTGATTATTCTGTATTTAAAAATTTTTCCACTAAATATCATAATTCTATTATGGGTAATGATTATTTCCATCGATTTTGAGAGATAAATCTCACTTGTTGGTCCCATTTAAGTAAAATACCATAAGGGTGGATGGGGTGTGTCTAGGTAAGTCAATATTTATCAAAAAACCATCTCAAAAATATTATTCCATTGTTAGTAGGAACTCTCATATCCCTAAAAAATGATATAAAGTTATTAAAAAATATTAGAGGCACAGAATAAATTTTACATGGTTAAAAAAAACTAAGATAATACGAGGAGAATGAAAATAAATGTTCCTTTCACTTGAGATTCTATGTGCACTACTTTTCTGTGATCCTTGTTTCTCCCTTTCAAGAGAAATGAATCTCTTTTTTATATATAGAAAATAATCTAATCATCCTCTTATTAAACATTCACTTAAACTTGAATAAGTGGAAAAAAATAGTCTAAATACTTTACCCAATACTAGATCTAGATATAATATTTTATTTCTTTTATTCCCTCCTGATTTATAGGGAATTTGAATATAGATCTATGCCAACTTGACTCTATAACAACGTGATTATCATAATCTGGTGTGAGTCTCAAAATATTTTAAAACAGACAACTTGAACTTCAGAACCTCCAAAATGTGACTTGTTTTATCATTTATTGTAGTAATTAATATCTTAATTTCACTTCTCACACCCACAAAACACATTGGGGAATAACCCGGGAAATATCCTTTGATTTTCACACCACGGTGTGACTCTCCTCATCACGGCGTGGTCACATGGACCCCAGGAATATTAACTCCGGTATTCTAAGACTCCATGTCATGATCTTACTTAGTATGAAATGAATGAACATTACATAAAAATATTACACCATTATCAAAATAAAAAATCATTTTCAAATGTCATAGAGTGACCTTTATGCATGGATTTTTCCATTTAAAAAAAACACACCACCAATTAATGATATGATTCCACTTACCATGGCATGAAAACCTAATAAGATTTAAAATATATACTAGACTTATCCACATGGGGTGTTAAATTGATGTTATCTACTCCCATTATTACTAAAATTCAAAATAGTCTACTCTACCATAGTCAGGTCATGGTGTGACTAGAGGTGTCATGACATGATATTTTCACTTCTCCCAACGAAAAAGTACAAAACATCATGAATTATTTCAAATATCTTTATGTATAATTATAAAAACTATTAATTTTAAATGGAACACATTCATTTTTCATTTTCCAAAAAACTTTCATCATGGAATAAACTATGTTTTCATAGCTTGACTCATGTACATTAGAAATATCTTCTTTATTATTTATCTAAATCTTAGTCATCATTTCATCATGGCCATGTAGGATCCTTTATAAGTCTTCCAATATCCTTTTCAAAATACATATCCCAAAATTGATCCGAGTGTTTTTATAAAATTGTATCATTGGAATCATATACACTTCAAAATAATACAATTGACTTCTATAACATTAATACCAGATGTGGAATATGTATAGAGTTTATTACAGCTGTTTATGTACTACAAATTGATTTCCTTAATGGAAAAATTTTCTTTCCTCCGTGATTCCTCCATAAGGATAAAATGACCCAAGTTTACTATTAGAACCTCTAATATTTTTTATTTTGGATTTAAATTTTATCCATTTATATAATAAAGATAACACTAGATATTAGACCTATCATGTATTTCTTAGCTACAATAAACATTTTCATAAGATTAGGAAAAATTATATTGAACTCTTTCAAATTAAAATTCATAATAATTTTTTAAAATATTTTTAAAAATGAATTTAAAATTATTTATATAGAATGATCCAGCATTAATGGAGACCCCAAACACCTCAAGTCATTAATGTATCTAATAATATTATGTACACAAGCTGATAATGAAGTTACTTCAATCATTTTTCATCTAAAAAATAAATTTGAAGCCTCATTCTGGTAATTACCTATATGTTCTTGACAAATACATTTTAGGGGATCTCTCATCTTGAACATGAATATATTCTCAAGTTTCTCTTCGAATATAGGCTCCATTGATAGAATCATTAGAGTTGAGACATGAAAAAAATACATCTATTTCTTTATGTAGGAATATAAATTCACCTTTTGAACAACTTCATTAGATGGGTATTTAAAAAGGGGATTCTCAAATAGAAATTATGTCACAAAACAGACCCACTAGAACCCCTCTAGGGCTAGTAGTGATGATATGTATGAACCCTAAAGTATTATTCAATAGGCTATAAGTTGGAAACTAGCACCGAGTGAATAAAACAAACATAATGTGAGGGATTTACATATAAAACCTATGAATAATAAAGAAAATATAAAAATGAAATATATATAATAAAAACCATCTATAATATAAAATTGATGTAATGTCATAAAAGAAATAGTTCACAAAAATTTATACCAAAATAATATCTTCAGTGACCGCCCCTCCAACACTAAAAATAAATACCCGGAGCTACTAAGCTCAAGCCTGATTACCAAGTCTATACTATACATTTTTAAAAATTTGATATAGAATATAGGGGTTATTATACATGTATACTTAGTACGTTTTTCCTTAGAATATCTCAAGAAAAAGCTGAAGATGAATACTAAAAATTCTATGAACAAGAAGTGAAACTAAATCATTAATTATTCCAAGGTTAACACCAATCCCAATCTCAAAAAGGATCACTACATAAATATAAATATATGTAAAGAATAAAACAATCAAGTTAATATAATGAGAAAGGAACCCTACCCCCACTTCCCCATAGTTTTAGTCTCCTACGCATTCTAATTACGTATTCCATGGAACACCCATGCCTTCCATATCCATATAACCATATACATCATAACCTAATAAAAAATAAAACCACATAACAACAAACACATATGATATAACAATACCACATAGAATAAACCATATCCATATAATATATTACCAAAATTTAACCACATCACTACCATACAACTACATCACTGACTCATCATAACATCATCTCTATATATCACATACAACAACCTCAAACTGTCACAATATAAACTAAGTTTGTAAGAGAGGGATAGGTAGAGGGAGAGTTTTTATCAATCTTTATCTCCCATAGATTGGATGTTGGGGGGGGGGAACCAAAACATAAAAACATATTATAAATCAACATAAATCCCAAAATAATATCAAGGGGGGGGGGGTTGGAAAGATCATAACCTATTGAGGAAAGACATCATGAAAATAAACAAAAAACACACACATGTACAGGTTATGGAGGATGAGAAACATTATTGGGCTATCATATTATCACTCCATCACCTCTATATTTCCAAAATACAAGGGGAATATACTACTCCTTATAAGAAATTACAACTAAGGATGAATAGGAAATTGACTGATTTACACAGAATAACCACTGAGGATAATCAAACACTATAATTTAAAATGGAATCATACTCAAAAAACAAATAAATACACACTAGAGTTCACGATAAAGTCCTAATAATTTTTAACAATAGAGAAATAATAAGTATAAAGTTGACACCAACTACCATCATTCCAAAACCATGATTTCCTAGAAAAATTAGATCCATCATCCACAAGTCTACTCATTAAAAATTTATAATTACTTCCTTTCAAGATGATCCACATTATGATAACATTTTATCTATCACTCATTCTTCTTTAGCATCTCAATATTTTTCAGTAATATAGAATGGGTTACTTGGGGTTGGATGTAACACCCCGAGATTTTATGAAAAATATTTTTTTAATTTCATTAATGTCTTGTGTTGTATGATACACCAAAAGGAGCTTGCACAACACGCATCCCTGACTTTACTTGCATTACACGCAATTGCGACCTTCCTCGATAGCATGTACGCAATACCGAGTTTCACTAAATGAGATATTATTATAATATTATTATGAACTAGCCGTTATGAATAGTAATACTCACTTTTTGAAATTTTATAAATTTTATATTTCAAAATGGACTTCATTTTTGGATTCGGAATATCGAAATTAGCTTAGGGTGAAATTTTGGTACTTTTCAGATAAATTTCATATTCTGATGAATAGTGAAAATTACTAAATTTTAATTAAAAACAACTTTTTTAATCGAAATAATTAATAGTGATAAATTATTAATTTCGGTGGTTTTAAAGTATATTTAGAATATATTTTTACAATTTAATACAATGTTGGTCATTGTATGTAATTTCACATTTAAACCAGACATAAACAAGTGTCAATCTTTTGATAGTTATTATCTCTTAAAAACACACTATTTGTTTTGACGACGGGAATTAATTTTTAAATTAGTTAATGTAACTAATATGTTTTTAATTTGGTAAAATAGACATCATTTTTGAATTCCTAATATCAAATATAGCTTAGGCCTAATTTTTGGTATTTTTCTGGAAACTTTAATTTTTTGATGAACAGTGAAACCACTAAGTGGTAGTTAAAAAACTGAATTTTTCATAAAACTTAATTTTACCGCTTCTGTGAGTGGAATTTCGAAACTCCGAGAGACATGGTTCATATCAAGGACTAAAATGTAGTTCAATTAGATGAAAATAATTTTTGGTGAAAAGTAACTTTTTACTTTTTTTCTACCACGGTTAAAAGTAAATAGGGAAATTAGGGGTAAAAGTGTTATTATTATTACCCTAACACATGTCCTAATTCTATTGTATAAGTGTAATTAGACCAAAAACAAGATTATGAATAAAATATGACCATTTATGCCCACTTGGATTAGATTAGGACATTTATTATTAATTTATTTAAAGAAGGGTTAAAATAGTTAAATTCAAAGTTTAATAACTAAATCATTTTTAATATAGAGTTATACATAAGATAAATTCTACTATAAATATTCATTAGAAAGATAAAAATATTTAATACATAATGGTAGTTTATTTTTAAATTTTATACTTAAAATAATCTAATTTATTTATGACACAATGATGATGCAGTAATTATCTTATTAATGAAATATTGACATAATTGATGTTATAAATACCCAAATATATGTAATTTGAGACTTTTTATGAATTAAAATAATTTTATATGTTAATATGACATGTTAGTATTGATTTAATTAAATTTTTTATAACTAATAATTCTTTTATGATTTTTACAAAAATCAATTACCAAATAGTGTCAAAATTGACATAAAATAGTTTTTAAAACAAATATTATATTATTAATTGTTATTATATTCCTAAAAATCTAAGGTTCTGCCAATATACTTATATCATGATAGGTGTATCATTAATGGACCACTTGGGGGTCTCTTGGATGTATATGGTAAGTTTATTAACTATATAATATAAAAATACAAAGTGACATGGTAAGTGTCAATCTAATTAACTAAGAGTTAAAACTAAAAGATAAGGTTAATATAATGACCTAAACTTGTATAAATTATATTTGATGAGAGTTTTGCGACCCATACCCACCTTAGATTATAAATATATAAATTTGGAGCTATTAAAAACCGAATATGACTTTATAATAAAATAATATTTTTAGTTATTCCAAAGGTGCCCCTCTCCTCCTTTATAAAAGGGCACCTCCTCCCTCTCTTCCTATCACCACTTTGAGCCTTCAATCTCGGCCAATCCCTACCAAATTCTCTTCTCCACTTCTGTAGAAACATCCTAGAGGTCCTGGTCTTCTTCAAAGAACAATTTTAGTGCCCTAAGAGAAGGTCTCAAAGAGGCGCTTCAAAGAAGAGGTAATGTCCGTTACCGATTCTTTCAACCTTATTTCTTCTTCCACTTCTTCTTTTTAGGTTGATTAATTATGAAGTAATAACATCAGTATAAATCATATACTTATATGTTATTATAAGTATTAAACAACCATATTTCACCATCTATCCATCCTACGGAAAACGAAATCACCGCGCGTGCGTACGTACGGAATACCGTCTCCACACCGTGATGTAATCTATTTTCCACCACCACCGTACTTGGATGGGTATACTGGTGTAAATAATAACTATATATGATTATTTTAAAGTGATATTGATTCTGTAATAGTATACATACACTCCAATAAAATTCCACGATCATGGGAACGATATAATCGCACGTGCGTACGTACAAAATACCGTCTCCACGACGCGATGAGATTCATTCTCAATGATTAACCATTCATAAATGATTATAAAGTATATATAATAAGTAATCATGAAATATATGACATAATAATTATACTGGATTTATATATATATATATATGTATGTCATCCAATTAATTCCATTCAATTTAATGAGGAAACGAAAACAACGTTCATGCGTACGTACGGTCTACCGTCTCCATGAATGGTGTATTTCTTTCCACTTATCGATCTATTATATATATATGTATATTCTGAATATATATTATATATAAATCATGTTTTATATTCTGGAATTAAGTAATAATGATCTAAGTAATCATATGAGTAATTACAAGTCAAAACACGGACGACAAATGAAACGATTTTACCCAAAACGCTCTTTAACATGGAATTTACAAAAGAACGGGTAATATAAAGTCATAAGTGAACCATATATGATATCATAACAATTCATATGGTTCTGTAAGAATTAAATGAAATTATTTAAATCATTATACAGGAGGTTCAGATACGTATGAAGCATATCGGACCTAAGGTAAGGGATAATTTTGCAAATCTCATTTTTATCTGAGATTGCTTATTCGTAAGTATTTACTGGGGTTATTGCTATCATCCATGTCCATGTTTTATAAAAGTGTTTTCATGTATGTTTAAAGTAATTTTTAACCATTCTTGACTTTTACTACATGGTATGTAAGGAATCTTTCTTTTGTTTACGTTACGAGGTACTTTTTGACTTTTCCAGCAAATGTACGAGAAGAATGTTTTTTTAACTTATACGGAATGAAAGGATTTTTACTGTTCTATAAAGCCTTATTTTCATGAATATTCCTCCAAAATATTTCATGACTATTTTCAACAAAATAATTTTTTTTAAATTTCATGACATTTTGTGAAAATAAAACGATTTTGAAGAAGAAAGGATATTTTCCTCAAGAATTCATTTCAAGAGTTTTATCAAAACCATTTTCATCTAAGATTACATTATTTCATATGTGTATGTTTTAAGTATAATGTATCTATGATTTACATGGTTTCATTTTTCTTATTATGATATGATATCAATATCTTTTGTATGGATTATTTGATGATCAGATGATGTTTATGTAACCCATATTATTTATTGTGTTATTATGAATGATGTATGTTTATTTTGTGGCACAAGTAAGAATGATTTCATTATGAGATGGGTGGGACCTATATCTCACTACAATGAATTGGGTAAAGATTTATATCTCATGATATAGACATGGATGGAACGGTAAGTTAATCCGGTTCAGTACTACAGGACTGGAATGAGGAGTGAACTCGATTCAGAAAGGGACTTTGTCAACTAAGATGGTCTTGGCAGCAATGCCTTGGCTACTATGGAATCATTACATGTGCTTAATGGATGCCACAATTACATGTTTTATTCCCATGCTATGTTATCATGATTTATGTTCCATTATGATCTATGCCTTATGTACTTCCATGTTTTATGACGTTGTTCAAGATTTTGATGTTTAAACATTATGTTCATGTTTTTAAGTTCAAAAGTATATGGTATTTTATATTTTATCCATGCTTACCCTTACTGAGAATTTGAGCTCACCCTTTTTATGTTTTATTTTCCCCCAGGATTAAAATAAAGGTTTTAGGTAAGGAAACAAAAAGTGGAAGATCTTTATGGGAGATGTTGAAGATCTTTCACCACGATTAGAAGATTACGTTCCAAGTTTCCAAAGACACTAAACTATTATGGTCCTTGTGTGTCTGGTTTTGTTAGGTATTATGTATTCCACAAAAGTAATGTAATATCTATGTACATGAAGATTTGGGTCTCTACAATTGGTATTAGAGAAAAGGTTTAGTTAACCTTTGGAAACTAGGATGCGAAAACTTTAGTGAGATCCCTATAGATATTTCTAAGGTATGTCTAGGGATGTCCCTAAGGTTAAGTATACGTATAGGTTATAGTCCTAGAATTGCGCTAACGATCTTAGAATTTAACCTAAGATGTTAGCTATTCAGGGTACTCCCCCTTTACTATTTTGTTTTCTCTAGCATGATTTTTACCTCTCACACTATTCTTTTTGGGTTTTAGACGATGGCTGGAACCCGAAGGAACCGTGTTGATCAATGTAATGGACAATGCAATGGTTGTACTCCTGAACAAACAAATGTAATGGGAGATGGAGTGCAAAATCTTATTTCTATACTTACACAAGCTATGAATCATTCTAGACTTCCACATGAGCAGAGAAGGGAACAATATTCTATTGAGTCCTTCATGAGGCAACGTCCACCTTCTTTCAGTGGGTCTTCTGATCCACTTGTTGCTGAACAATGGATAAGTACCACTAAAAAGATATTTTCAGTTCTTCAATGTTCTGAACAGGATAAAGTCATCTTAGCAGTATATCATTTGGAAGGTGAAGCTGATCAATGGTGTAATATTATCAAGAATTCGAGGCCAATAGATGAAATTGAGTCCATGGAATGGGACAAGTTCAAGAAATTATTTTTCAATAAGTACTTCCCTCGTATTCTTCGAACAAAGATGGAGAAGGAGTTTCTTGAACTAAAGCAAAAGGATGATGAATCTGTTGATGTATACGAAGCGAATTTTACAAGGCTTTCAAGGTATGCATCTGGCTTTATCATCCAACCTGAAAGTAAAGTTGATCGATTCTTCAGTGGCTTAAAACCAAATCTTCGAAGGACATTAGCTATAAGAGACTTCAGTAGCTATGAAGAAATTGTGTGTTGTGCTATCAAGGTAGAAATGGAATTTGGTGTTACTTATCCATCTCATAGTTTTGACAAGAAAAGAAAGATGGAGTTCAAGGAGAAATCTCAGAATAATGGTGAAAAGAAGATGAATGTTTCCTTATGCTCAAAATGTGGAAAGAAGTATGGTGGAGATTGTCTTAAAGGGACTAGAAAATGTTTTAAGTGTGGAAAATAAGGTCATCAAGCAGCTGAGTGTCGAAGTAATGGAAAAAGGGTTTCTAATGATTTGAATAAAGAAAAGACTACAGAGAACGCACCACCAACACTTCAATGCTTCATGTGAAAGGAAATGAGGAATTATGCTAATAAATTCCCTAATCTAAGGGTTAGTGATGATAGACATGAGCAACCCCTTAAGGCAAAGGACAAAGGTAAATCACATGCGATCACTATTGGCGATGTTGAATATGACAATGATGTGGTGGAATTATTAAGTGTATATGTAATGGGATTCCCAAATAATGTTGTATATAGTATCGTGGAATATTGGAATATTTATGTATTGGTCTATTGTGGTTTTCAATAATTTTATGGTACCGGTAACCATGTAAAGTGATTGAGATATTTTTGGAAAAAAGATGATATTCACATAATGAAGGGATAAGGAGAAAATGAAATGTTTGAAAGTATTCATGATCTCATGAATGATATAAGGAAATAGTTATATCATGGTTTGAGGTTTTGGTATGTGGAAAGAGTTAACTTTTGACAGCACTCATGTTTTCACTAAGATTCAATGGGTATTCATTTTTCAAGAGAATATATGATTAATGCCTTCAAATGTTTGGAATGTGACCAACAAGTCATATCTCATGATATATGGGGATCAACGATGGTATTACCATGCTTGTTATATGAACTCTTTGGTAATCGTTTTCACTATAATATGAGATTGGACAACAGTATTTTAGATAAGCCTAAATATTGGAATGGATTATGTTGGACATAAGTTAGTATTGTTTAAGGATAGAAGTTTTTTTGATATTACTGATGGGATGTTATAGTAATTTAGTTTTAGAAAAAGGACAACCTTGCAGGTTGGGCGACAACCTATCGCGTCGGACAAGGCTGTGGGAGTAGAACCCACAAACTGAAGTGCGACTGGCCTTTATCGCCTACCACTGGCCTACAAGAAGTCCCTGTTTAGTAGAAACTAGTTTTATTATATTAAGAAGTATGATATATGAAGTATAAGTCTATTTTAGGAACCATATATGATTAATCTCACTATAGATGGACTTATGTATTTTTTGATAACTTTTCTAACCTTTTGTTTGAGACAGATGGAATGACCAATCATTCTATCACATGATCTTCTAACACATCACGAATGACAAATTCAACTTCATTTCTTTAAGTGATAAAGTGGAAATTTTCCAAAGAACGATCAACAGTGAGACTATACCAAAATCATGAAAGTATTTCTTCTAATTCCAATTTCATCAACTTTAGGGAAATGATCTTGAAATCCAAATATTTTGTCCTAGTGCTCTTATATCCGATGAATCAAATGGTACCTTAGATCGTCACAAATTTATGGCTTTGTGATTGTTGGATTTTTCATAGACATGTTCTCTACCACTCTCCATCAGAACTTGATAGTTATATTTTTCTTCTATATCCATATTTTCACCTATGTTCTCCTATGTGGAAACCCAGTGATGAGTTAATTTGGGTAACCGTTACGTTTCATACATTAGTTTTTAAAGCCAAGTTTTGGTATTCCTTTTTACGATGTGGGTTTCTATTAAAGAAACTTTCGAGTAGTAAACCATTTATAACCCCGACGAATTTCGAGGGTAAAATTCATTTTAAGGGGGGTAGAATGTAACACCCCGAGATTTTATGAAAAATATTCTTTTTAATTTCATTAATGTATTGTGTTGTACGCTACACCAAAAGGAGCTTGCACAACACGCATCCCTGACTTGCCTTTCATTACACGCAATCGCGACCTTCCTCGATAGCGTGTACGCAGTACCGAGTTTCACTAAACGAGATATTATTATAATATTATTATGAACTAGCCATTATGAATATTAATACCCACTTTTTGAAATTTTATAAATTTTATCTTTCAAAATGGACTTCATTTTTGGATTCGGAATATCGAACTTAGCTTAGGGTGAAATTTTGGTACTTTTCGGATAACTTTAACATTCTGATGAATAGTGAAAATTACTAAATTTTAATTAAAAACAACTTTTTTAATCAAAATAATTAATAGTGATAAATTATTAATTTGAGTGGTTTTAAAGTATATTTAGAATATGTTTTTACAATTTAATACAATGTTGGTCATTGGATTTAATTTCACATTTAAACCAGACATAAACAAGTGTCAATCTTTTGATAGTTATTATCTCTTAAAAACACGCTATTGGTTTTGACGACGGAAATTAATTTTTAAATTAGTTAATTTAACTGATATGTTTTTAATTTGGTAAAATAGACATCATTTTTGAATTCATAATATCAAATACAGCTTTGCACTAATTTTTGGTATTTTTTTGGAACCTTTCATTTTTTGATGAATAGTGAAACCACTAAGTGGTAGTTAAAAAACTGAATTTTTCATAAAACATAATTTTACCGCTTCTGTGAGTGGAATTTCGAAAATCCGAGAGACGCGGTTAATATCAAGGACTAAAATGTGGTTCAATGAGATGAATTTTTTTTTGGTGAATAGTAACTTTTTACGTTTTTTTACCACAGTTAAAAGTAAATAGGGTAATTAAGGGTAAAAGTGTTATTATTATTACCCTAACACGTGCCCTAATTCTATTGTATAAGTGTAATTAGACCAAAAACAAACTTAGGAAAACAATAGGACCATTTAGGCCCACTTGTATTAGATTAGGACATTTATTATTAATTTATTTAAAGAAGGGGTAAAATAGTTAAAATCAAAGTTTAATTACTAAATAATTTTTAATATAGAGTTATACATAAGCTAAATTCGACTATAAATATTCATTAGAAAGATAAAAAGATTTTCTACATAATGGTAGTTTATTACTAATTTTTAGACTTAAAATAATTCAATTTATTTATGACACAATGATGATGCAGTAATTATCTTATTAATGAAATATTGACATAATTGATGTTATAAATACCCAAATAAATGTAATTTGAGACTTTTTATGAATTAAAATAATTTTATATTCTAATATGACATATTATTATTGATTTAATTAACTTTTTTTGAACTAATCATTCTGTTATGATTTTCACAAAAATCAATTACCAAATAGTGTCCAAATTGACATAAAATAGTTTTTAAAACAAATATTATATTATTAATTGTTATAATATTCCTAAAAATCTAAGGTTCGGCCAAGATACTTATATCATGATAGGTGTATCATTAATGGACCACTTGGGGGTCTCTTGGATGTATATGGTAAGTTTATTAACTATATAATATAAAAATACAAAGTGACATGGTAAATGTCAATCTAATTAACTAAGAGATAAAACTAAAAGATAAGGTTAATATAATGACCTAAACTTTTATAAATTCTATTGGATGAGAGGATTTAGACCCATCCCCACCTTATCTTCGAAATATATCAATTTTGAGCTATTAAAAACCAAATATGACTTCATAATAAAATAATATTTTTAGTTATTCCAAAGGTGCCCCTCTCCTCCCTTATAAAAGGGAACCTCCTCCCTCTCTTCACCACACCACTTTGAGCCTTCAATATCGGCCAATCCCTGAAAAATTCTCTTCTCCACTTCCCTAGAAACATGATAGAGGTCCTGGTCTTCTTCAAAGACCAATTTTAGAGCCCTAAGTGGAGGTCTCAAAGAGGCGCTTCAAAGAAGAGGTAATGTCCGTTACCGATTCTTTCAACTTTATTTCTTCTTCCACTTCTTCTTCTTAGGTTGTTTAATTATGAAGCAATAACTTCAGTATCACTAATATAATGATATTTTATTATAATTATGAAAAAACCCTATTTCACCATCTATCCATCCTACGGAAAACGAAATCACCGCGCGTGCGTACGTACGGAATTCCATCTCCACGCCGTGGTGTAATCTATTTTCCACCACCACCTTACTTGGATGGGTATAATGGTGTAAATAATAACTATATAAGATTATTTTAAAGTGATATTGATTCTATAATAGTATACATACACTCCAATAAAATTCCACGATCATGGGAACGATATCATCGCTCGTGCGTACGTACGAAATACCATCTCCACGACGCGATGAGATTCATTCTCAATGATTAACCATTCATAAATGATTATAAAGTATATATAATAATTAATCATGAAATATATGACATAATAATTATACTGGATTTATGTATATATATATGTATGTCATCCAATTAATTCCATTCAATTTAATGAGGAAACGAAAACAACGTTCATGCGTACGTACGACCTACCGTCTCCATGAACAGTGTATTTCTTTCCATTTATCGATCTATTATATATATGTATATTATGAATATATATTATATATAAATAATTTTTTATATTCTAGAATTATGTAATCATGATCTAAGTAATCATATGAATAATTACAAGTCAAAACAAGAACGACAAATGAAACGATTTTACCCAAAACACTCTTTAACATGGAATTTACAAAAGAACGGGTAATATAAAGTCATAAGTGAACCATATATGATATCATTACAATGAATATGATTCTTTAATAAGTAAATGAAATTATTTAAATCATTATACAAGAGGTTCAAATATGTATGAAGCATATCAGACCTAAGGTAAGGGATAATTTTGCAAATCTCATTTTTATTCTAGATTGCTTATTCGTAAGTATTTATTGGGGTTATTGCTATCATCCATGTCCATGTTTTTGAAAAGTGTATTCATGTCTGTTTAATGTCCTTTTTACCCATTCTTGACTTTTACTACATGGTATGTGAGGAATCTTTCTTTTTTTTACGTTACGAGGTACTTTTTGACTTTTCCAGCAAAAGTACGAGAAGAATGTTTTTTTAACTTATACGGCATGAAAGGATTTTTACGGTTTTATAAAGCCTTATTTTCATGAAGATTCATCCAAATAATTTCATGAATATTTTCAAAAAAATCCTTTTTTTTCAATTGCATGACATTTTGTGAAAATAAAACGATTTTGAAGAAGAAAGGATATTTTCCTCAAGAATTCATTTCAAGTGTTTTATCAAAACCATTTTTCATCTAAGATGACATTATTTTATATGTGTATGTTTCAAGTATAATGTCTCTATTATTTAAATGGTTTAAATTTTCTTATTATGATATGATATCCATTTCTTTTATATGGATTATTTGATGATGGGATGATTTTTATGAAACCCATTTTATTTATTGGGTTATTATGAATGATGTATGTTTATTTTGTGGCACAAGTAAGAATGATTTCATTATGAGATGGGTGGGACCTATATATCCCTCCAATGCATTGGGTAAAGATTTATATCTCATGAGATAGACATGGTTGGAATGGTAAGTTAATCTGGTTCAGTATTACAAGACTAGAACGAGGAGTGAACTCGATTCAGAAAGGGACTTTGTCCACTAAGATGGTATTGGAAGCAATGCCTTGGCTACTATGGAAATCATTACATGTGATTAATGGATTCCACAATTACATGTTTTATTCCCATTCTATGTTATCATGATTTATGTTCCATTATGATCTATGCCTTATGTACTTCCATGTTTTAAGTCATTGTTCAATATTTTGATGTTTAAACATTATGTTCATGTTTTTAAGTTCAAATGTATATAGTATGTTTTATTTCATCCATGCTTACCCTTACTAAGCATTTGAGCTCACCCGTTTTATGTTTTATTTTCCCCCAGGATTAAAAGAAATGTTTTAGGTAAGGAAACAAAAAGTGGAAGATCTTTATGGGAGATTTTGAAGATCTTTCACCACGATTAGAAGATTACATTAAAAGTTTCCAAAGACACTAAACTATTACGGTCCTTGTGTGTCTGTTTTTGTTATGTATTATGTATTCCGCAAAAGTAATGTAATATCTATGTACATCAAGCTTCGGGTCTCTACATTGGATCTGTGAACAAAATTTAACCAAAAAGTATCACATAATAGACTTATCATTAGGTAAATTATTAGGTTCTAAATTGATTATATTAATGAAGATGAATACCAAATTCCATACAATATATCTCCTATGCTGGGGAGAGAGAAATATTATGAACAATATTTCACCTTCGACATTAAATAATGAAACTCAACATGGAAATGACTATGAATCTTCTACTATGATACCTTGTATCCCTAACAATAACCTGGGAAGAAAATACACCAACGATGAGAAAATACACTAAAACAACTAAAAACCAATGTGTAATGACTCTCACTCTAGTAACATGGAGCTGGTTTATACTTTTTTTACATTGGAATAAGATACAAGGGTTCACATAAACATGGATTGATCCATTTAGAATTAATGCAGATCCAAATACATACATGATCCTTAAATTAAATCAGGTGTCAAAATAAAAATCACAGTAATGTAAAAAATTTGGCATCCTTGAAGTCATTCAAAGAATTTATCCTTATATCTAGAGGAAAAGATAAAAAACAAGGGAGATATAAAATTCTCAATAAGGGTCTTGTATAGTAGAATCTATCATAAATAAATAATACATAATCAATATGGAAGGGAAAATAATTTGAAAAACATTCAATTTAATTAATAACTTTACTATCATGATTAGATAAGGAATGATCAACATGGAATTGTAGATAACTGAAAAATATTCCATTAAATTAATACATTGACTATCATGATTAGATAATCAATAATAAATATGTAAAGGTAAATGACTAATTTTTTTTCTTATTTAATCAATATTCTTATTATTATGATTAGAGAAGGCATAATAAATATGATAAGGCAAATAACTGGACACACCTTCCATTTAATTAACAAACATAGAACGAAATGAATCCATAGATAATATCAATGTGAAAAAATCATTGATAAAAAAAAAAAAAAATTATAAATTAAAGAAAATTATTATGTATTGGATGACCTAATCTCAAAAATCATGATAACTTTACTGTTAAGTCCTTTTATAAGACAGTTTAAAAGTACGCATAAAAACACATTTAAATATAGTTTATTAATTCACCTCATGAGACCATTGATGCATCAATGTGCTATAAAATTTCAATCCTGACCCTTTAATGCATGTATAAATAATTTTTCATATATCAAATAATGAATTTAATTAATGAATAATATGCCTTATAATCAAATATCTGTATTGAGTATGGAATACAGATTTATCAATATTTTACTAGTCAATCAAACAAAATTCAAAGTAATCACTGTATATACAAATTGAAAAAGTTTTAGGGAATAATCATACCCAATATACAAGAAATATTTTTATTTAAGATAATGAATGAATCTTATGAATTATAAAGGATAAGATTCATTCAATAATAGTAAAATATATCCTAAAAGTATAGGAGATTATAAAATATATTCTTGTCACTTAAATAACTTTTAAATTGATCCCCATAAAATAATAAACATGATTTTAAAAATTAATAACAATTAATAAATATGTATTAATTTTAAATACGCCAAAGGGGAAGTATATACACCACATAAAAGTGAATAGGTACATGTGAACAAAAATGTTTCAATGAAATGGAAATTTAGACGAAATCCCTTACAATGACCCTACCATTGAAGTGAGATCTAATCGATGGATTGATTATGTTTATCAAATGTAAATGCACATAAAAATGTTTAAATACAACATAAAAAAATAAAAATACATTACACATATATTATTAGAATATCAAAGACAATAGAGAAGTAAAATAACCCAATGAAATGAAATTGTGTTATAAATTTTTTACCACTTTGAAATTTTCATTTTGGATACCCTTGGATGAAATAATTAAAATTAAAACTCAAATTACAATGAAATATGAAATATTAATGACATTACATATAAAATGTTCAGTATGTACACCATATAAAAGAAATTTGGTTCACAATGAAAAAATATGTCTCAATGAAGGGAAATTAAGACGAAGTCCCTTACATCAAGATTCATTTTAGTTGAACATGATTTAAAATCATGTGAAATTATTTTTATAATGTTAATAATTTAAACCAAAACCATATTAATATTTATAATATCATATATGATCCTTATATAAAAATTTTCCATTCATTTGTTATTATTATATTCATTATTTCAGGTGTTAATTTACTTATTTTATCATGAGTGTTTTTCCATGAAAGTCATAATTATTATGTATAGGATATAGATACGTCATATAAATAATTATAATAATGTTATAAATATCATATATACTCATTATATACATTTTTATAATAATTCTTTAAAATTGGACATATAAAATGAATCACATCGCTTCCTGGAGATGATAATCCATACGTACAGATGAGAAACAATATCTTTTCATAATGTGTGAAAGTGTAAGGAATTGGGTGATTTATTAATTTTATAAAATCAATATTATTTCACATATATCACATATATTATTTAATTTATCCTTGTTAACTTTTATGTAAAGGGTAAGTGAAAAATGAATCACATCGCTTTGTGAAGCGGTAGTCCGCCATATACACAATGAACATTATCATATTTTATTTGGAATGTAATTTTAGAAGGGTTTGTGTTATATATATAACATATAAATTTTAACATTTTGTTATATTATTTTAATCATATTTTAAAATAAAATACAATATTGGGTTCTTAATGTCTAGTGTCATTGGAATATTAGGTACATAAAATTGAAGAGATGGAACTAGAATAAAACATGTTTATAGGAGTCATATATATTGATATCATAACTTCATTTGAGATCACAAATTTGTATAGGATAACCTAGGGAATACATAGAAAAAATGGATGAGCTAAAAATCATAGTGAAGAAATAAACATTGGAATAAAGCATGTCACATGGGTTAGAAGTCATAATATGATGACATAAAAAAGAATTGAACATAAATAAACATGTGGAATAATAAGATGTAGAACATGGGTTATTGGAATAATCGAATCATATAAATTTGGAATCAACATAAAACATGAAATAAACATGAGTCAAGGATAACTACAAATTCTATATCACATGGTGGAAAATGTCCCATAATGGATTCGGTTTACTCCCAAATCTCGTACACAACGTCTCATGAGAGTAAAAATTACCCAATTTATTGGATAAATAACCTGGTTCACACATAATAACATGTTAATGATTATTTTTTCCCCATGAACAATCAAACACAGGGAATAAACATAAGGATTACCCATGGAAATAAATTGGTATATTGATCCTTCCATAACGCATAAGAAAAGAGAATATCAAAATATTGTCCTTGATAGAATTGATATAAATCATAATTGTACATTGATAAGTGAACATAGTAATATATAATGATAAATTATGTCCAAATTAAGTGAAAAAATGTAAAAAAGATTATTTAAGAAACTTTAGAAATGAGTCACCTCAATGTAGTTTAAGGGAAAATATTAAAGAATCAATAAAGAGGAAAATCCATAATTGCCTTCATAAAACTAAAAATTTTCTAAGATAGTTTCTCATGATAAATATATTTATTTTTGAAAAATATTGGTGGCTTAAAATTTATTTTTGTGTTTACTTGAAAAGGTGTAAGAAATTGGGAAGTTCCCTTTAATCGAGCTTTCTTATTGTGAGAAATTGAAAAGGGAACCCTGTGAAACATGTTTTCCCCATAAAATAATTAATAATTTAGATTGGTAAATATATTTGGAAGATAAAAAAATAATTTAGGTTGATTACATAAGATTAACTAAAAATTAAATTTAAGAAAATGTTAGATAAATTCTAACCCGAAGGAAAAAATAGAGGTTATGAGAGAATCCCTTACCTTATGTCAGAAAGTATTCTGCACTTGCACTTAATATATAGGATAATAAAATTAGATCCATTAATTAATTAATTAAGAACCTATTATACATTTATTTTATTTATTATGATTTTATTAAGTTCACTAGTGTTCTTTTTTATGTGTTATAAGATTCAAATTCATCATCCCAGTAGCATTCGTTTCATGTTTTTATGATAACTTCTCTTGAGTTTAATTATGATGTTTCTTTTAAAATGGAAGAAAAAATATTGAAGTGTTATGATATGGTATTAATTAACTTTAATACATTGAAATGGTACTATAAATATTTTTTTGGATATGATAACAATTCATTTAGTAAAATTTAAATGAAAACTTATTAGTTTATTGTGGAGGTTTTTCGATTATCATCAACAATTTTGTTTTACTATTTAATATTATGTTTATATATTAGTTCCAAAACATGGAAAAGATAGAGTATACATTTTTAAATTTCTTTTATCCATATTAAAATCATTATGATCCTTGAATGCTGTAATGGAAAACAACAACTCATCACCCATGAAAGCACTGAATCAACATGTTATGTATGATGTTTTCATTTTTAGAATAAAATAATAAGAGAAGAGACATAATTATTGACATTCCATTTTAAAAAAAATTAATGTATAAATATGATACTGGATTTATCATGTGAATTTTTATTGTGTATTAATGTGTGTAAAATAAGAAAAAATGAATTTAAATGGGAAAGGGGGAGGATTTTACCTCTTATATACAGTCTCCTTGAGAACCTTTATAACACCCCAAGTTTCTATGGTACGCTCCTCTTTGAATAATAGAGCAGCCTGTGTTGTACGCAACCTCGAGTTCTAACACACCGCGACCAATAAAGTAGCAGTTATGAATAGTAATACCCACTTTTTGAAATTATATAAATTTTATATTTCAAAATGGACTTTATTTTTGTATTCAGAATATCGAAATTATCCTAAGTTGAATTTTTTGTAATTTTCTGAGAACTTCCAATTTTCAATGAATAGTGAAAAATACTTAAAAACAACATTTTTAATCAAAATAATTTATAGTGATAAATTATAATATTGAGTGATTTTAAAGTATAATTAGAATATATTTTTACCATTTTATCCAATGGTGGTCATTATAATTAATTTCACTTTGAAATTGGACATAAACAATTGTCAATCTTTTGATTGATATTCTTTCCTAAAAACACGCTATTTGTTGTGACAGCGAGAATTAATTATTAAATTAATTAATTCAAATTATATGTTTTGAATTTTTTAAAATAGACATCATTTTTGAATTTGGAATATCAAATATAGCTTAGAGTGAATTTTTGGTATTTTTCTGAAAGACTTCAATTTTTGATGAATAGTGAAACCACTAAGTGGTAGTTTAAAAAATAATTTTTCTTGTAAATGAAACATTACCACTTTTGTCTAATGAATTTCAAAAATCCTAAATACATGGTTGTCATTAGGAAGTAAAATTTGGTTCAATGGGATTAAAATAAGTTTTGATGAATAGTAACTTTTAAGTTCTATTAATCGCAATTAAAGGTAATTAGTGAAATTTAAGGTAAAAATGATATTATAAAAATATGAAAATATATTTACACTTGTCATACCCTTATTGGATGATTCATGGACGAACAATACAATTCATGGGTCAACTTGGGGACCCCATGAAGCCACTTGGGTAAGAAAATGACATTAATAACTTTTTATTTAAAGTAAAAATAAAATTGTCACAAACATGTGTTGTTTTACTAAAACAATTATTACATGGGGTTATATATGTTAAATTTTAGATTATAAATATTATTTGGAAATATAAGAAGATTTCATACATCATGATATTTTTAATATAATATTTAGACATTAAATAAATTAAAATTGTTATGACACCATGATGATGTATCGATTACCTCATTAATTAACGATTTAAAAAAATGAAATAATAATGTAAAATCTAAGACTTAAACTTTTCAAAAACCTATTGGATGAGTATATTTAGAACCCTTATAACCTTATCCTCAAAATATATAATTGTGGGACCTTTGAAATCCGAAAAGAACTTCATAATAATGTAACATTTCATTACATTCCAAGAGTGCCCCTCCTCTCCTCTTATAAAAGGCCCCCACATCTACCACCTTATTCACACCATCAAATCAATTTGGCTTGGCCATCCTCTACCCAAATACTCTCTCAAATTCCCTCTATTACTCATATAAGCCTCAATTTGGTCATTTCTTCCCAAGGAAGCCTTTGGCTCAAATCAAAAAAAGTTACCCAATTTTAAGGTAATGTCTTCTCTTATGTTATTTTGTTTTATTTTGCTTTCTACAACCCCTTAAACTATTTTATTCCTTTCTTTTTTAACCAAAACAGTATCTAAAATATACTAGGATGTTTTTATGAGAAGTATTTGATTTACACTTACACACAACTTCATCTAATGGTTAAAAACATACTGTTTCTGTGGTTGGTGAATTTCTGTCTCACGAAATAATGATTGTTCAATCTTTTTTTAACACCTCTAATGGTGGCCATTAATATGTCACAATATTTATATATGACATATATTATGTATATGTTTTCCTGATGCTTCTTTATTTATCATTTATTGCATACCTTTATGATTTCCATTATGGGTAAACGTGATAATTTCATTTTAGGAAGTGCGGACTACCGCCCCCTCAAAGTGATTTGAATCGTTAATGCCATATGTGGGATGTATAAAGGATGGAGTAAATGATATTATATATGATATTATACTATAATTATAATATACCTTTATATCATTAAGAGTTCATTCCATTAAATACGAAATAGAAATGAAAGTAGCGTTCATGCGTACGTACAAAGATACAACTGGTGCTGATCAACTTATCACCATACTGGGACAACTCACTCAGGTTATGAATAATAACCTTACTCGTATGAAGCACCATAATCTGCAACGTGGAGGATAAATGTTAGACCGCTTCATGAGGAAACAAACACTAACATTTAATGGGGGTATAAATCCATTAGTAGCTGATCAATGGATAAACTCCTTAGATAAAATATTCCACACCTTGGGGAGTAGCGAAAGGGAGAAGGTTGTTATGGAAGTTTACCACCTCGCTGGAGATGCCGATCAATGGTGGTCGCTGATTCAAAACACAAAGGAAGATGAAGAAGTATCAAGTATGGAATGGGGGGTGTTTAAGGAAATTTTCTTAGAAAAATACTTTCCATATTACTATCGAGCAGATATGGAAAGACAATTTCTGAGTCTAAGGAAGAAGGAGGATTAGAATGTCGCAAAGTATGAGGCTAACTTTACAAGGTTAGCGAGGCATGCTGCAAATTATATACGTAACCCAAGAAGTAATATTGATCATTTCTTTTATGGGTTAAAACCATTTCTCTGTCGAGATTTAGTATCACAATCTTTCTCAACATACGAAGATATAGTCTCGTGTTCTATCAAGACAGAAAACGAATTCTCTAAATCTTATGACAATAAGATAAAGTAAGAGAAGAAGAGAATGTTGGAACAAGAGAAAGATAAAGGGAAAAAGTGAAATAAGGATTTTCCATTATGCGATAATTGTGGGAATAATCACCCCGGTACTTGCCTAAAAGGAATGAGAGTTTGTTATAAATGTGGAGAAAAAGGTCACCAGGCTCGTGATTGAAAGGGAAAGAAAGAGACTATCGATGTTTAATGCTACAATTGTAGAGAAATGGGGCATTATGCAAATTAATGTCCTAAGATTCAGGGAAACTTACCTCAGAAAAGGCCAAGGGATCATGGACAATCTTATGTTGTTACTAAAGTTGAAGTGGAATAATTAATGTATTTGTGCTTTTGGACTCAAGGATTATATTATGGTTATAAGAATAATGTGATATATATAAGGATTGTACTTCAGTACTTATTGTTTTCATTAAGGTTTTAATATGATGAAGGTAATCATATTTTTATATGTGACAATAAGAGAAACTTTACTTTTTTTGAGGAATCTGATGATACAATTGATTTTGGAATTTAGAGACCTTTTAGAGAAAGTCTGGACGAAGGTATTTTGGATAACTATAAAGGTTGGAATGTATTAAGTTGAACTTTGGATAGTATTGTTTAAGGTTAAAAAATTTATGAAGATTATTTTTGGAATATTATAATACTATAGTTTTAGGAAAAGGACAACCTGCAGGTTGGGGGATAACCCGTCGCGTTGGACAAAGCTGCAGGAATCGAACCCACAACCATTGTGCGACAGGCCTTTATTACCTACCACTAACCTACATCAATTCCATGGTTATTACAAAATAGTTTTCCTAATCTAAATGGTATGTGTTAATATTTGTAACCTTATAAAATTATGATAAATAGAATATTTTTGAGTTCTATTACCTTTTAGAGTGAAAGATGGGTTTGTGGTAAAAATTTATTAAAGAATGAAAGTCTACATGACAAGTAAGTATATTTCCTTACGTTATTAGTAAATCTCCTAAATAAAATCCTCAAATTTATGAAAGGTAACTTAAAACAAAAATGTTGTTGGTTAACTTTTCCAATTGGGGAATCAATGACCGTTTAACCAATCACAAGTTTGTTATTTTCTTGTAGTTAACTTTCTCCTAATCCTATTTTATACAACTCTCCATCAGACCTTGCTGATTTTTTTCCTCCATATCCAAGTTTTCATAGAATCCTAGTATGGGATATCTTGGTTGACCTTTGTACTTCTCTTTCATTGTTTTAAAGTTATATTTTTATTAACCCTATTCCCAATGTGGGTTTTTTTACAAAGGTATTTTCTATTTTAAACCTTTTATTTTCAAAAAAAAATTTAAATTGAGAGGATGCAATTTATTGAAGGAGGGGAGAATGTAACACCCCAAGCTTCCATGGTACGCTCCTCTTTGAATAATAGAGCAGCGTGTGTTGTACGCAACTTCGAGTTATAACACACCGCGACTAATAAAAGTAGCAGTTATGAATAGTAATACCCATTTTTTGAAATTATATAAATTTTATATTTCAAAATTGACTTCATTTTTTTATTCATAATATCGAAATTATCATAAGTTGAATTTTTTGTAATTTTCTGAGAACTTCCAATTTTCAATGAATAGTGAAAAATACTTAAAACCAACATTTTTAATCAAAATAATTTATATTGATAAATTATAATATTGAGTGATTTTAAAGTATAATTAGAATATATTTTTACAATTTTATCCAATGGTGGTCATTAGAATTAATTTCACTTTGAAATTGGACACAAACAATTGTCAATCTTTTGATTGATATTCTTTCTTAAAAGCACGCTATTTGTTGTGACAGCGGAAATTAATTATTAAATTAATTAATTCAACTTATATGTTTTGAATTTTGTAAAATAGACGTCATTTTTTAATTTGTAATATCATATATATCTTAGAGTGAATTTTTGGTATTTTTCTGAAAAACTTCAATTTTTGATGAATACTGAAACCACTAAGTGGTAGTTTAAAAACAACTTTTTCGTGTAAATGAAATATTACCACTTCTGTGTAATGAATTTCAAAAATCCTACATACATGGTTATCATTAGGAAGTAAAATTTGGTTCAATGGGATTAAAGTAATTTTTGGTGAATAGTAACTTTTAAGTTCTATTAATCGCAATTAAAGGTAATTAGTGAAATTTAAGGTAAAAATGATATTATAAAAATATGAAAATATCTTGACACTTTTCCTAAACTTATTTTATGAGTCAGGGCCGACCAAGAAAATCCATGGGTCAACTTGGGGACCCCATGGAGCCACTTGGGTAAGAAAATGACATTAATAACTTTTTATTTAAAGTAAAAATAAAAGTGTCACAAACATGTGTTGTTTTACTAAAACAATTATTACATGGGGTTATATAAGTTAAAATTTCGACTATAAATATTATTTGGAAAGATAAAAAGATTTCCTACATCATGATATTTTTAATATAATTTTTATACATTAAATAAATTAAAAGTTTTATCACACCATGATGATGCAGTGATTACCTCATTAATTAACGATTTAGAAAAAATGAAAAGATAATGTAAAATCTAAGACTTAAAATTGTCTGAAACCTATTGTATTGGTAGATTTAGAACCCTTATCACCTTAGACTCTAAATAGATAATTGTGGGACCTTTGAAATCCGAAAATCACTTCATAATAATGTAACATTTCATTACTTTCCAAGAGTTCCACTCCTCTCCTCTTATAAAAGTCCCCCACCTCTACCACCTTATTCACACCATAAAAGCCATTTTTCTCGGCCAAAATCTGCCCAAATACTCTCTCAACTTCCCTATATTACTCCTAGAAGCATCAATTTGGGAATAATTCTTCCCAAGGAAGCCTTTGTCTCAAATCAAAAAATATTTACCCGATTTTAAGGTAATGTCTTCTCTTATGTTATTTTGTTTTATTTTTCTTCTCCAACCCCTTAAACTATTTTTATTCCTTTATTTTGTAACAAAACCATTATATTCAATATACTAGGATGTTTTTATTATAAGTATTTGATTTACACTTACACACACCTTCGTCTAATGGTTAAAGAACATACTGTTTCTGTGGTAGGTGAATTTCTGCCTCAAGAAACAATGATTGATCAATATTCTTTTAACACCTCTCATGGTGGCCTTTAAGATGTCACTATTTTTATATATGATATATATTATGTTTATGTTTTCCTTATGCTTCTGTATTTCTCATTTATGGAATACCTTTATGATTTCCATTATGGGTAAACGCGATAATTTCATTTTAGGAAGTGCGGACTACCGCCCCCTCAAAGTGATTTGAATCGTTAATGCCATATGTGGAATGTATAAAGGATGGAGTAAATGATATTATATATGATATTATACTTTAATTATAATATAACTTTATAAAATTATGATTTCATTCCATTAAATATGAAATAAAAATGAAAGTAGTGTTCATGCGTACGTACGGCTTACCATCTCTATGAACGGTGCATTTCATTTCTTACCTCTAAATGTTATGTAATATTATAAATTCATGTATATAATGGCTATATATGATATATAAGATATCTACATAATTAATATAATTCTGGATATAATATATATTTTACCACATGAAAAACTTGTAATTATAAGAAATTTATTTTTAACTCAAGTACCAAAGATCGACAAAACGACCGTTATTAACTTAAACAAATACATAATGTTCATTACATGGTAATAAGTGACATAAAAGGAATAATGAACTTGAAAAAGGTTATTAAGAAAGTATAAATTTACTCTATTTTATTATTCAGGAGTTTAAAGAATGATCGAGTCAAGTCGGACATGAGGTAAGGGAACTTCTTAACCCAATTTCCATTCTTTGGGTTAATATCCTATTTTCAAATTATGTCATGATATTATTATATACTATATTATATTTATACTTTATTTATGTATACTTATTGTGAATACACATAATATATCCATTTTATTTAAAAAAATATCTTTGTAAGGGACTTCGTCTCTATCTCCTTTCATTGAGGCATATTTTGTTTTATACACAACTTTCCTTTATACAGTGTATAAACCCATTTGACTTTTACTTTTATTCAAAAGGAATATTTTTATACAAAGTGTTTTTACTAAAATTGAATAGGAATGTTTTCACTTACGTATGCGGTGACAACGACTTCTCCGCCGCCGTGAGCATTATTTGAGTTTCGGCTTCCTCTATAAGCCATAACTTTTTTTTTTAAATGAAAAATAAATATGAAGTTTTAATTTTCTTTTATTTTGGTATTGAAAATGGTTTTGAAAGTGTTATTATTATATCAATGTGTCGTACTGATATCTTATGATTGAAATGTGGAAATGTTATGTTTCCTTTATGCATGTTTTATGTGAGACGATTATGTTATGGTTTATGATATGTTTAAACCTGTTCATATGAGGAATGCATTGGACATAATAAGTGACAGGTGGAGCCCGCTATAGCTCCTCGATGCATCGGTAGGTCTCATGAGACAAACTAGTGTCTTGGCATGAGGCCTTGACAAAATCTTATTTGTAGTCTTGGCAAGAGGCCTTGGCTACGTGGTTATGATAGTCTGGGATTATGCATTCCATCATTATGAAAGTGCTTATTGATATTGCATGTGATTATTCGAATAGTAGAATATCTATGTGAATAAGTAAATGGAATTATTTCATTTTACTTTTTCCATATTACGCTGAAGTTCAAGTTTAAAAGTCTTTTGTTTTAGTTATACATTGCCTTAAATGTTTATGTTTATTTATGAAAGCTTTCGAAATATTGTTATCCTTACCGAGCATCTGAGCTCACCCCTTTCAATGTTTTAATATTTTCCAGGATGTGAAGAATTATTTTATGAATGACCTGCAGGGATAGTCAGAAGGGGATATGAGTGTGGACTATAGAGACCATGTTATTTTAGTTTTTCACTTTATGATGTAATGTAAATTTTATGAATGTATCTAGTGTTTCCAAGGCTACTAAACTAATCGGTCTTTCGAGACTTGATCTTTTTTGATCATACCAATGTTACGTAATAATGCACCGACTCTGGGTAACTGGGGTCGGGGCATTACAACCTTTTTAATTCACTAGGGTTGGGTATTTTATTGAGACCAAAAGCTCTTGGACATAGGTAAGAGGATTGGAAATGAAATTGTGAAGAATTTGGCAAATATTCATGCCTTTGGTGGTGTGAGGAGAAGGGGTTGTGAGGTGTGGTATTTATAGTGGGAGGAGAGAGGCGTTTTTTATTATTTTATTCATTTATATATTATTTTGGATCAAAACAGCAAATAATATTGAGTTTTTTTGGAATATTTATAGTAAATAGTTCATTTTTGTTTATACTAATGGTTTGTTACATCATATATGGATCAATAATTCATGTAGCTGGCTTAAAATATTTAATATCGTAAATTACCGTATTTCACTATTCACAAAAAATTAACCTATTTTTGAAAAATCCAAAAAAATAAACCCAACCATATTTCGATGTGTATATTTTAAAAATATATTCCATTTTACTAATATAATTTTATAAATATGATAAATTTATTTTTTTAATTAAAATGATTATTTATTAAAAAAAACCGATTTTAATATTATAACCGATTTTATGACACTTGGAAAAATCAATTACGGTCTCATAAAATTATCATATAATCATAAATAAATTAAATTTTAATTTATGAATCTATTTTATTGAAATAAAATTTCCTTGAAATAATTATATTAATTATAAAATTGTAAAAATAATATAATGTTTCAAAAAATCCAACAATTAATTTATCATTTTTAAAATATTTATTTACATATTATATGATATAAATATATCATCATTTAATTTATAAGATACCTAAATTTTTATTTAAACTTTCACATTTTAAATGAATATTCTTTTTATTAACACTATTTTTTATTTCTAATTCATTGTTCATGAGTGTGGCCCTCTAGAATATCCAAGTTTTTTTATTTCTTATTTTTTGTCTCGTTGTAAAATTTTGTATTATTATTGGTTTGTTGGATAACTAATGTATTATTATTCCCTTATGAGGATAATTTATTAATTGGATTCCCTATGTGATGTATATTCAATATACTACATGAAATAATTATAAGAACGGTAAATTTTCATTGATGAAATCATGGGTCATTACATTCTCCCCCTTATCAAATTTCTTCCTCAAAATTACATTTTACATAATTAGGTGAAAATAGGTGAGGGTACTTCTCCATGACCACTTCCCATAGTTACCATGTTACCTCTTTGAACTAATGGTTCTTCCAAATTACTTTGACTAGGTGAGTGGTCTTGTTTCACAGAACATTATCACTGAATTCCAAGATCTTCACTGGCTACATCTCATAATAGAGATCATTTTCTAGTTGTAACACCTATAAATTCAGTACATGTGAGGGATCTGGTATGTACATCCTCAATAGGGAGATGTGTAATACATCATGAACATGAGACATAGTTTTTGGGAGTACTAATTGGTAGGCCACTACTTCGACACTATCAAGAATCTCAAAGGGGATGATGTACATATGACATAACTTTCCTTTATTCCAAAGTCTCTTGACTCACATCCATGGTGATATGCCAAGGAATTCCATGTTTCCAACCATAAACTCCAGGTCTGTCGATGATTATTAAATATATCTTCATTATACTTTGGGATATCATGATGTGTTTATAAATATTTTCCACCTTTTATATCATTTCATCGATCATTTTAGGACCCAAAATCTAATTATCACAAACCTCATCCCAACATGATATTTTTATGAATATTTTTTTTAAAGAGGAATTCATACAGAGCAATTAGGGTGCTTTAGTGGAAACTATTTTTGCTTGAGAACTCTACTAGAAGAACATGTTTTTCCCATCCTCCTTTTCTATCCATAGAACATGATCTCAACATGTATTCTAGTGTGTGAATAGTCTGCTCAGATTGAACATCATTTTGAGGAAGATAATATGTTCTACAGTTTAGCTCTGTGTTTGGATAATGTTATACACTTTTTTGAACATGGCGGTAATTCTTGGATCTCGATTATATGCAGTCAATAATTGTTCTCCATGCATCCTCAAAACTTATATGATGTATATCTGTGCAAGTTGATCAATTGAAAATTCCCCTTGAATTTAAATAAAGTTAGATATATTTGTAATATGATCCACAACAAACCATATAAAATTATTTCCTCTATATTTCTTTGTAAGTCTAGTGATAACGTCCATGGTGTTGTTTTCCCACATTCGTGTTTGTATGGGTAATGGTTACATAATCATATTAGATTTTTTCCTTTTGGTCTTCACAAAGTTAAATACATGGAACCTTGATATATATATATATATATATATATCAATACCCTTCTTCATATTATCCCACTAGTAGTTATCTTAGAGATCTCAATACATAGTTTTTCTCCATATTTCGATAGATAAGTTTGATATATGTGCATCATTCATAAGCTCTTTCTTTATCTCCAGATTAGATGGTACAGATAGTTGTGACCCAAATATTATGAACCCATATTAATCATTTTTTCCCTTTGAGGACTTCCCATTTCTAATATCTTCAAATTTTTTCTTAATTACGTCATCATTTCTTTGAGAATACATATTTTCTCTATAAGGGATGGTTGAGCAATCATTTGAGAAATTATTGATGATGTTATTTAATGATTCACATGTATAACCTTTTAAAGTCTAAGAATATTAGATCCTTAAAAATTCACAATATTTATAAATTTTTAGGATCATTTCTACTTATATAATCTATCATTTTATTTTCTTTACCAAGATGGTAGTGGATTTAGATTTTATAATCCTTGATGAGCACTAACTATCTTCACTCACTCATATTAAGCTCATTATGTGTGAATATATATTTTAGGCTCTTGTGATTAGTATATATCTCAGAATTCTCACCATAGAGATAATGCCGCTAGGTTTTCAATGTGATGATACTATCCACCAAATCCAGATCAATTTTTTGATATTTTTCCAATGAAATTTCTACAATCACAAGGTCTAGGATCTAAATTTTTAATTTTTCAATAGTACCCAACCTAATAACTTCTACGAAGAATATATTTTTACCAAAAAGAGTTCCACACTTATTTTTAGTGTTAGTGATGGTGCAGTGATAATCTTTTTTCCAACTCTTTGATGTTGTCTTCACATTCACTGGCCCATTAAAAAAATACCCTGTTCCGAGTTAGCTTGGTTAATGGGTCTTAAAATCATCATACATTCTTCAGAAATCATCGGTAATACCTTGATAGTCCAAGGAAAATATGTATCTCTATTATAGATTTTTTCACAGGCAACTCTTCAATTTCCTTTATCTTAGAAGTATCCAAAATTATCACTTTACTGGTGATAACATTCCCAAGAATGATACATCATCCATACAGAACTCAAGTTTATTGTAATTTTCCTAAATTTTCCCCTTTCACATTATCATTTTAATAATATTCAAATATTACTCATGTTCCTCCTTTCTCTTAGAGTATATTAGAATATCATATATAAAGAATACCATAAATGTTTTGAGGAAATATCTAAAGACTATATTTATTATGTCAATGAATATTATTAGAGAATTAATGAGTCTGAAGGGAATCACTAGAAAATCACAATGTCTATACAAAATTTGAAATGGTGTCTTCTGAATATTTTCATTCCTCACCTTTATTTGGTGATATCCCGATCTAAGGTCCATTTTAGAGAAATAATTATCCCTATATACCTGATTAAACAATTATTCAATCCATGGGAGGTCAAACATGTTATTTATCCTGATTTTTTAAGCTCATCATAATCAATACAGAGGTGCATTGACCAATCCTTATTTTTTATAAAGAGAACCAACACAACCCATTATAAATCAATCATACATAAGAAACCCTAGTCCAGTTCCTATTTTTTCTAATTCTTTAGTTCCTCAAACTCAATGGTGGACATTATGTATAGAGTATTTGATATAGATAGAGATCCAAGAATAATTTCAATTGATTACTCAACCATTAAGTCAGGATGAACACCATAAAATTCATTGGGGGAACACATCAATGTATTCCCTCATAATGGGCATGTCTTCGAACAAGATTCCCTCCTTTTACTCAATAATTTGAACTAGATATTCTTACTCATCATAAAATAATATACAAACATCATATGATAATTTTTAAGGATACTCATACTCGTCCTTACACTTATACATAATTGGAAGATGCCTCAAGATGTGAAGAGTGATCTCCCTTTATCGACATTTTATGATGGTTTTTTATAAAGTCATCCAATCCATTACCAATATTGCATCATAATATATGAAATTAAGACAAGATTTTTTTGGGAGTTTTAGTCCACAAACATTTACCAGGGAGGATCTATATAATTTGGATACAATAACTTCCTCATTTTTTTTCTCACAGATAACTCAACCTCCATTTTTGAGGTGTTATTTGAATATATCTACTAAATATTCAAGATATTAAATAATGTATAGAACTAGAATCAAATAGTACAGTCACTATTATTGAATGATTAACTATCACACCTATCACTACATCATTTCTAGGCTCCACCTTTGTAGTTGTGATAATATATTTCCTTATTGTCTTAGAGGTTATTGTTGATTGTCTCTGACAACCCTTGGCTTAGGGTTTTGGCTTGTATAATTCCCATGTTCTTTAAAGTCGAGACATTCAACTATAGTATGAGTGTTGATATAAACATTCCTTTATTATTAACCATTTTTGGATTCTTTATATAAAATTGAAAATAAATATCCTAATGATCCTCTCTTACACATTTGAATAATCTCTTGGTTCCCTTCAGACAACTCACAGAATGATTCTTCCCATACTTTTGAAATGTGGGTTGTTGGAATTTCCTTCCATAATGGGAGTTATCTGTTGATATTCACATATTAAAATCTATTTTCCACCTTATATCTCTGATACCACAAGACTGTTGAGATTCTACAATCTCTATCTAATCTTGAAGGGAACAATTTAAAATCTCCTCATAGATGTCAAAGGCTCATATCACCAATGATTTTCATAGACACAACTTTTGTATTCTAAATAAGTGAGCCACCTTACTTTTCATGTTAATGAAAAAAATGAGGATTATCGTGAATTCCTTGTAATTTTTTTCTCATACTCCCAAATAAAATCATCTTCCTTTTGATTCATTCAAAGGGACTCCCAATCCGTATTAATATGGAGGGTTTAAGGTAAATATTTTCTTGAAGGATTCTCATTACACGAAATCAATTTACCCCTTAGAATTTTGGTTTTTGATCAGTTTCCACCACTAATCAGCTTCCCCATCAAAATGATTGACCTCCTTCTATACTTTCTCTTATTATGAGGACTGGGTGACAGAGAATATCTTCTCAATTGGGTTAATCCATTGTTTCATGATAAGGGGATTAAAAGATAAACTATAGATATGAGTCCTTTTTCGCATAAAGTATTATACTAAAACATTATATTTATTAGTATATGGAGGGATTTCCACATGATTGAAGTTATTATTAATTACTTGATTCAGTTTATCAAGTACTTTCATGATGTTTTGAGCCCCTATTACCATCATATTTGGTATTTTATTAAAGAAATATTCACATTTACTATCACATTTACTATTTTCATAGTTTCTCATGTTTCCTTACATTATCTAGGAAAATATAGTTCAATTATGGGGTCTTGAATTCTTAAATAATAATAATTTTAAAAGACAACTTCAAACATCAAAGGAAAAACTTGTAAATGAAAAGTATATCCTAACTTTTTATTCCCCAAGTTTCAATATATGTTATCCTAGGTAAAAGAATTCCCCCAAGGGTTCCTACTAAATTTTTTTAGTCCTAATCTCAAAAAATAAATTGACCATAATCTAATTCCAACTGTAGAAATCCAGGACTTTTACAGATATTATAATAGGATTTTAAGCATATTTTACCATCAAATACAAACTAAGGATCATAAATTCTAGTGTATTTGTATGATTAGGTACATAAAATTAAAAACAATAGACTAGAATAAAAAGAATTTATATTAATAATCCATAATGAGATCCTTACTTCAATTTATCACTTACATATGTATAGGATAACCAAGGGAATACATAAACAAAAGGGATAAGCTAAAAAGACGAGTGTGGGAATAAAAATAGGAATAAATCATAACACATGGGTTAGAAGATAGAACGCGATGAAATAAAAAGGCACGAGACACGAATAAACATATTTATGCATAAAATGTATAACATTGGATCATTTAATCATGGAATCATATTAAAATGGGAGAAACATACAACATGAAATAAACATGAGTCCAGGACAACTTCCAAGACTATATCATATGGTGGAAAAAGTCCCATAATTGATTATGTTTCCTTACTAATCCCATATATGACATCCCATGAGAATAAATATTACCTAATTCATTAGAGAACTATATGATTGCACCCATTAAAACATGTTAATGTATATTTTTTCCACATAAATATTCCAACATTAGGAATAAACATAAGGGTTACCCATGGAATGAAATGGGTATTATAATAATGTCATAAGGAAAAACCCAAGGGAATATCATAATTTTTTCTATTAAAGAATTAATTTAAATAATACTTGGAAATTAATAAGGGTAAATAAGAAAATATCATAATAAATGAGGTCCAATTGAGGTAAAAACATTTAAAAATAGATTTTAGGTAACATTTGAAATGAGTCACTTTGATGTGGTTTAAGATAAAATATCAAAGAGTATTTAAAGAAGAAAAAGGAATATTTTTTTACAAAAAAAATAAATTTAATAAGATAGTTTTTCTTGACCAATAGATCCATTTTTGAAAAATATTGGCTACTATAAATAGATTATGGAGTGTACTTGAAAATGAGTAAGAAATTGAAAAGGGAAACTAATAATAAAATTATTTCCCTATAAAAAAATAAGGATTGATATAAATAAATATATTTGGAAGATATAATTAGAATTTAAGAGCTATAAATAATAATAATTAAAAATCACATTGGGGCAAAGATAGAGAAAGTGTAACCTGTAGGAAAAATGGTTGTTCAGAGAGAATCCCTTACCTTATGTCTGAAAGTGTTATGCACTTGAACTTAATATCCTGGGTAATAAAATTAGATCCATTAATTAATTAATTAAAAACCTATTATACATGTAATTTATTTATTATAATTTCATTAAGTTCATTTATGACCTTTTTAACGAGTCATAAGATTTAATTTCATCATCCTAGGTGAAATCATTCCATGATTTTATGACCGATTCCCTTTAGTTTAATTATGATAATTCATTTCTAATGGAATAAAAACTCTTGAAGTAGAATTATATGATATTAATTTAATTTAATAAATTTAAATGGTACTATATATCAATTTTTTCATATATGAGAATGATACATTTGGTAAAATGTTAATGAAAACTAATTAGTTTATTTTGTTGGGTTTTCAATCATCATGAAATATTTTTTTGTTTTATTATTTAATATTATGTATATATTCGTTCAAAAACATGAAACAAGAAATAATATACTTGTTTCAATATGTTTTAACCATAATAATTCCTTAATGACCAACATTTAATGTGGTAATGTAAAATGAAAACTTTTCATCCCTAAAGGCGTTGAATCAGCACGTCACATAAGATGCTTTCATTTTTAGAAATAAAGAAGAAGATAAAGGATTTTATTATTCATATTTAATTAAAAAATAATATTATAGTATATATATGATTATAGAGTTATCCTGTAATATTTTATTGTAGAGTAAAGGATGAGGTACAAGAATGAAATAATTTAAAAGAAAATGGAGGACTCTACCTCTTGTTTATTATCTCCATGAGAACCTCCTTAAGGCACATGGGTTTGGTCTTTTGTTAATACTAGAAGATCAAAGACACGTGGAGGAGGCATGGTTATGTAATTGGGCATAATTTACACAAGAATCAAGGATTTTCATGTGTGAGGGTAAGGGGAGGTGAGGGGTGGTATTTTTAGTGGGAGGAGATGGGTGTTTTTCATTATTTTATTCATTTTATTTAATTTTTTATCAAGATATTCCACAGTATTGATTTTTCTAACAAAGTATAGTAACTAGTGAATTTTATTTCAAACTAAAGGTTTCTTAGACCGTCCATGACTCAAAAATTCATGTATTTAGATTAAAATATTAAATACCATAAATTATTGTATTTTACCATTCACTAAAAATTTATCCATTATATAAAAATCCAAAATAATCACCCAATCAATTTTTTGGTGTGTAGATTCAAAACTAGACTACATTTTATGAAATTAATATCTTAATATGTGAAGTTTAATTAAAAATAAAAATCATCAATTATTGAAAAAATATTGATTTTAATATTACAACTGATTTTATGAAACTTTAATAATTTAATGAATGTCTAATAATATTATAATATAATTATAAGATAAAAAAATTTAATTTATGAATCTATTTTATGAATACAATTTTTTTTAAAGAATTATATTAATTGTCAAATTGTAAAAAAACATTTACATTTCACAAAATTCCAAAATTTAATTTATCATTTTTAAAATATTTATTTACTTATTATATGATATAAACATATCATCATTTAATTTTTAATATAATTAATTTTTTATTTCTAATTTTATGTTTTAAATTAATATTACATTATTGAAAACATGCTTTATTTATGAATCTTTGTATATGAGTGTGTCTATTCTAGAATATCCAAATTTTTTATTTCTTATTTGTTGTCTTGTAGTAAATTTTGGTATTATTATTGGTTTTTTACAAGTCTATCAATATTATTTTATGATGATATTTCCTTTATTAGGTTCCCTATGTGATGTATGTGCTTTATACTTCATTTTATAATTATAATAAGGGAAAATTTTATTGATAAAATTATGGGTTGTTTCATGATATTATTATTAAAAAAGTTTAAAAAAGTCAAAAATATTTCATATACAAATTAAATCCATTATTATATATAATTGTGTGATTTTTTGATAGAAATGAGTTTCATCCATTCATGATGTGGTATTCCATCAACCACATGATCGATAATTTCATTTCCAATTTAATAAAGGAGGAGATAGAAAATATTAGGATATAAAAATAATAACATCTAATTATATGGGAGATAAATATGTTATCATATATAAAGTTTTAAGATGTAATTCAAGGTGTAAAAAGAAGAATGAAAATTAAATATCTTAGTTAATACAATTACCTTATCTAAGAGAATCCTACTTTGAATATACTCTTAACGACCCAATGGTTGGTATTTTGGGAGGATAAACATATCTATTTTATTTATAACTATTTTTTGTATAGTTTTTTGGGTTTTGGTAGAGTAAAAGGGATTTATATGTGTGTAGAAGTGAAAGTGGAAGTGCCCTTTTATAGTTGAGGAGGAGGACATAATTGGAATTTTTGAAAAGAAAAAGTGAATCCCACATCATTCACATTCCAAATGGATACAAAATGGGTCATTATCAAACCTTAGATATGATATGTTATAAATATATCCATAAAATTAGTTTTGTAAATGACTTTGGTCTTTTTTTACTGTTATCTTTTTAGTTTAACCCCCATGTAAATCTATTTTCACCTTAACCATGGTAATTATCTTTTTACCATTTCAATATTCATTATGGTAAAAAATTAATTTTAAATTATTAGATAATATAAATTATTTTTATCCAAATATGGAATTAATTTTCCCAAATCCAATTCACATATGTTTCAGAATTTAATTTAAATTTGAACCTGCATACACGCTAAGAAAATGATCTTTCTAAAGAAAAATATTCAAAAGTATAAACAAATTTGATATCTAAATTTATCATATAATTATTTAAAATAAAAAAATTTGGATTAATTATATTATAATTTAACTTATTTTTCTTTTAAGATAATTTGTTTAACAAAATGGGACTTATAAATGGATAATATGAAGAGGTAGTTTTTAATAATAATAAGTATTTCTCAGTATTCATAAAAAATAGAGAACATTCTATAAAATATTAAAAATTTAACCTAAGATAATTTTGACAAGATTATTTTAAAAATTATGTTAATTTATTATATAAATATTATAAAATTGGTAAAAATTAATTTTAAATTAGGTGCGTAAAATGCAATGAAACCTATTTTTAGGGAAATATAGTTTTTTTAAAAATAATTTTTTCTTTTAAATGTTTTTTATATTTATTTATAACCCATATAGAACCAATAAAAAATTGTGAAACATATATTTACACAAATGAGTTAATCCTAATAATACTTTCTATCTTAACGACTAGGTTATAACAGTCAGGTTTAAATAATAATATTTTAATATAGAATTGTGTTTCATTTATACTCAGTGTTTTATATATCACATGGTACCAAAGAAATTAAATTTATTCTAAAAGGAATATATTTTATTTTCTTGGGGGGTTAAATTATCCCCCCCTAACAAAATTTTGTAACGACCCAAATCCAGAGCCACTCAACTGGTGCCCCGTACCCGGTTCTCCACATGACCTCCAGCGCGTTTCCCCAAATTCCAGAGGCTGTCGACCAGCAGCGAGGGCCTTGCTGAGTCTGTGGGAAAACTATGCCCTCATTTGGTATGGTATAGAACAGAAGGATAAACATAAACAATAGCGGAAGTAGTAAACAACATCCAACAACTGAAACTAAACAACGGAAACAATGTATAATATAATAATGATGATAATGATGTAGAAGGTATAATTATATAAGGAAAGTAGCAAACACAACAACGTGCTGAAATACAACTGAGAACAAAGTTCTAAAAGTAAATAGCAATTCCAGTAGCATCGCAAGCCTAGGCTCAGTCCTATGCTCTCTAGCTCCAACCAACAATTATGTACATGAAGTAGAAGGGCCACAATCCCTATCCACACCTGCAAACATATAACCTTTTTGGGCCGAAAATCAGGACCCAAACAGGGTGTGAGACTAATCCCAGTAGGCAATCACTACGAGATCTGTACCCTACTGTCAGTGAGCAATATAGCAAAATTTAATGAAATAAATGCAGCAAAGAAACAGGAGTACACTAAAGTAAATAATCCTACAAATCATTAATCACATTTATTTGTTAACTAAATTCAATCATTTAATTATGAACAAAGAGATCAAGCAAACTTCTCTAGATTCCCAAGACATGGCATGTAACACAATAGGTATCTCAGCAGACTACCTAAAAAACAAGCAGTAAAAAACCCAAGCTTGTTCTTTGGCTTGGTGGACTCGTCACAACCTACCAAAAAAAATTCACACTGACTCTCTAGGTGGCTCATATTGGGAGACCCCTATAGTCAAGTAATCATACAAAGGCACATACACTCAGGGAAGCACTCACCGTCAATTCCCTTGTGGTTTTGCAATGATAGGCATAGACTCTCTGACAAAGCACTTATGTCTAATTCCCCCTATAGTCTCGATAGGTAACTAAGTACACTCTGAGGAAGCCCAACGTTTAATTCATATAGGTCCTGAAAATGATACTAATTTATAACAGACTCTCTAGGGAATCCCTTAACCATCAATTCCATCTTTAGTCTACCGCACCAGGTTCACATAGCCCTTAGCAGCCTATTCGTGCGTAATCGACTGTTAGTAGCCCTAAGTTAGTTCAAAAACCACTTGGATAATAGCTACAATGTGTCAAAAGCATATAAACAGTAGGCAATACATGAAATCAGTTATAACAAGAAAACTAGAAATAGCAACAAGGTATGCCTCACAAGCAACCTAATCCAAACGGCGGTAAACAACCAAAACAAGGGAAACACCCATGGGGTGATCCTCAACATGAAAACAAGCAATAATTATTTATCTAATATCCTCAAACATACAACCAATCTAAGGAAGATAATAAAACAGGATCAAAACCCTAACCTAAGATACCCGATACATGGGAATACAACACTTTTCCACAAATAATCAAAGACATTGAACGTAGGGAAACTAACCACCAACCTCGATCCTAGGAGATCTATATTCTTTAACCTCAGCCTGTGAATTGGCCTAGAATGGAGAAGATCTGCAAAAACTTCTAAAACTTTCAACCTCAGATAACTCTCATGAGAGAAAGAATCAGGAAACGTGGTCAAAGAAGAAACAAGAACTCACCTTTGCGATTCTATTGCAACTGACGACGTTCGATTCAGATAGTCGGTGAAAAATCAGTGGCTCGGAGAAGATCTGTGGCCGTATCCTCGCTCTCGGTCGAAGAAACTGGATAAGAAGACCTATTCAGGGTTAAGTCGCGACCCCGGTCTGTTTAATGAAAAATAGAAAGTACATAGCATGTAATTTTAGAGTACACGGTGTGTACTAGGCTTTTCCGTACACCGCATTAAGTGGCCTCTACATCAACCCTACCCACCATGTGTATGGCCCAGACACAGCTAGCACACGCCAATAAAGTACACAACATGTACTTATAAAGTACATGGCGTGTACAAGTAAAATTTATCGATTATCCTCTTTTTCCCAAAAACAACCAAAAAAGGAAAAACATACCTGAAAAGAAGGTCAAGGTTCTTACAAGCTTCCCCCCTTAAAAAAATTCGTCCCTGAACTTCCTTAATAAGGTGGTGATGAAGAAACCTAGAACAACTCTGGCCACTGTGATTTCATATCGTTCTCCCTCTCCGAAGTCTCATCCTGTACACGGTCGTGCTGCCATAGCACCCATACTAGAGGAAAAAATCATCCATGGAGTACCTTTTCACTACAATCAAAAATCCTGATAGGATGCTCCTCAAATGGTGCATCCTGCTCCATCTCAACTTCCTTGGGTTAAAAAACATGAGACAGGTCTATGAAATAGCGTTGAAGCTAAGAAACATGGAATGTTTCATGCATAGCCTGGTACCTCTGAGGTAACTGCAACCTATAAGAAACCAGCCTGACTCTCTCTAGAACCTCAAACGGCCCGACATATCTCGGTGAAAGCTTACCTTGTCTCCTAATCCTCTTGTGTCCCAACCTCGGGGCAACACCTAGGAAAACATGATCTCCGACCTTGAACTCCAATGGTTTTCTCCGCTGATCAGCATAAGACTTCTTCTAAGACTGTGCATTATCTATCATTTTTTGAATCAACTCCACCTGTTCTGTGGACTCCTGAACAAGACGAAGTCCTAGCATAGCTGCCACTCCTGCCTCCAGCCAATACAAGGGTGATCAGCACAACCTACCATACAAAGCCTCATAAGGTGCCATCTGAATAGTTGATTGAAAACTATTATTGCTGGAAAACTCCACTAGAGGTATATATCTCTCCCAAGAACCTCCAAAATCACGGACGCATGCTCATAGCATATCCTCAAGCACCTGAATCATGTACTCTGAATGACCATCTGTCTGGGGATGGTATGCTATACTCAGAAGTACCTGTGTACCCAAATCCCTCTATAACCCTTTCCAGAAATGCGACGTAAAGCAGCTGTCCCTATCTGAAACGATAGTACTCAGAACCCCATTCAAGCGTACAATCTCATCGATGTACAACCGTCCAAGATCATCAACACTGAAGGTCTCCTTAATCGGAAAGAAGTGAGAAAACTTAGTGATCCTGTAAATGACAACCCATACCACATCATTACCTCGAGGCGATCTCGGTAACCCTGTCACGAAGTCCATAACGACATCGTTCCACTTCCACTCGGGAATAGGTAGCTGTTGTAAAAGCCCTACTGGCCACTGGTGCTTGGCCATCACCTGCTGATAGGTGGAACATCTCATGAAAAAACTAGAAACATATCTCTTCATACCTAGAAACCGATACTGGCAGTGTAGATCACGATACATCTTGGTGATTCCAGGATGAACTGCCCAAACAGAGGAATGAAAGTCTCGTATCAGCTCCTCACGTATATCTGCTGGCACCCATACGCGTCCCTGGAAATGCAAGATCTCATCCTTTCATATGGTCCATCTGGGAAGAGGGTCCTCTCTGGACACACATTCCTATAAGACTAGGGCTTCAAAATCTGATAGCTTCCTCATTAGAACTTTGTCAAGAAGGGTAGAGGTAATAGCTACAGATGAAGGAAAAGTCTAACCCTATCTGTCGTTCACCTCCAAATGCATTTCAGAGAATAGAGCCATAAGCTGCCACTCGCTACTGGCCTCATGTAATACCAATATTTGTATCCTCCTGCTTAGTGCATCTACCACAGCGTTGCCTTTCTCATGCATATAAGCAAGTTCGAAATCGAAAGATTATAGGTACTCAACCCACCTCCGCTATCTCAGATTCAAGTCACACTACGTGAAGATATACTTGAGGATCTTGTGGTCAGTATATACCACAAAATACTCTCCCAAAAGATAATGTCTCCAACACCACAAAGCATGAACAACTGTAGCCAACTCTAGGTCGTGCGTAGGATAGTTCCTCTTATGTAGCCTCAACTGCTGAGATCCATACGCAACAACACGATCATCCTACATAAGAACTACTCCAAGCCCGATGCCAGATGCATCAAAGAAAACTATATAACTCTTGCCCGGCTCCAGAAAAACTAGAATCGGTGCTGAAGTCAGTCTCCCCTTCAACTCCTGAAATGTTGAATCGCAGGCTTCTGACCAGACATACTTCACCCCTTTTTAGTCAATCCCTTCAACGGCGCTACTAAGCGTGAGATGTCCTGTATAAAATGCATGTAGTAACTAGCCATCCCTAATAAACATCGTACCTCGAAGACATTCTTCGGCTGCTCCCATGTAACTACTGCTCTCACCTTCTCTGGGTCTATTGATACTCCTGTCTCTAAGATGACATGACCCAGGAAGTGAATCTCATCCATAAAAAAGTGGCACTTTGAGAGCTTATTATATAACTGATGCTCTCTCAGTGTACTAAAAACAATCTCAAGATGGGTAGCATGGTCGTGTCGAGTGTGTGAGTACACCAAATATCGTCCACGAAAACCACAAAGAATGAATACAAGTAAGGATGGAAAACTCTGTTCATCAGTGCCATGAAAACTGCTAGTGCGTTCGTGAGACCGAATGGAATAACCAAATACTCATACAAACCATTCATGCTTCGGAAGGATATAAGAGGTATATCAGATGGTCTGACACGCAACTGGTGGTAGCCAAATCTCAAGTCGATCTTCGAGAACACTACAGCTCCTCGAAGTTGCTCAAAGATATCATCTGTCTGCGGCAATGGATATCGGTTCTTGACCGTCAAATGGTTTAGATTTCTATAATACACACAAAGCCGTAATGTACCATCAGCCTTATTTGCAAACAGAATGGGAGAACCCCAAGGATAATTACTGGGTCGGATAAAAACCTTTTCCTATAACTCCTCCAACTGCTTCTTGAGATCCTGCAACTCAGGTGTAGCCATCTTATAAAGAGGAATGGACATCGGTGCCACTCCTGGCACAAGCTTGATAGAAAAGTCTACCTCATGCTCTGGAGGAAAACCTGAAAATTCTTCTGGAAAGACATATGGAAAGCGATTAACCACTGGAGGAAAATCCTTCTGAGAAGTCCCCTGGTCATCCAGATATATGCTAGCAATCTGGGATTTAACACCACCCATCCCATGATGCTCTAGTCCAGCTCTACGGGTCTGGACATTCCATTTTCCCTTGTGAAGAAAGGATCCACCATCCAGTGATGTGAAACTCACCCTATGGTGATAACAATCGACAAAGGACAAGAAGGGATCTAACCAGTCCATCCTGAGAATGACATCATAGCCTGTCGTCTCAAAAACATAGAGGCTCCATGAAAAATGACACCCACCAACTTCAAGGGGGGAAGTCTAAGCACTTAACTATGATAGCAGTTCTAGTTCCCAAGGGAGTTTCTAGCATCATCATATCCTCAAAAGTATAAATAGTAAGTCTAAGTCTTCCCACAGTATGAACAGAAATAAAGATATGAGAATATCTTGTATCGAAAAGTGTAGAGGATAAAACTGAGTCTATTACAATTTTACCTCGAACTGTAGAAGGTCAAGGATCCTGCTCCTGATGAATCTTCTCTACCACAAAAGTCTGGACTGCACCGCTGCCCAATGTAGCAGCCTGAGATCCCTGAGATGACCCTCCCTGAGCCTGACCACTATGTCCAAAACCTCTACCCTAGGCTGAATGACCTAAAGAACTCCATCCCCCAGTCTACTGCGGAACTGGAAATCCTGCTCCTGTGCGCGGAGTTGAAACTGATCCTCCTTCACTAGCCGCTGGAAGAAGAACCTTGCAGAAACACTGTAGATGACCCATATTGCCGCATGATCGGAACTCCACTAGGTCCCTCGGACAATAAGTCTTATTATTACCATTTTTTCCACACTGATATCACACCACTTGGTTTCCATAATGATGATCGTTTCTACCAGAAGTAATACCTCACTTCCTCGAGTCACCTCATGTAGACTCTCAATGGCGCTTACTGATGTCTGCCAGAAAAGGATAAGCCCTGGAAGCTGAACTTCCCTTGTCCACCGCTCCAGTCTCCGTCAGGTTTCTCTCCATGATAAGTTCTTGGTTGAATATCAGTGTAATAGAAGTCAACTGTAAGATGTTCACATGCGATCTGATGTCCGGTCTGAGGCCTTCCTCAAACTTCCTCACTAAAAGTAGCTCGTTATTCCCCAGAACGGGAGTGAAATGCCGTAACTCTGTGAAGAGAGAGGAATAATCTATGACTGTGATAGTACCCTGCTACAGGTTCATGAAATCTCTAGCTCTGTCAGCCCTCAGCGTCACTGGGTAGAAGTAGTCATAGAACGTACAATGAAACTCATCCCAAGCCATAACCTGTTGGGGCCCTGTCTGGGAAACCACATACCACCATCTCTTGGTGGAATCTCACAGCATATAAGTCGCAAGATTCACTCTCCTCTCTGGAGGCGTCTCTAGGTGCTCGAATATGGATTTCATGGCTTCGAGCCATGACTCCGCCGCCTGCAGTCCTCCATCCCCCTGTGAACGTGGGAGGATGCTGCTGGTGAAAAACTCACATCAGCTTAGCCATAGATGGGGCATGATGATGAGCTCCCTGGAATGTCTGAATGAATCTCATGAAACCCTCTCTGAACTGATCATCGACACCAGTTTCTGGAATCAATTCAGTTTCCATATCCTGAATGATAGGTGGAACTACTGGTAGTCCCTGATCTTCCGTATCAGGCGTACGGTCACTGCCTGGTTCCTAACGTGCAACGGGAGGACGTCTTGGTGCCATGAGTCTGCAAGGTCACAAGAACACCTTTAATAAAGACGAACACAGTTTCAACTTAAGAGAGAAAAATGGAACATGAGAGTAAAACTCAAATTTTTTGGAAAAACATGACTACACGGCGTGTAATACAACTACACGGCGTGTTTCCTGAAATTTTACTCTATGTGTGTACCTTGGCCATACATGGCTGTGTAAACCACCAGACTACACAACATGTTCTCAAACTACACGATGTGTACTAACCCTTTTTCTTCCTACCTGATTACTCCCACATGGCTAGGAACACAGACTGTTTCAGCAGGAAACTACACGACGTGTTTGTCAACTACACGGTGTGTCCTTAAATTTTTTCCCTTGTCCATGTCATTAGTTACACGGACTGGTACACAGACCACTACTACATGGTGTGTCAACATAGTACACGGCGTGTTTCCCTGAAGATTTCCCAAACCATGTATTCACCTACATGGCTACGTCACACAGCTCCTATAAGACAAAACTACAAGGCGTATTCAAGGACTACACGACGTGTACTAGACATACCTTACCTGGACCGTGTTGTTAGCGACACGGACTTACACACAGCTGACCCTACATGGAGTGTTCCAGACGGACATGGAGTGTAATTGAAGGAAATCCCCAACCCGTGTAGTTAGTGACATGACCGGATACCCAATTCATACTACACGGCGTGTAAACTAGTACACAAAGTATTCTTACAAAAACTTTCACAACCCCTTGTCCCTTCCCACACAGGCAGTGACACGGATAAAAACTACACAGCGTGTATTAATGAAGTATATGTCGTGTATTCTAGTTTTTTCTGGACAGTAACATAAGAATTGCACCAGATATCAAAAAACACAGAAAGACAAGCGTTAAGGTTCCAAATTCCAACCCGTGGGGGCCCATACACCCCATGAATCAAAGCTTGGCATCATAACAATGAATATAACAAGTAAACAGTATAACAAACTCACAACCAACCAAATTATGATCCTCAAGGGACCATAACACCTCTACGACTAGAGCTTGGCGTCCATGATAAACAATATCTAAAAAAATGATACCCTATCAACATAGTAGTTATTCTATCACAACAGCTATCACAACAGCACGCATCGTCTATCCCAATTCTATCAGAACAACATGAAATATCTAATGTAATCTAGATGGCATGAAAAAATGCATGATATGTGATTTCCTAAAAAGTGCATATTTGATGCATGAGATGATATACCCTCATATCATCAGGTTTCAAAAAAATAAAACCACAATCATATAAACAGTAACATCACAAAACAAGTGCACCACCCAATGGTGAAATCAATTAAACTATAACATTTTCAAAACATGAAAATTGAAATATTCGAGGTAACTTGGATTTTCCCTATAAACGGGCTCTAGAACACCCGGGCACAAGTATTTACCATTTACCCATTCTTTCCTATCCCTATCTAATGTCGCCAAATAGTAAGTCAATAAAAAAAGAAAAGAACCTCCTCCGATACAACTTTGTCACGAACCGAATCCAGAGCCACTCAACTGGTGCCCCATACCCGGTTCGCCCCATGACCTCAAGTGCATTTCCCCAAACAGCAGAGGCTATCGACTAGCAGCGAGGGCCTTGGTGAGTCTGTAGGAAAACTATGCCCTCATTTGGTAAGGTATACAATGGAAGGATAAACATAAACAATAGCGGAAGCAATAAACAACATCCAACAACTGAAACTAAATAGTGGAAACAATGTATAATATAATAATGATGATAATGATGCAGTAGGTACAAGTATCTCAGGAAAGAAGAAAACACAACAACGTACTGAAATACAACTGAGAACAAAGTACCAAAAGTAAACAGCAACTCCAGCAGTATCACAAGCCTAGGCTCGGTCCTATGCTCTCTAGCTCCAACCAACAATCATGTACCTGAAGTAGAAGGGCCAAAATCCATATCCACACCTGCAACCATAAAACCTATTTGGGCCGAAAAGCAGGACCCAAACAGAGTGTGTGACTAATCCCAGTAGGCAATCACCACAAGATCTGTACCCTACTGTCAGTGAGTAATATAGAAAAAGTAAATGAAATAAATACAGCAGGGAAACAGGAGTACAATAAAGTAAAAAAATCCTTCAAATCCCCATTCACATTTATTTATTAAATAAATTCAATCATTTAATTATCAACCAAGAGATCAAGAAAACATCTATATATTCCCAAGACATTTCAAGTAACACAACAGGTATCTCAGTAGACTACCTAAACAACAAGCAGTACAAAACCCAAGATTGTTCTTTGGCTTGGTGGACTCGTCACAACCAACCAAACAATATTCACACTTACTCTCTAGGTGGCTCATACTTTCATACCCCTATAGTCAAGTAATCATACAAAGGCATAAACACTCTGGGAAGCACTCACCGTCAATTCCCCAGTGGCCTTGCAACAATAGACATAGAATCTACGAGGAAGCACTTACGTCAAATTACCCCTATAGTCTTGATATGTAACTATGGACACTCTTAGGAAGCACAAATTCCAATTTCTATAGGTCTTTCGAATGATAGTAATTTATAACAGACTCTCTAGGGAAGCCCTTAACTGTCAATTCCCTCTTTAGTCTACCACACCAGGTTCACGCAGCCCTGAGCAGTATAGTCATGCGTAATCGACTGTTAGAAGCCCTAAGTAAGTTCAATAACCACTTGTCTAATAGCTATAATGTGTCAAAAGCACATAAAAAGTAGGAAATACATGAAATTAGTTATAACAAGCAAACTAGAAATTGCAACAAGGTATGACTCACAGGAAACCTAATCCAAACGACAGTAAACAACCAAAACGATGGAAACACACATGGGGTGATCCTCAACATGAAAAAAAGAAATCATTATTCATCTAATAACCTCAAGCACACAAGAAATATAAGGTAGATAATAAAACCAGATCAAAACCCTAACCCTAGATACCTGATACATGGGAATCCAAAACTTTTTCAAAAAAACTCAAAGACATTCAAAGTAGGGTAACAAACCACCTACCTCGATCCTAATAGATCGATATACTTGAACCTCGTCCCATGAATCAGCCTAGAATGGAGAAGATCTTCAAAAAAATCTAAAACATTCAACCTCAGTTAAATCTCATAAGAGAAAGAATTAGGAAACATGGTCAAAGAGGAACTAAGAAATCGCTGCTTTGATTCTATTACAACTAATGACGTTCGATTCGGATAACCGGTGAAGGATCGGTGGATCGGAGAAGATCTGCTGTCGTATCCTCACTCTCAGTCGAAGAAGCTGGAGAAGAAGACGTATTTGGGGTTAAGTCACAACCCCGACCCGTTTAATGAAAAAAAGAAAGTACAAAACGTGTACATTTTGAGTACATGGTGTGTACTAGGCTTTTCCGTAAACCGCATTAAGCGGCCTCAACATCACCCCTACACACCGTGTGTGTGGCCCAGACATGGCCAACACACAGCCTTGCGAGGCAATAATGTACACAACATGTAATTCAAAATTACACGATGTGTACTTGGATAATTTCCAGATTCTCCTCTTTTTCCCAAAAATGACCAGATAAGGAAAAACATACCTGAAAGAAGGTCCGGGTTCTTAAAAATTTCATCTTCAAAATTTCATGGATATTTCCTTCAAAACAATTGAGTGTTGTTCATTCTCATGATATCTTCTAGTTCCCACATTACTTCCTCCATTTCATGATATCTCCAAAGTACCTTTACATATGTAGTCATCTTATTCCATAATAATTTCTATCTAGTATCTATAATCTAGATGAGTTCATTATAGTAAGATTTGGTAGGTTTAAATTCTATCTTATCAAATGTGAGAATATTCATGGGGTTGTGAATGTACTTCTTTAAAAATGATATATGGAACACATCATGTACTTTAGAGAGTCTTGGTGTGATTTAAAAATGATAAGACACAAATTTAATCATTTCCCAAAATATTAAGGGTTCTATGTACCTTGGGATCATATTTATCTTTTTACCGAACCTCATGTCACCATTTTATGGGGATACAATAAAGGAAATCTGATATCTCCTTTGGAATTCCAATTCCTTCCTCTAATTGTACACATACCTCTATTTATTACATTGAGATTATTTTATATTAGCTTGAATATAATTTACCTTTTTTGTTTTCTCTTTATATAATCTATGGCACTATAAGTTTCCTTTTACCAAATACATCCCATCATGCTGGAGTATGAAATCTATTGATATACAATGCTTCATACAACAAAATTTAAATACATGAATGGAAACAATTTTTATAGGAAAAACTGTATGAAAGGTAAATAATGATCCCACATACCTTGAAATTAAATTCAACAGGATATAAACATTTTCCCAATGTTTTAATAGTCCATTCATATTTTCCATCAGTCTAAGGATGGAAGGTGATTCTTAAATGAAGCTCAGTATTAAGATCCTTCAAAAGTCCCTCCCATATTTTTTTATGTAAAATAAGGATCACGATATGAAATAATATAAAGAGGTGTACTATGAATTATTACAACCTCATTAATATAGAGCCTTATGATTTTCTCATGTGGAAAATATTCTCTTATAGCATGGAAATACAGATATTTGGTTAGGAGATCAATAATTACCCATAATTAATCATTTTTTCTAGGATTCTATGATAGTCATTTGATAATGTCTATAGTAATTCCATCACATTTATACATTGGAATAAGAATAAGTTGCATGAAACCAATAGGGTGTTGTTTTTCAGTATTGAACATTTAGAAAACTAAGAATCTTGACACCTAATTAGATATTTACCCTTTTAATGTTATCCCACTAAAATCATTCCCTCAAATACCTATATATCTTAGTCATAGAATGGTGTATATAAAAATTCAAGATGTGAGCATCATCCAAAAAATCTCTTTTCAACCCAAGCATAGATAAAATACATAATCTCTTTCCATAATTTAAAAGTCAATCTTCTCAAATGAAGTTGGATTGAATCACAAAATTCACAAATTTAATTTTCTTTTTAAAATTCTCATCATTAGATTGAGAAATTTTTAAATTTTCCAATAAAAATGGGTTTTCAATCATTTGAAAAATGAGTGTTGTCTCCCTTCCATTAATAATTATTATATACATGCTTACAAGATCCATGATCATAAGATCCCTCTCAATCCTCATTTAGATCATAACTCCGTGATCCATGTTTTTAAATTTATACACTACCATATTTTTCTTCCCCAAGTGATAGAATATAAAACAATCATAATCTTTGAGTATCTCAAGCCATATACTTTTCCTCGTGTGGAAATATTTAAATGAAAAAATATATTTTAGGCTCTTATAGTCCATGTATATCTAACATATCTAACCATATAGATAATACTACTATATCTTTAAAGTAAATATTATGGCTACCAACTCAAGATCAATGGTTTGATATCACTGTTCATGAGTTTCCAAATAACTTGGTGCATATGGAAAAAATTTATCATTTTTCATAAATTCATAAACCATTCCTTTATTCTATGAATCGTTGTATATCACAATCCCATTATTTTATGATGGAAGTGTCAAAATTTGATCATTGAATAATATCCTCTTCAGTTAAACAAAAAATTATTCACATTCCTTTGTCTAAAAAAACATAACACATCTACATGTTTTTTTGGTTAATTGGTTTGACCATCATGAAAAATTATGAATGAATCACCGATAGTAACAAACCAAATTAATGAAACAATGTAACTATGTTATATTAAGTGGTGCATGCCATTATCTGGTGGGATTTTTGTTTCAAGGATCATTTGAGAATCCATCAATTGAGATAATATGACCAAGAAAGGAAACTTCTTGAATCCATAATTCAAAATTTCTAAACTTCCCATATATCGTTTTTCGTATATGTGCCTAAATAATTGTTTGTAAGTGATTATCTTGGTCCTCATAGCTCTGCGAATGCAAAAATTTATCATGAAGGAATACCAAAAAAATTATTAAGATATTCCTTGAATACCATATTTATTAGATCTATAAAGATAGAGGGTGAATTAGTGAATCCCAATGTAATTACAATAGACATTTAATATAAATACCGTGTTCAGAATACTATCTATGGAATTCATTATTTGTCTATAAAAAATCGATTATACACATAATGATGTTAAATATTTAAAAATTATTGTGATTTAGGAAGTTTACTAAATAATTCATCAACCTGAGAAAGAGGATACTTGTTCTTTATCATAATGGAATGTATTTCCATATAATAAATGAACAACCTCATGGATCCATATTTCTTTTTAATGATGATAACATGGGATCCCCATGGTGAAATACTAGGGTGAATAAATCCCTTATCCAAACACCCTCTAGTTGTTTATTTAACTCCAGTAATTATATAATTGACACCCTATAGGGTGTCTTTGACATCTGTCTTGTATTGTGGATTAAATCAAAGGAAATCTCAAATTTATTCTCTAGGGGACATCAAAGTAATTCTTTATGAAATACATAAATGAATTCTTATAAAATAGGTACATATTATATTTGTAGATTACCGTATCCATGCACATATGTTTTTTTTCTTCTTCCCTAATAATATCATTCATATGTGCTACTGGGGGTGGACCTAGACATGACTCAGATGATGGAGTCCCCACTTTAAAGATAAGTAATTACACATCTTCATCAAGAATCATAATTTCATTCTCCTTTTAATAAATCATTGAAAAATATTTTGAAACCCAGTTAATACCAAGGATTATATCAAATTGAACTATAAGTATGATAATAATGTCCGCAAATAGTGTATGTTTATGTTTTTCATGACCCATACCCAGGAGCCCGTGCTGTTACTACCCCAAGACCACCTTCCATAGGCCAGGGGCTGGTGACTATCACCAGAAAGGCATATCCCTAAATTTAGGAGGGCATTGACTTTAATACTGCAAACTCCCAAAATCCAAGCACATAGTAGGATAAAAGCAGAAAGTAAACTAAATAGTAAACAGAGTGAGTACATCAAGTAAAGAGGGCGTAATAAAAGCCAACTGGAAAGTACAAGTAAAACTGAAATCAGCTCATGTGAACACCCACCAAGGATCCTACATGAAGGGTAGGTACATCTATCAAATGATCATCTCTACGGTATTCCTCGTCTAAGGTCCACCTTTAAGCAGTCTCCTGTCCTGGTACCCTCATCCTCAGCCAGCATTGTGCGTCGTCTGCACAAGACTCAACAAAGTGCGGGCGTAGCCCGTGTAGGGGTGAGAATAACAATACTCAGTAGGGACCCCGAGACCCCCAGAGGTCTCTCAATTCCACAAGGTATAAACCAAAAATCATGGAAACAACATTCAATCCTACTTAGGTATATTCCCATTCATATACTTAATTCATTGAGATATAATCATCTCACACGGGAAGGAAGAATACCACAAAGGTAAAAGTATCACACAGGTAACACCACGATGGTAAGAGTACCTCATTGGTAACACCACGAAGATATTGTACCACATAGGTACACCACTAAGATAGGAGTACCACACAGGTAACACAACAAATATATTGTACCACATAGGTACACCAAAAACATATAAGACTCACCTCACATAGGTAAAAGTGAAGTATAGAAGTACAGACGACCATTCACGAAGCTAGATCATCTTATTCTATCAAGAGGCACTATTGATGATTGTACGGAGTCTGACGCACATAGGATCGATAGGTACAAACCCCCGTAATGACCCACACTGGATCTGATCCACACAGGATCGGTATGCGCTAACACACACAGGATCACTGAGCACTGACCCACACCGAATCTGACCCACACAGGATTAGTATGCACTGACCCACATAGGATAGTTAAGAACTGACCCATACAGGATCTGGCCCACATTGGATCGGTATGCACTAACCCACACTGGATCGCTGAGCACTGACCCACACAGGATCTGACCCACCTAGGATCAGTATGTGCTGACCAACATAGGATTGCTGAGTGCTGACCCACATAGGATCTATAGGTACTAACCCCTGCAATGACCCACATAGGATCTGACCCACCTAGAGTCGATAGTTAACTAACTTATGTATTATCTGTTTCTAACCTCCGCCTCACTACTAGACACCATATTTCTCACACTCGGTGTACTTGAGTTCTGTAGATTATTTCCCTCAAGATATTGTTTGTAGCTCGACCACCACTAAGTTCCACGAACAAGTATCCCAAAGCCCTATCATGTCAAAAGGGACCCAATTCAATAGGCGACGCGTCAATTAGACGCCCGATCTGTAAGTTATTTGTGTTTCCATTCAGAGGGCCCGATTGGATTTGGGGTTCAATCCAACCCAGCCATACTCCAACTTTATCCAAAACTTATGTGGAGTATACCAAAAGGACCACCTTGATCCCAGGATTCCATTTCTATAGACGGTTCGTCAAACGGATTCTCGGTTCCCTTGATATGGTGACAAAGGCGTATCTGGGTCTAAAGGGGCCTGGGTCTAGTCTGACCCGGCCCGACACGGCCTGGGCCAACCTGAACAAGTTCGGGTCGACCCGAACTGGTCCGGGTCCGGTCCGGTTGGCCTGGTCCATGACAGGCCTGGCCCACTGTGCCGCAGACAATCCCAGTTCGTGAAGGGGCGGCCCAGCCCACTGGGCACGGCCTTCGGTGCAACCCACCCAGTTAGGTGCGGGGTCCGCCGTAGCCGACACCTAGGGGGGAGGCCCCCTGGTTTCCACAAATGGTCCAGCAGACCATTCAGTCACCTAGCTGGCACGCAGGACTGCTTGGCTGTCCCACTCGGTGTGACGCGGCTGGCTGGAATGGCCGACCGATTCTCCTCCCAGCGGTGCAGATGCGTGCCGCTGTCTACCTACGACCGGCCGTGTGTCTACCACCCTCTGGCCTCCACTGCTGCCAAGCGGACATGACCTCCTATCCAAGTGGTGCAGATGCGTGTCGCCGCTCCGCTACGTAGTCGCCCGACATGTCGGCCGCAATCCTGCTCCACGACGACCAATGGTCCACAGCCTCCATCTCAACCAATGTTGAGGAAGTGCACTTCCCTCCTTCCTCGCTATCAGCCTAGAGCTAGGCACCACCTTATTCTTTAAGCTATCACAGCTTCGTTCCAAGACTAAAAATTATGTAATTCGCATATTCACGATCCTCGGGTCGAGATCTCCGCATCCATATGTCGCGCTCGATGAGACATTGTGTTTCCAACATCATTAATTATTTGGCATTGATGAATGCACAAAGAATGCGTGGAGAACAAAAGAAAAATTTGTAATGTATATGCAGGACGATGGCCATGTTTGTTTGGCCATCGTTGTTGTGAATCCAGAATATGAAGAATCAACAAAAAAGAGATTTAATCATAATTCAATTTAAAACCCCTACCTTGATGTTCATTGGAGGTGTCTTGAGGAAGGAGATAAAGTCGATTAAGGGGCTCCAGCATTCGTCACTCTCACAACTCGCTTCCGAACCACACTCCAACATCAACGTTCTTGATCCAATGTGTTGCTCTTTGTTGGAGAATATTTCTCCAAAAGTTCTCCCAAGATCTCCTTTTCCAATGAATCCAAATAAAGAAGTGAGAAGAAAACTTTAATTGAGTTAATTCAATTAATGTTGGCACATTAAAGTTTACACATTAAATCAAAGAAGTTGGCTCATTAAATTGGCATAATTCCAATTGTTTCTGTACATTAATAAAGGATTTTGGTGGTCCCCACCACTGAATTAAAAATGGTATTTTTCAATTTTAAAAATAAAATAAAGAATTTTTATTTTATTTTCTCCCACGAAAATTCCAAAAAAATAATTCTTACACTCGACATATTGTGGTCGAGGTGAAGGTCTCCTTAAGTGAATATTGGTGCTGTGAGTTCAACAGTGTCCTCAGATTTCAATTCCGAGCACCGGTTCAAAAGTTAAAAAACTCCACTAGCACGTTTACTGAACGTGCCTCAAAAAAAGTTTAGAAATTCATTCCAGTACACCAGGCCTCAGAATCTTGCGCTGTTAATTTTTTCGGACTCATAATATTCCCATATAAATAAAAAAAATTACATGGAAAATTTCGGGTATTTACATTATCCCCACCTCAGGGCTTTGTGTCCCCAAATGCCTCAAAACAAACTAGGGAAAAAAGTGGGGGGTACTGAGAACTAATATGATCCTCCCACTCTAAAGTTCTCTCTTAGAGGTTCCCGTACTACCAGCATACGCACACCAGAGGTATCGACCGCCCACGAAGGACCCACTCCTCTTGATACTCAATCTCCACTAGAACCTCCGAAAATGTCGCCCCATCATCGATGTCCAACTCACCCTAGTAAATTATGTTTGAAGGATCATGTACGTATCTCCTCAACTAGGATATGTTGAAAACGGTGAGCACTTGGTGAAAATGAGGTGGAAGAGCTAAGTGGTATGCCACCTCACCAACTCTATTGAGGACTTGAAAGGTTCCGATGAACCTCAAGGATAACTTTCCACCCTAGCCAAATCTCTGTAACACTCATCAAGGTGAGACCTGTATAAAGACATGGTCACCATCCTCGAACACAAGAGGTCTATGTCTCCTGTCATCATAGGACTTATGCCTGCTTTATGCAGTCTTTATCTTCTCCTAGATGATTTGCACCTTCTTTGTGGTAGCCCATACCATCTCTTATCCCATGAGTGCTGACACCCCTATATCAATCCAGCATAGAGGTGATCTGCAAGGGTGATCATACAACATCTCAAATGGTGACATTCCAATTGTGGAGTGATAGTTTTTGTTGTACTCGAACTCCACCAAAGGTAAGTGATCCTCCCAGCTATGACCGAAATCTTGGACGCAAGCACGCATCATGTCCTCAAGGGTCTGAATGGTCCTCTCTGTCAAGAAATCCATCTAAGGATAGAAGGGATTTCTCAACTGAAGATGTGTCCCGAATGCCTCCTACAACCCCTTCTATAGCCAGGATGTGAAACATGCATTATGATCAGAGACAATCATAGTTGACACTCCATAAAGCCGCACAATCTCCTGTATATAGAGGCGTCCCATACCCTCTACTGGTCCCTGCTATATGATAGATAGGAAGTGGGTTGACTTGGTGAGTCGGTAAATAATCACCTAGATGGAATCATGACCCTTGGACGTGCATGGATGTCCAGTCACAAAGTCCATGGAGATTCCATCCAACTTCCACTCTGGCACCTCTAGTGGCAGAACTATTCCAAATTGAACCTGAGGCTTTTCCTTCACTTGCTGACAAGTGAGGCACTAAGAGATAAACTCTGCTATTGATTTCTTCATTCTGGGACACCAGTGCTGACACTAGAGGTCTAGGTATATGTTCACAAATTCTGGATGTACTGTTAGAGGGTATTTATGGAAGTCCCTCAACACTTCCTCCCTATAGTGTTACCTTTGAAGAGGATGCCGTGATGCCCACCTTCAAGAAATCCATCAGGTGCATGTCCTGTTGATATCTGGGCACGTTGAGCCTTGCATTTAGTGTTGCCAAGCTGTGCCTCAGCAACTCCCTGAAGGAGTGGTGGAGTGACTGTCAGAGACTGAAGATAAGCTGCTCTATCTCGATCCACATAGGATATCCTCAATGTGGCTAGCTGCTCCATCACCTCACTCAGCAACTGTATACCAGATCTCCACCTGAGTGTGTCTACTACTACATTCCCCTTCCCAGGTGTATAGGCTATATAGAAGTCATAGTCTTGGAGGAACTCAAGTCAATGCTGCTCACTCAGGTTTAGGTCCTTCTGAGAGAAAATATACCTAAGACACTTGTGATCAGAGTAGACTGTAAAATGTTCACCCATCAAGTAATGTTTCCATATCTTCAAGGTGAAGACCAATGATGCTAACTCCAGGTCATGGGGAGCATAGTACTGCTCATGTTGTCTCAGCTGTTGAGAACCATATGCAATCAATTTTCACGCCTGCATTAGGAAACATCCAAGTCTAGTCCCTGATGCATCGCAGTAGACGACATACCCAGCACCCTCCTCCAGTAGCCTCAAGATTGGCGCACTCGTCAGTCTTTGACTTAGGTCCTAGAAACTCCACTGGAATTTATCTGACCACACGAAGGGCTTCCCATTCTTCGTCATCACTGATAAGTGTGCCACAACTCTGGAAATGGCAGGCACAAACCTCCGGTAGAAATCGACCAAACCTAGGAATTTCTGCACTTCTTTCACACTCTTTGGTGGCTCCCGAGAAAGTACAACCTCAATATTTGCTGGATCGAATGAAAATATAGCAACCAAGATGATGTGTAGCAAGAATTAAACCTCTCAGATCCAGAACGTGCACTTTTAGAGCTTACCATAAATCTGGTGATCTCAGAGTGTGTCTAGAACTATCTGCCGATGATAGGCATGCCCCTCCTCCGTCGCTGAGTTATCAAGATTTCATCAATGAAGACTACCACAAAGAGATCTAGGTATTGCTGGAAGATCATGTTCATGAGTCCCATGAACAATGTTGGGGCATTGGGAATGTCAAATAGCATAACATAGAACTCATAATGGTCATACCAACATCTAAAGGCCTTTTTCTGCACATCCTCATCTCGTATCATGAGCTGGTGATTGCCTAATCTGAGGTCTATCTTTGAAAACCACCATGCTCCCTTCAGAAGGTCAAAGATATCACCAATCCTCAAGAGTGGGTACTTTTTCTTCACAGTCACCTAGTTCAGGCACCTATAGTCTACAAAGAGTCTCAAACTCCCATCTTCCTTCTTGGCGAATAAAATTGGGGCTGCCCAAGGAGAAACACTAGGCCTAATTAACCCCTTGCCTTGAAAGTCCTCCTGCTATACCCGCAACTCTTGAAGCTACTTGGGAGCCATCTTATATGCTGGAGTAGATATCGGTGCCATCCCGGGGTATCAGTCGATATAGAAGTCCACCTCTCTACGACGAGGTATAACCGAAACATCATTAGGGAAAACTTCAGCGTACTTGTCCACCACTACAGGATAGCTTGGACTCTCAACATCTACTGCTCTGTGGGTAAGGTTATCCAACTGATGTGTGATTGGATTCACCCTCCTTTGGGTAAGTCTATCCTGCGCTGCAAAGGTTCCCTTCTCACCGATGAAGGAAAACCTAGTCCCGTCCGTGCGGACACACCACACTATGCGCCTAAAACAGTTGATATTAGCATGGACTGTAGATAACAGGTCCATACGCAGTATGACATCAAAAGGCCTCGACACCACTATCAAGATATCCTAGAAAAACCTCTCACATCTTAGAGTAGGCTGACACTGCCGACACCAGTGTGTAATCATCGAATCCGCTCACGTAGGTGACTCTAGCCATAAGGATCCATCCAAAATCTCCACCGGTATCTCCGAGCTCCGAACAAGGGCCATGGAAATAAAAGAATCACTAGAATCTGGGTCTTTAAGTACTGCATATAAGGTGGAATTGACACAGATCGTACCTCATATCATCTCCGGAGCGCCGTGGTCATAAGACTCAGCTGCCTAGAGTTGATCTCAACCCTATCCACCAGATCCATGTGGTCGAGGTGGACCACCGGGAGGTGGTGGCTGTAGAACCTCGAATTGAAGCCCCCTTCCTGCTGCACGGCCTGATCCTCTACCACATCCGCCTCCTACCTGCAGACCTCCTAGATTCAATATTCACCTCTAACCAAGCAATCCTTCGACCATCAGTTGGTCATCTGTACGGCAGGTCAGGTAGTCCCGAGCCATGTGTCCCTACCCACCACACGAATAACACTACTTGTTCCTCGCTGGTCCAGCACTATCATGAGTGCCCCACAAAACTGACCCTGTATCCTGCGAACATCCACCTTAGGTCTGGTCCTCTTGGACCTCTACGTCATATGTTTGGTACCAGCTAATGATGACTCTTCTACGTGACGTCCGGTGATGGGTCTTGCTGTCGGTGACTACTCAGAAAGGAAGCTCTCCTCTAAGAGTGTTCTCTCTAACACCCCTGCCTGCGTCGGGATGCTGAGACAAACCATAGAATATGTAATCTCCCGTCATACCAATTTTTCACGACCCGTCCTCGGGGCCCGTGCCGTGACTACCCCAAGCCCGCCTTCCATAGGCCAGGGGCTGGTGACTAGCACCAAGGCGTAAATCCCAACAAAAAGGGAAGACATTGCCTTTGAAAAGTAAACAAGCACCACAGAGTAAGCAAGCGGAAAAGTAAACACTAAGTAAAAACTGTACAAGCTGTGCTGAAAGTAAAAGGGGCCGGAAATACAAGCCCAACTGTAAAGTACAACTGAAAGGAAAAACAACAACTAAAAAGGGAAAACTGCAGCGTCGAGCCGTCCTCTGGAAGTCCCACATGAAGGGTGGGTACAGATAGCCTCCACAGCTCCTCGGTCCACCTGACCGCTCCGAGTACGTCCCGCCCAGTGGTCCACCTCCAGGTACTGTCCTGCTCCGCACGCCTCCACCACGGTCAGCGCTGTCCGTCGTCTGCAACCAACACAACGTAGTGTGGGCATAGCCCGTGCAGGGGTGAGTATAAGCTACTCAGTAGGGACCCCGAGACCCCCGAAGGTCTCCCAAAATCCATAAAGGATAATCCACAATGGAAAGATACAATAACGAAGTAACATCTGACACGGCTTAGGTATATGCCCATACATGTACCTAAGTCTTCAATTCCCCGTTCGGCTCCAACGTCCGAGCCCAAGCACAACCCAGTCCACATAGGAAAGCAAAACATATACCCACATAGGATAACACAACACAGTCCACAAAGGAGAGTAAACAGTAAATCCACACAGGATAGCTCAACGCAATCCACAAAGGAGAGTAAACACAAGATTCAGCTCACACAGGTATACTTCTTCGGATGACGATAAAGATGATCACTGATCCATCTAAGTCGTCGGACCCACGAAGGATCGATAGGTAACTAACCCCCGCAATGACCCACAAAGGATCGGACCCACACAGGATCGGGCCCACACAGGACCGGGCCCACGCAGGACCTGTAGGCGCTGACTCACACAGAACCGCTGAGCGCTGACCCACACAGGATCGGACCCACACAGGATCGGGCCCACGCAGGACCTGTAGCACTGATCCACGTAGGATCGCTGAGTGCAGTAGTTGTCGCAGTCCACTGAGGATCTCTGCACAGTCTTCGCCGCAGTCCACTGAGGATCTCTGCACGGTCATCGTCGGAGTCCACGGAGGATCTCTGCACAGTCGTTGCCGCAGTCCACTGAGGATCTCTGCACGGTCGTCGCTGTCAAAGTAGCAGTCGCAGCCAGCACTAGGGTTCCCGCACACAGCAAGCTCGTTCGGGAGGGTCCGCTCTACGAGCCGAGAGGCTGATACATCAACTGACACAAAGTCCGAAGTTTATGTATCCAAAAGTTCCGTATCGTCAACAGGAACTCAACGTCGCAGACGACGCGTCAATCGGACGCCCGGTCTGAGAGTTATTGGCTTTTTCGTCCCAGGGGCCCGGTTGGTTTTTAAGGCAAAACCGACCCGACCGTACTCCACCTGCGTCCAAACCTCGGGCGGAGTGTGCCAAAAGATCCGTCTCACAAATAGGAATTCAACAAAGCTGACGGCACGCCAATCGGACGTCCGTAGCTCAAGATATGAGCGTTTCCGCTCCGAAGGCCCTGTTGGTTTCGTGTACGAACCAACCCGGCTGAACTCAAAGTATTCCGAAACCTTGAGTGCGATATACCAAAACGACCGTCTCGATCCAAGGATCGCGTTTCCACTGACGGCGGGTCGTTTGGAGGCCCATAGCTCAAGATACGGCCATTTGAACGAAGTCCGTCCGAAGACGGGGGGTACGGGCCCGGGCCGACCCCCCCGGGAGTCAGCCGAACCGGGTCGACCCGACCCGGTCCGGTCCGGCCAGGGCGCGGCCCGGCCGGTCGGACCGGCCTGGTCTGGTTCGGCCGAACGGCCGAACGGCCGAGGCACGCGGGGCGCCGCCCCCGCGGCCTGGTGGTGCCATGGCCCCCCGCGTGGGGCCGCGCTTTGTCGTGGACGCGGCTTCAGCCGCGTTCGAGGGCACCGGACCCGCGCGGCCGCGGGTCCGCGGATGCCGCCGCGCCGGCGGCCCGTGCCGCCGGCGAGTTCCGCGGGCCACCGGGATCGCTCCGGTGGTCCGATTCTCTTCCCGTCTGCGCCATTGATCCTCCCGGGACTCGTTCTTCACTGCGGGATCGTCAAACATCCGTTGTAGTACGTTCCATAATCGCCCGTCAAATCCACACAAAATGAAGAACGACGGAGGGTCGTCGGGCCGTGTTTGTTTGGCCCGCACCCTCCGCGTTAGAGATAAACAACAGGAGAATTTTGTTCAACACATGAACCGGCAATTTTAATTAAATAAAATTGTTCGTTTGAAACCGGTTCCTTAACTTTTTAAAGAAACACATACGAGAATAATTAAAAAGGGGTAAATCCCAAAATAAATCCCTACCTCGCTGATCGTCGCGCGCGGGCGTTCTTCGCGGGAAAGCTCGTCGCGGAAGAGAGGGATCGTCGCGTCGTCGCGAGGAGGCGTCGCGTCGTCACGGAATCCGGCGTTGAGTCGGCGAGCTCAACGGACCAAGAACAACAGATTTAAATTATAAATAATTAAATCTGTGTTTAAAACCAAAAGAAAATAACCTTGAGAGGAAATCCAAAATCACTCACCTCAAACGGTCGGTGATCGGAGATCGGAGCGGGGAAGAACGTCTCGGACGGAAGCGTCGTCGATTTCTGGGATCGACGTTCTTCGCGTTCTTCGCGTTCTTCGCGTTCTTCGCAAGGGAGAAGAAGATACAAGGGTCCTCTCAAATCTTCTCAACGCGCAAGTAACCAGAGGTCGAGCATTGGCCTTATTTTATTGTTACGCCAACGAATTTGAAAACTGGTTAAGAAACGATCCACCAATTCGTTGAATTAATTCAACGAAAGAAACAACCCAATTAATTCACGAAAGAAACAACCCAATTAAATGGTCTGTTAAAATTTTAAGAAACACGTCAGTTGACTTTCATTAAGACGGGTTTTCGCGGGTGCGTTTCTTAGCAGAAAGAAACGGCGGGGCTCGTGCGGGCCCCACCTCACAAATATCCTACCAAGGGGGGTAGGATATTTCTGGATAGCATCCTATCCGCTTCAACTCAGTTCAAGCCGCCTTTAAGTGGATTCAAGTGGCTTCCAAGTGGCTTAAGTGAAATAAAATAAAGTTGTCGCAAAATTATTTTATTTCTTAACTTTAAGCCCGAAAATGAAAAACCACACCCGAGCAAACGCAACTCCGGAAGAGGCGTTTCTAAGCGAATACCGACGCTAATATTTCATCGGTGCCCTCAGAATTCGATTCCGGGCACCGGTTCAAAAGTTAGAAAAACCCGCTCGTCCGTTCACTGAACGTACCCGAGCCAATCTTCGGAAAATGATTCCGGGCACACCGGGCCTCTGAATCAGGTGCCGTCAGAAACTGCGCTCTTGTAAAATTCCAAAGAAAATTAAGAAAAAAATTTCCTTGAAATTTACGGGTCTTTACACCCCTGCTCGAAGGTATGGGCCCTGAAGAAAGGGTATCATACCATGTCAGTGGAGCAGTGTGAGAGGTCAGTGAACCTCGCCGAATACTAAGCCACATTCATGCTACCATGATGTAAGTGGATAAGCTCTTGTATACGCACTGAGCGTAAGGTCGATGGGATGAACTCTACCCTAAAAGTCTCCCAAAGTCTTCCCAGATGAGAGTCACCCCATCGTGAACCTAGAGCATCAAGCTCCACCATCTGCCTGCTGCTGCCTGAAGAAGACTGGCGACAAGGATAACCATGAGATCAATTGGTATCCCTACCAGTCAAAAAACTATAACCATAGCCTCCATCCAGTCCTCAACCACATGTGGATCTGTCTCGCCCCAGAACCTTAGTGTCCTCTGGTGCTGGAACTCATGCAACACACTCATGCGGTGTGCACCCAATTTTTCTAGGGCTGGTGGCATCAGATGCCCAATGGGTATTGGTACTACTGGTACACCACCCGATGGTACAACTGCCATAAGGGGGTCCTGCACTGAAGCCTCATCGCTCAGTGGGCCATCATCACATACTCTGCATGGAACCCTAGCTGGATGTCTACATGGAGGCATCCTAAAAAGGAATAGAATATTCCACAATCATTAAGTTATACCTGGTGAGATGACTCAAAGAGATCATAAAGAAAAATTTTCAAAAAAACATACGCAGTTAGTGTTTTCATGCACTGAGTCAAAAATATGAAGTTAGGGTACTGGTGTATGGATTAGTCGGCCACCAAAAAAACACTAGATTCCCCAGACTGATAACCACACTCATAACACTAAACACTATTACCGATTAAAAGATCATAGTCCATGTTCTCGGTAGAACTGAACTCCTATGATACCAATTTATCACAACCCGTCCCACAGGTCCCGTACTGTGACTACCCCGAGCCCGACTTCCTTAATCCAGGGGCTAGTGACTAGCACCAAAAAGGAATATCCCTAAAACTGGGAAGGCATTTCCTTTAAACCCGCGAACTCACACAATCCAAGCACACAATAGGATATAAGAACAATGTAAACAAAATAGAAAATAGAGTGGTTATAGTAAGTAAAGGGGATAGAATACAAGCCCCACTGGAAATTAGAAGTAAAATTGGAAAGTACAAGTAAAACTAAAGTCATCTCCAATGAAAACCCGCCAAGAATCCTACTTGAAGGGTAAGTATAGCTCTCAAATGGTCATCTCTACTATACGCCTCATCTAAGGTCCACCTATGAGCAGTCTCTAGTCCTGGTACCCTCATCCTTAGTTAGCGTTGTCCGTTATATCCACAAGACACAACAAGGTGTGGGTGTAGCCCATGCATGGGTGATTATAACAATATTATTTAGGGACCCCAAGACCCCCGAGGTCTCTAAATTCCACAAGGGATAAACCAAAAATCATGGAAACAATAGTCAACCCTACTAAGGTATATTCCCACACATATACCTATGTTATCAAGATATACTCATCTCACATATGAAGGAAGAATACCACAAAGGTAAAAGTACCACACACGTAACACCACGAAGGTAGAAGTAACACACAGATAACACCACGAAGATATTGTACCACATAGGTACACCACGAAGATATAAGACTCAGTTCACATAGGTAAAAGTGAAGTATATAATTATAGATGATGAGTCACAAAGCTAGATCATCTTTTTTTTTTCATGAGGCACTTCTGTTGATTATACGGAGTCGGACCCACACAGGATCGATAGGTACTAACCCCCACAATGACCCACATAGGATCTGACCTGCACAGGATCAGTATGTGTTGACCCACATAGGATTGATGAGCGCTAAGCCACATAGGATCTATAGGTACTAACCCCCGCAATGACACACATAGGATTTGACCCGCCCAGAGTTGATAGGTAACTAACCTACATACTTTCCATCTCTAACCTCCGCCTCACTACCGACTACTAGATTCCCCACTCTCGGTGTGCTCGAGTTCCATATAATCCGTCCCTCAAGATATCGGTATTACCTTTAATGCCACTAAGTTCCTAGAAAAAGTATCCAAAAGGTATGTCACATCATAAGGGACCCAACGAAACAGACGACGATCCAATCAGATGCCCGATTTGTAAGTTATTAGTGTTTCTACTCCGAGGGCCCAATTGGATTCTCGGTTCAATCCAACCCAGCGAAACTAAATCTTTATCCAAAACTCAAGTGTAGTATACAAAAGGACCATCTCTATCCTCGGATTTAGGTGTTGCAGACGGTTCGTCAAATAAATGCCTAGTTTTCAAGATATGGCCACAAAGGCATATCTGGGTCTAGAGGGGCCCAGGTCCGGTCCGACTCGGTCGGACCGACCCGGCCTGGGTTGACCCGATCAATTTAGGGTTTGGCCTGGTTGGCTAGGGACATGGACTGGCTCAGCCCGTGAAGGGGAGGCCCGACCAGCTGGGCGCGACCCGGCCCGCGCTAGGCGCGGCTGGCTGGGTGCGGCCCGCTAGGTGCAGCTGGCTGGGCACGACCCACTGTGTGGACCTCCTGGCTAGATGCGGTGTCCGCCCTAGCTGACACCTAGGGGAGAGGTGCCCTCGATTTCCCCAAATGGTCCAGCTGAATGTTCGGTCACCCAGCTAGCACGCGGGACTGCTTGGCGATCCCGCTCTATGTGATGCAGCTGGCCAGAACGGCCAACCGATTCTGCTCCTAGTGGCACAGACATGCCACGCTGTCCTCCAACAGGTGACTATGTGTTGGCCACCTACCGACCTCCACCACGGCCAAGCGGCCGTGACCTCCTTTCCCTATGGCACGAATGCACTTCACCGCTCCGTCACGCGGCCAGCCGGTGTGCCGACCATGACCCTACTCTGCCGTGGCTAACAGGCCACGGCCTCTAGCTCAACCAGTGGCGCAGATGCGCGCCACCCTCCTTCCTTGCGGATAGCCTCCGCCTTCTTTTGCACACCATCACACCTTCTTTACAAGCCCGAAAATTAAGACGTTTGCATATTCACAATCCTTGTGTAGTGATCTCTGCTTTCATATGTCGCGCTCAACGAGACATTGTGTTTCCAGTGTCATTAATTATTTAGCGTTGATGAATGCACGAAGAAGACGTGAAAAACAAAAGAAAAATGGGTAAGGTATATGTGGGATTATGGCCATGTTTGTTTTTCCATCGTTGTTGTGAATCCAGAATATTAAGAATCAACAAAAACAGATTTAATAATAATTAATTTTAAAACCCCTACCTTGATGTTTGTTGGAGGTTTCATGAGGAAAGTGATGAAGTCGATGAAGGGGTGCTAGCATTCATCGCTCCCAAAACTCGCATCTGAACCACGCTTCGATGTCAATGTTCTTGATCTAAAGAGTTGTTCATCGTTGGAGAATATTTATCCAAAAGTTCTCCCAAGATCTCCTTTTTCAAAAGATTCCCAACAAAGATGTGAGGGGCCAACGTTAATTGAGTTTATTCAATTAAAGTTGGTATATTAAAGTTAGCACATTAAATCAAATAAGTTGGCTCATTAAATTGGGTGAATTACAATGGTTTCGTAACATTAAAAGGGGGTTCGGGTGGTCCCCACCACTGAATTCAAAATGGGAGGTTTCAATTTCAAAAATAAAATAAACTTGTTTATTTTTTTTCTCCAATGAAATGTCTGAATACAAATTTTCACCCTTGATCAACTACGGTCGAGGTTAAGGTATCTTTAAGTGAATATCGGTGATGCGAGTTCAACGGTGTCCTCATATTTCAATTCCAGGCACCGGTTCAAAAGTTAAAAAACGAAGATCGTGCGTTTCTTGAACATACCTGAAAAAAAAAAGTTCAGAAATTCATTTCGTGCACACCGGGCCTCAGAATAATGCGCCTTCAATTTTTGTGGGCTCGTAATATTCCCATATAGTTAAAAAAAATACATGGAAAATTCCAGGTCTTTACAATTTTTGAGTGAAAACTCTCTTCTTAAGGTACTATGGAATTATATAATTTTCATAGAAATCATGGAAGATATAAAAGGGTGTGATGATCAAGGATAAAATAATTCATTAGATAAATTTGAAGCTATGATTAATGTACCTACGAACACTTCAATGGGTACTTCCACCTCTACTGTAGTGATCACATAATCTTGGTCTTCTCCCCTTTCTCTCTTCTTTGGTAGATTCCCTTGATACATGGGGTATTGAATTGAATAAATTCCCATTTATTTTTAGATTAATTACTAGAAATTATTTATTTCTTTCATACCCTTATATTCAAGAGCCAAATGACACTTATCCCCACACTTATACCAAAATCTCATTCCTTTCTTGCATTTTACAGGATGGTATTTCCTTAGTTTTCCCATGAATCAAATTGCTTCATTATATTCCCCTTATTTTATGGATTCAATTTTTCTTGGTTATTAGTAGACCTTGTATTTTATTTTTTTTCCTTGAACATATAAGATCTTGTAAATTACTTGTATATTTTTATTTAACTTAAACATATTTCATCATATGATGAAAAATGTTTAGAGACTAGTGCCCTTTGGATAATTGGATTTAGACATTCCAAGAAATGTTCTATCTTTCATTATGAATTGAATATAGAATCCATAGGATACCTAGCCAGTCTTGTAAAGGTATATTTATACTCTTCCACACTTTATTCTTCCATTTTAATTATGATATGGAACAACCACTTCAGTTCTGTTCATTTCTCAAAAGGTAAATATTTTTCAATGAACGTCTCCTTAAAAGGGTCACATCACGTATATTCTATTTCTTATTCATCCTTATTATTCTATACCAATAACCACCATTGATCATCATTTACCTTGATATAGTATAATTTTATTATAACATTTTCTTTATAATCATATCACAAACCTAGAAATATATTTTCAAGGGACTTAATCCATTTGTTAGCAACTATTGGATGAGAAGTACTACTAAATGATTGGGTTTTCTCTTGCATAAATTGATCAAAAATAAGAGAATTTTGTTTTGGAAGAATAGGTTTATCCATTCATGTAAGATTATTTTTCTTCACATAATTAAGATTACATAATAAAGTAATAATTTTATCAATTCCAATACCATATGTATTGCGTTTTATAGTAGGAAAATCTATAGATTTTCCAGGAGTATTGATGCCCATATTTTTTTCTAGATACCATTTATAAACAATGGAATACACTTTATTAACATAATAAAATATAGAATTTGATATCGTAATGCCTAATTCTAAATCATGTGTAGCACATAAAAAAAATTATGCATTTTTAATCATAGAATCTCAAACTTGGTTTGTCTGTGGATATCTTCATTTTCAAATCCTTCATAACGGTTTTTAAATTAAATTTAAATTAACCTAAGAATACCCCTTTGGAGTGTTGAAATGTTGGTTCAATAAGGATCATTGTCGTGCACCAAGAAACTCTCGAGTCAACAACAACATTCCTTTTCCAGAGTTATTACCCTTAGGTACAATTGTGCCAGAAACTTGTCCTCTTGAAGTGTCCATCCAGGGATGTATTTGTTCGAAAATCCACATAGTATCCACCTTACCAAAATTTTATGATGTTCTTATATACTTATCCTCAATGTTTATCATATTGTCATGTTCCCTTATCAATATTTTACTTGATATTGTTCCGAAGGTTTATAATAAACATTCCATGACACTAACTACAATAACTCTGAGTCTTGAAACCCAAAGTGGATGTCTTATTTATTACATTTTCATATGATATAAGTGATCACATTTCTATAGATCGATTAGTTGACTAGTCATTAAAAACCAAATTGATACATGATACCCATTTTACATTAGGAATAAAAATAAAAAACACAGTAATAGAAAACATTCAAAATTATTGACCTCATTTAATGAATACATCTTCATATCATTGGGAAAAAACAAAACAAGGGTGAGGTGAAAAGATCAGTAAGGGTTAAGTATAGTGAAGATATCATGAATCAATAAGACCGAATCAATATTGAATGGTAAATAACTGAAAAAACATGTCATTTAATCAATAACACGACTATTATTACTATATAAGGAAACATAAAAATGTCATGGTAACTAATTGAAAAGAAATTCCATTTAATCAACAAATTGAATATCATGATTATATAAGTCATAATCAACATTAAAGGAAAATAACTAATCATGCAATTTATTTTATTAACAAAATGATAATGAAATGCATCCATAGATAATATCAATGTGACAATATAAAGGATGATAATAATAACTAAATTATCAATGAAGGAAATTATTAATTATTGGATTTAATGATCTCAAGAATCATGATACCTCTACTATCAAGACTTTTCACTAGTCAATTTAAAATTATGGGTTAAACCACATTTAATTATAGCCTATAAATTCCCCTGATGAGAACACTGGTGCATTGAGGGGATATATAATTCCACACCCCACCCGTAAATGAATGTAAAAATCACTCACTATATATCATATAATATATTTAATTCATGAATAGTATTCATTATCATCAAATATTCATTTTGAGTAAACAATATGGGTTTATCAATAGTTCTCCAGTTAATCAATCAACTATCAAAGTAAACACCAAATGTAAAATGGTAAACTGTTTAGGTAATAATAATATCCATGATATAAATAATTTCAATATTTAATAGAATGGTTGGATCTTATGAAGTTAAATTCCTTCAATAAGAGTAAAAGAAACCCAAAATAATGAGAGATTATAAAATAGATTCTTACCAATTTGGTAAATTTTAAAGTGTACCACAAGAATGAATAGACATGAATTGTAATATTAAAATTTATTAATAAATATTTATTCATGTTAAATAAATACAAGGGTTATTATGTACACCATATGAATGTGAATAGGTGTACATTAACAAATATGTCTAAATGAAATCAAAATTAAGGTAAAATCTCTTACAATGATCATACCGTTTTAGCAACGATTAATCAGTGGATTTATTATTCTTATAAAATAAAAATAAACATAAAAAGGTGTATATAAAACCTAAAATAATAAAAATCCTTTACACATATAAAAATAGAATATCAAGTACAATGGAGAAGAAATATATCCTAAGGAATAGAAATTGAGTTATGAAATTCTTTACCACTTGGTAATTTTCAAGTAAAAAACACTACGATGAAATAATTAAAATGAAAAAAAAACTAAAATTAAATATGAATTATTCATGATATTAAATACAAATGGGGTATAATTTACATCATATAAAATAAATTACATGCACAATAATAAAACATTCCTCAATAAAGGGAAATTTAGATGAAGTCTCATACCTCACTCTTCCTTTTAGTTAAAAATGATTTAAACTACTTTATAAATGTTTTATGAATGATATTAATTTATAAAAGAAACATATTAATATTTATAATATCATATATGTTCAACTGATAACATTTTACTACTCGTTTGTTAATGTTATTTCATTTTTCTCATTGTGTTAGGTGTTAATTTCTTGGTTTTCTCATGCATGTTTTTCCATGAAAGTTCTTGTAATTATGTATAGGATATAGAACCATAATATACAGAATAATAATAATGTTATAAATATCATATTTATCATTAGATACATTTTTATAATCATTCTTGGAAATTGGATATAGAAAATGAATAGCATCGCTTTAGGGAGATGGTAAGCTGTATGTATGCACGAGTGATAATATCATTTATTAATGGGTGAATGGGTAAGGAATTGGGTGATACATAAATTTTCAAGAATAAATATCATTTAATATATATAACATATATTTATTAAATTCATCCTTATTACCTTATATGTAAATCATAAGTTAAAAATGAATCACATCGTTTCACGAGATGGTAGTTCACTGTACACATGAGCAACATTATCATATTTTAAAAACAATGGAAAGTAATATTACATATGTAATATTATTGTTAAATAATTATAATAATATCCTAAATATTATATAAATATTAACTAAATCCATCAATATAAAATATCTTGAGATGTGTGGATAGAAAAAGTGTTACATCAGTTTGCGAGGTGATAGTCCACCGTACACATGATCAATGATTTCATTTTACATGTAATGGAGGCGGAGAAGGATAAATTTTATTAATTAAAAATGATAAAATATAATTATATGTTAAAATTTTTTATTATATTTTATGTGTTTATATTTAATTTAATGTTGAAAACTAAGTAATAAAATTAAATATATTTGTTAAGACAATTACCTTCATTAAGAGAAACCATTTTCAATATCCTATTAAATACAATATGGTTGGTATTTTGGGAGTAAAATTAGCTCAAGAATATGTATAATGATTTTTGGGAGATATTTTAGAGGGTTTTTTTGATCCAAAGGTATTTTTAGGGGTGAATAAGTGAAGGGAGGAAGTGAATTTTTTAACGTTGGTCACACATTGTAATTTTGAAAAGAAAAAGTGATACACTTGTTTTTCATTAAAAAAAGATAAAAAATGTTACGTTATTGAATATTAGAGGTTTTAAGGTATAAATATTTCCATAAAATTGTTTTGGACAATTTTAAGATAAGTTGAACTCTTATCTTCTTAGTTTAGCCCCTAGAAAACCTATTTTCACCCGTACTGCGGAAATTATTTTTTACAGGGTTCATTTTAATTTTGGTCAAAAATTATGTTGAACTTATTATACAATATAAATTATGGTTATTATAAATATTGAATCTATTTTTACAAATTGAATTCCTAAAAGTGGTAGAATTCAATTTAAAATGAAACTTGTAGACGTGTTGAAAAAATTGGTTTTCCAATGAAAAACATTCGAAAGTATAAAACATTTTGGAATCAAAATTGATAATATAATAAATTCCTATGGAATAATTTGGATTAAGTTTAATGTGATTGAAATAATTTTTATTTAATTTTTTTAAAAAATGTATTATTTGTAAATTCTTTAAATGAAAAGGAATTTTTTTAATAAAAAATGTATTTGTCACTATTCATTGAAAAATGTTTCTTTTCAGAAAAATATAAAAAATTACCCAAAGATAATTTTGAAATGATGATTTCAAAATGTAACTTCATTTTTTCAATTTTTTTAATATATTTTTAAAAAATTAATTTTAAAATAAGTTCCCAAAACACATCGAACCAAATTTTTAGAAAAATATAGTTTTTTCAGAACACATTTCTTTTTCATTCTAATGATTTTTATTTTTATTTACAATAAACATATAACCAATGGATATGTGTAAAAAATATATTTTCCAAAATTATTCATTCATTTTCATATTCTAAAACTTAATTACTATGTTATAATGGTCATGTTAAATAATAAAATTAAAATGGAGTATTGCGTTTTGTTTAAACATGGTGTTGTTTTTATCACAATTTATTAAAGAAATTAAATTTATTCTAAAATTAATATATTGTATAGTATTGGGTTGCTAAAAAATGGAATCCAATTCATCTTCCTCTCATATATGACCCTACATTAAATATATATCTCCTTTTACCACCTATTTTTTTCATGATTAGAGTTAGTCCCCACAAACTTATGAAATCTATGTAATTAAAACTCAGGAAATGCCAACCTAAACGAACCATTTTCCATGTAATTAAACATTATTTAATAAATACAGGGATCCTTTAATACATCAACCACCTAAATCACATAGTTAATTCATCCTCAAGTCATTTATATAGTAATAGAAAAACCCTAATCCTGAGATATGAAATTCAAGTAAGATCATTTATTTAAATTCATTTTAAATTTTTTGAAATGTATTAAAAATTCAGTAACAAGTATGAACAACCGCAATTCAAGTACCACACCTAGTTTTCAAACCTATAATAGGATTATCTCACATTATTATATTTTTTATTCTCAAAGTCTTTTTCTTAGATCACATGGTCGATGTTTTCATCCTAGACTGCCTTCTTTGTCAACATCACTTTCCGAGTTTGAATAAGGATGTTTCCTCACCAAACCATTAAAATACATAATAATTCCTAAACACAATATAAATAATAAATATAAAACAATGATCAGATACCACTTTTTGAAAACCAATCCCCAATAGAACCCATATTAGGATGACAATAAAGACTTGTGTGGCCCCTAAAGCCTACCTCTAATTTCCCACCGGTTGGTGACAAGTAGCTGGGGGTGTAAAACAGATATAATGAGAGGCATTGTCCTCATAAAACCCATAAATAATAAATTAAATATTCCAATAAAAAAAATATAATAAATAAAATAAAAAACCTAACATAATATAAAATAAATTTAATTTCATATAAGAACTAGGTCTCAAAAATAAATAATAAATGAAAAATTCCTAAGACAACAACTCAAACCCAAAGCACGAACACCAGAATCTCATATTGTCTTTATAGATCAACAAACCATCCTAAATATATTAAAAATGTATAATATATTTATGATTATAAAAATATATTTCTTATGTGATTTCCTAGAATATTTTATGAAAATTATTAACAAATAAATGAAAGATATTATAAATAATAATAAAAAAACGAACGCATTACCTATCCCATGGTCAACAGAAAACCCAAACACACCAAGGATCACTCAATTAATCTAAAACATAACCAATTCACTATAAAAAACCACATAACCACTCCATTATCAAATAATTTTCATATAAAAAACACCACAAACTAATTACATAAAAACATATACTACTTTTAGAACATAGGATTGGAGATGGGGAACAATCATCCATCCATCTGAACCATATCCAGGATGTTGAGGGTACAACTAGAACATAAAACCTCATATATGCATCAATCAAAATTTCAAATCTAGGTGGTGGTGTATAAAAAATAGAAAAATTAAATAGATATAACATAACACATAAGACCATTCTAAGCATTGAATTCCTATCATGGAACTTTTATAACCACTTCCCAAAGACACATTATCACCACCACACAAGAAAAACTGTTTCCACCTCCTACTACACCACAAAACCAATACGTCACAAAAAGGATCTCAATCCCATTTTATATTACACCATTAATGATATTGTAACCAAATTCATTAAATTAATTTACCTTTACTAGACCACCTTAATTTTTATACACATTAGTTCCATAATCTCACTTAACACATAATTTACCTTTCACATTCACTTACCACATTATATTATTGCACAACATTTCATTAATTACTATTCATTATTTAATCAACACAACCCATTCACTTTATACTTTTGACCAATTAATTATTTTAATTTTTGAATTTTCCATATCCCTAGGAAACTAAAATAGACCAATAACATCAAATAGATAGTAACTGCCCAAAAAATCTATTTATACCTATTATAATAACAACACACACTAAAACATATTAAAAAATATAATAGTACCTCTACCTCTAAATACAAAAAAGTAAACAAATAATAAAATCCGTCCTCAATGAAAAATAAATATATATATACCACTCTTACTATCATAAAAACACCCACTCTATAACAGTAGTGACATCAATATGATTTAATTACAACAACAAGAAAACAACTTCATATTATAATGCTTCAATATATATTTATCAATTAATTATTATAATAAAAAATGTAAATCATAAATTTAAACCTTCTATTTCCATCACAATATTGATGTTTTTAAACCAATTTCAACATGATTCAATGTATTAACAACAACATGAATCAAATGGTAATTTGTTCAAAAAATCAGTCAATGATAAGTAAATAATAGGAATAAAAGTAAAGTGTTTTTGAATACTCCCAAACTTACTAATTTTCTAATTATTATACTCATCAGAATAATTTCATCTTATTACCCAATTAAAACTAATTCATGATTAATCTATACTAATAATGATTTATAATTTGGAGAATTTCAATCCCCAGCCTCTAAATAATATTAAAAAACTAGACATTAGAGAAATAATAAATCAATGATAAACCACCTATGATTCTCTTAAAAGCATTAATAATCCAAAAAATCATCTACCATCAATACTTTAAGCAAAGAAAGATGAAACCTCAATCATATCTCTAGGAGAAGGAATAATGAGATACCAATGAAGTAAAAGATAATAAAATGTAGATTATATCATTAAATATAAATAAAAATCCTAATCCTGAGATCCACCAAGTAATGACCAAATTTACCAAAATTGAGACTGTAGGGTGTCCAATGTCTGAGAAGAATAAAAATAATCGATGTAATGGAGAAAAGGAAATTGAATTTATAAAGAACATTGGGATGAACGATCAATGATATGGTGAGTGATTGGCCATTTCATAGTGGGGCTTAGTTAACCCTAAATTGAAAACACTATATTTCAAAGTACCCCATTCTCCTAGATCTCACTATCAATTTAAATCCCTTGAGTATTACCAAAATCCAGACTATGAAATATCCCTCTAGACCACAAATATTTTAATTATATCCTTCAAATCCTCCCTGATAACAATATTCCATAAAGTTATCTAATCTATTGAATAACTCCCCCATGGTTACCATAATGGAAATTTCTTACCACCCTATGGACAAAATATATTACAACATCCATTTAGAACCATGAATGTTCCTAACACCACGTTATATCGATAGAAAATGGCATGAACGTCCCCCAAAATAGCCATAATAAAATTCACCTTTACAATCCTAGAAAAACAAAACAAGCCACCCTGGATGAAACCAGGCCATGACCAACACTAAGCTCACCACGACATAATGATGACTATCACACCACTATTTACCATAATATCTAAAAATAATATATTCTATCACAAATGATTTCTATACTCACTCCCACCACATTCAACCAAAAAATTTCATAGAGAAGAGGACCAATAAAATATGCCCCTATATATATATTTATTATTATGTGACAACTATTTGTCAATTTTTGTAATAATTTATGATATTTATTCTATCAAGATTAAACTTCTCTAATATTAATCTATTAAATAATTTTTATGATGATGCCATTTTTTCACAACAGATATTTTATCAGATAGTTATCATATTTTATAACAATTTAACATTGTCTTTTATTAAATGTATTCCACCTAAAATTATAAACTCGTTTAATTTATCTCATATCCATTATTATTATATGATATATATTTCACAATGAGGTAACACAACAATGATCAAAAATTATACCATGAAAATGTATGTTAGAAAAATATATCACATTTTACTCTTAGATTATTTAGTGGGAAACTCTACTTAAATATTTCATATGGATTATCTAAACTCTAGTTTTTAACATCATAATGGTTTGGGATCCTAGATAATTATAACTCAAATATATCATTATATATATGAATATAGTACTTAGGTCCACCTATGTTTTTGTTTCCTTAATATAATCCATTATAACTTAACGGTTAGGGTCACCCAAATAAATGAGGGAAGTCTTGGTGTGTTTCTTATTTTTGAGGGATCTAACAGTTAGTAATTTATGGGTTTTACATATCCAAATATTAACTCATATTTTACCTTCATATATGAATACTTTTTATGATTTAGTATTTTATGGTATACCTTTATCCAAATCAATTTACACCAAACATATAAATATATAAAAATATATAAAACTTATGGTTTGTGTATCGTGCCCAAAAGAAAAATATAAGTTTATCGACAAGTAGACCAATATATCTGATATAGAGGTTATATATAAACTTATTATGTAATGGGTTAGAATTATATTAAACCAAAATCATCATAGGGGAAATTATGGTGTCATAGAATGCGAACTCCCACATTTCTAGTCAGATCCAAAGCTCTCTGATATGTGAAATATTTGACAAAATGTGTCTATATCCATAGATCTATTATCATGGGATATCGTAATTATATCATACCCCTAACAAATAATAAGTATAAATCATAGTAAACCATTACTATTGAGTTCATAAACAAAAAAATCACAGTCCTATTTGAATGTAACTGAATATTACATCATATTTACATATAACTTCTTATATACATGGAACAAAATTTATAAGACGAATTTTAGATATTTTCAATTAACTATACATCTATTAACAACATAAAAAATTTATATTCATGGATAATAAACAAATATCCAATCACTAATCAAAATAAAATTTCATAAATTTATAAATGAGATAAATATGTATGAGCATTTCATAAATAAGTCAATTATAAGAATTTTATAATTTCCATATTCATTTATATAAATTATGAAAAATAAAAATATTAGAAATTTAGATGCATTTAATAATTACGAAAACTTTTTTTTCATCATTTAATTGGAATATATATTAAGTCATTTTATATTAAAATACATGATTCTCTAAGACATGTAAACGATTTAAATTATTCCAATATCTTATAATTTATTTTAATTTTATGTCTTTGATCACATCCACCAAAATTTGTTTCTATTAGTATAAATATATTTCATAAATAATGTATTAAATATAAAGAATTTATGTTATCATTTATAAAAATTCCATAAAATAATAAACAATATTTTATATTGTTACTTATTTTATAATTTATAAAAAATTAATAAATTAATATACCTTTTAAATTCCCTTTAAACCGTGTTTATATCGACTAATCAATTTTGGCATAGCTTAAAGTCCCCTCTGGATTCCGTGTCTGTAACAACCTGATTTTTAATTAACCTTTTATCCCAATAAATAACATTTATTTAATGTATTTATTTTCATGCTAAATCAATTTAAACATTCATTATACTCTATAAAAAGATAAGATTTCACTACATGTAACATCATCTTAGCATGAGTTACATGTAACACAGAGTTGATACAAAATTTTTTTTTATTACAATAATTATTTAATCAAGACTGTTATGACATAAACATTAAACATAGTAATATAAATATTAATGAATAATTATTATATATTATTTATAATTTTTTCATATAAATAAATCATATTGACAATGAAATATATAATTTTCGGTAAAGTCTTTATATGTTCGAAAATATTATTATCTCAAAAGAATTGATTTTTTTGTCATTACGTGAAAAATAATAAAAATTAATTTTTTACACTATTAGAAGTTTAATTTGGTAAAATAAATATCATTTTTATTTTATAATTTCAAAATTAGCTTAAATTATGTGTTTGGAATTTTGATGAAATATTTTATTTTGGGATGAATAGTGAATGATTCTGAATTTTAATTGAAAAATGCTTTTCCATTTAATTTATTTATATAGTTACATTAAATTGTAATTTGGTTTTAATGTATAATAAGATTAATTGTAAATAAATTAATTAAATTAATTCTTTGGAACTAGTTTTACATAAAAATATTGATCTAAATACTTTTCTATCTTTTGATATTTCTACTTTAAAACTCATAGTCTAATCCCACATATGAGATTACTTTTAGATATTTTTCAACCAATTTTGTTAATATAATTTTATAAAATATATTACATATTTTGAATAATTATAATTAATAATTTCTAGTAAGTAAAAAATAGTTTTTGACAAAAAATATTAGTGAAAGTAATTGAAATTAATTTCAGTGATTAAGGGAAAACGTGTTTACTTAGTTGTTAAACTATAATTTTAAAACTATAAATGACCTAGAAACTTATCAAAATTCGGCTTTATTTCCATATATTAGCCATATAATACATTTTATAGAATATGAACCATTATTGGTGGCATATGATGTAAGGCAGGCCTCTCAATAATGTTTACATTTTTATATTTACAAGAATTCCACTCATCCACTTTAAAAGGGAACTCACCCAATCGATTAATCAAAAAATATTTTTTCCATTTTTATTTTCCTAAAACATCTCATATATCCTCTAAAATTCCATTCCAATATACTAGATTCCTCACTTTGGGAAAAAATCCATCCAAGTAGTTTGTTTTGTGAAAACCAAATGGAGTTACCCAAAGAAGAGGTAACATCCTTACACAAGAACTTTTGTTTTATTTAATTCTCCACACCCTAAATCATTATTATATAATGATTATATATTGGCTTAATTATCCTCAATATAAATATATTTTTTATGTTATGTTTTCTACCTACACTCACACACACTTCCATCAAATAGGATGCACAATCATTGTTCGTGTGTACGGCCCACTATAGCCTCATGGACTTATGTCATTTATTCTTCTAGTAAATCCTTTCAAGGTTGGGAATAATGATGGAATGAATATATTTATATTATATATATGATATTTATGATGTATTTATTCTTATGTAATTCTTATGAAACACATAGCTTTATCATGTTTTTGAAAATCAATAACATATTTTGTGGATGTGTGGACTACCGCCTCCTCAAAGCAATGTGATTCAATAAAATTTTAAATGAAATGTATAAATTATGGTTTTAATATACATATGTGACATATATTAAATAATAATCCTACTATATCAATGAATGGTGTAATTAATTTGAAATTGATATTTTTTATGGATTATTATAAATACATATATACTGAATATATATGATATTTATATAATTATTAAATTATTTAAATAAGTAAATAATGATCTAAGTCAGGGTACTGATAAATAAAAGTCCAACCACGCAAGAATAAGAAAGCCATTATTTTCCAAAAACATTACTTTAACATGGATGTTTTAATAAAAGGGTAATATAATGTCATAAGTAAATCATATATGGTATTATATAATTAAATTTGGTTCTGTAATAGATGATTAAAAAACCTATATTTATTATATAGGAGGGTTTAATGAGTACTATGAGATTTATGACATAAGTTAAGGGAATTTCATCTCACATTTTATATCCGTGAGATACATGCCTAATTCACCACTAGTTCTTTTTATGGTGTATATAATACCCATTACTATATTATATGGTCTTTATATTTAAATTTATTTTTATTTATATATCCATTATATGATCTCTATTTCACGGTGTTTTACGGTTCAAATGTAGAAAATCTGTAAGGTAACTTTGTCTCAATTTTCCTTCTTGGAGACACTTTTTTTTTGTTATGCAACTATATTATTTTATGAGGTGTATATACTTACATTTTAAATTTTATATCATGAATATCATTATTTTCATGGTATTTTATGTTTCATGTAATATCATTCTCTCCTGGGAATTATGACTCAAAATTTTCAAAGTGGTAGGATATTATTTTTACAATCCCATCATTTATCGGTATTGTTTACGATTATGCTTCCTTTGATGAAATATTATCATCCATATCTTAATAATTATCATTATTTTCATCTTCTATGGATTTTAATGATATCTTAATGTGTTGGTACCTTTTTTCCACTCTTTGGGTAGTTGAGATAATTAAGAAAGTGTTTGAAGAAGATATAACCTTATTTCTATCTTCATTCAGAAATCTATTTTATTCAAACACCATGTCTTTAAAAATGTTTTCAAAAATATTTTTAAAAAATAATATTTTAACATTCATTTAAAATAAAAAACATTTTAAAGATGTTTTATGGTTTTAAATTATTCCTAATATGTTTTCAAATCTATATTCAATGAAAAAGGTTGTAAAAAAGTTTATTTTTAAATCATAAGATATATGTTCCTTAAGAAATGTTTTTAAAAGATATTTCAAAATTATTTTACATCTAAGATGACATCTATTGGTGTTCCTCATGAATTTAAGGGGATATTATCCAAGGATTCTATTAATATTATTTCTCTGAATGGTTTATGTTATGATTTCATGATGTTTATGAAAATTGTTTATCTTCCTAGAGTTATATTCATTGTAGAACCTATTTTTCCACCATAGGTTATATGATTAATGGAACCAGTTTATCCTTCATGGGTTATATTTTTTGGGAAAATATTAATCTTCCATGGGATATATATTTATATAATCCATTTCTTCTTTATGAGTTATATATTATGGATCCCATTTATATTTCATTAGATATATTCTTTTGAACCCAAATTATTTTCATGGGTTATGATTTGATGAAATAATTATGAAAGCTGTCTCTTTTCTACGAGATATTATTTTATGACTTGTTTATGATGCCAATTTCATTTCATGGGTTATGATGTGATTTTTATGACATTTTGGAATATTTATGAATTATTTCATTATGATATGGGTGGGACCTATATCTCCCTTCAATTAATTGTGTAAATATTTAAATATCATGAGAAATACATGGATTGAACGGGGAGTGAACTCAGTTTAGTAAAGGGTTTTGTCCACTAAGATGGTATTGGGAGTTAACCATGACAACTAAGATGGTGATGTGAGAGAATAATGACTACCATGATGGTTGGGGGAGTTAACCCATTCCACTAATATGGCCTTGTAATTAAGTCTTAACTATTATTGAAATCATTTCACATGATAATGTGTATACCAAAATTCAAATTTTTTAATACTATGTTATGATTTCATTGTTTATAGTCTTCATTCCTTGTGAATCATGTATTTTTAACTATTAATATTTATTCCAGGTGTCTTTATTGTGATCATTGATATGTAGGGTATGATCTTTTAAGGTTATGATCTAGTTCTCATACACTTATGCGTAGGATTATGCTTATATATCTCCCTTGTTTACAATTACTGAGAATCTAATTTCACTCTTTTTCATGTTTTATTTCCTTAGGTATGGATATTTTTATTATTTTTGATGTTTCTTAGAAGGGTGATAGTCATGGAGAACCTAGTGGGAGTTAATTTATATCACTTATATATGAGTGTTTATGTTTCCATGTTTCCAAAGTCACTAAACTAATATGGTCCTTGGGACTTTATTTGTGTAATGTATTAAATGTTTTGAAAAATTGATGTAATGTCTATGTATGAAAATAAAGGGTAACTATATTTGGTTTTAGAGAAAAATATTAGTTTACCTTTATATAATAGTTTGATAAAAACATAGTGAGAACCACAAGGACATGTCTTAGGATAAGTCTAAGGTTGTGAAAAAGTATAGGAAAATGTCCTAGAATTTAGGTAAAGGATAAAATGAGTGGATTCATATAAATACATCCCTTTCTAGATACTACATGTGGATTTGGATTTAGATCATATTTTCATAGGGATTAAAACCTCAAAACCATCATATAAAGATTCATTTGATCAAGAACAGGTGCATGAAAATTGGCCTTGCTGCACACCTGGTTTGACCCTCTTAGGGGATATGCTTTGTTAAATATCAAACTATTCATGAAACATCATAATTGATTTATGTATAAGTGTCTATAAATAACATAGGATATGAATATGGTGTTATATATTAAATAATTATTCATAATTTATACATCTTATAAATGGGTTTTCATTGTTTTATGGTTTCCCAATATGATTATTGTCTCTTACACTAAGATTATAGGTTTTAGTCAATGGATGGTACTTGAAGGAACCATCTTTATAATGAGTGTGATGGAAAATGAAATGATTTTATCTTGATCATATGAATTATATTGTATATGGAATAAAAAAACTCCTTTATATGCTCACACATCTTTCACAAGCTATGAACCATGATGAACTTCCAAACGAGAAAAGGAGGGAACAACATTAGACTATGTACTTCCAGAGGAAACGCCCCCTTATTTAAGTGGGTCTTATAATCCACCATTTTCTTAACAATGGGTCAATACTAATAAAAATATTTTTTCCCTTATTCAGTGATTGGATCATGAATAAATCATTTTGAATATTTACCAATAACAATGTGAAGTAAACCAGTGGTGGAATCTAATCAGGAACATAATGTAGCAAGGTGAAATTGAATCCATAGACTGGAATTATTTCTAGAACATATTTCTTACTAATTACATTCCTTGTGTTCTTCATATGAAAATAGAGAAGTAGTTTCCTGAGTTAATGAAAAGGGATGATGAATCTATTGGAACCTATAAGGATAATTTTACCAGACTTGTAAGGTACCCTTTTGGTATCACCATCAAACCTAAATTTAATCTTGAATGATTATTAAATATCAAGAATACAAGTCTCAGAGGGGTGTCACCCATAAGATAATTGTGTATCTTTGAATAGACCAATCATTGTGAAATTTTGGTTGAAATTTTGGTTTTATTTATATATCAATGTCATGGTTTTTGACAAGAAAATGAAGATGGAGTTCGTAGGAAAGTCTAAAAACCATGGATAGAAGAAGATGTAATTTCATTTTTACTCTATGTGTGGGAAGAATCATGATGAAAATTGTATCAAGTGGTTTATTAATTGTTTTATGTGTGGAAGGAAAGTCCATAAATAATTTGATTTTTGATGTGATGGGAAGAAGTTAGATAATAATGTGAAAGGAAAAAAGGAAGCACACAATGCATCTCACCCAATTCCATTATACAAGTTTAAAAGGAATTGGAATTATTCTAACCAGTGCCTCAAACTAGAAGGTTGATTATGATGATCAATGTGAATAACTGGTTAATCCATGGGATGAGGGAAAATATCATGAAATCACTATTTATGACGATGGGTACAATAATGATGTGGTGAAAGGTACACTTACCATCCACTATTGAACCAATAATATCTTATTTTTATCTTGATCATCCTAATCTTTAATATCATAATAATTTGATAAGGTAATGAATATTATACCAAAAAATTATATATGGAATTATAAATGAAAACCCCTATTGGTATAATGATTGAATGCCACGTATATGATGCCTCTATGGTTGGTGTTTGTGGGAATGTGCATCCTAAAAATATTCTATTTCTTCCTCTAATTGAATTTGATATCATCTTAAGAAAGGATTATATTTATCTGCATAAACCCCCCATAAATTATTGAGGATGTGAACTTATGTTTTATATTTCTATCCAATATATGATTATCTATCAATGTGATGATATGTATAAAATTATGATGGATTTTACATCCAGTGTACAAGAATTAATTCCAATTTCGAAGGGGTGTTTATCTCAAATGGTCGGGGAGATACTCAACATCAATGACATGAATATTGTTCAGGATTATTTGGATTTATCTCTATAATACCTTCCTAGACTTCCAAAAACATTAGTATTTGAGTTCTCAATCTAACTCATACCTTGTTCCCCACCAATTTAAATGAATCCTTATAGAATGGACCTAATTGAGTTATAGGAATTAATGAATAAACTCCCAAAAAACCTTGATAATGGATTAATTTGGCCTAGTGTATCACATTGGGGTGAACAACATAATTTTGTGAAAAATAAAGATGGATCAATGAGACTCTATGTTGATTATTGAGAGTTGAACATGAGCATGGTCAAAAAATGTATCTTCTTCCCTATATTGATGACATGTTTGATCAACTATACGGTGCTCAATACATTTCCAAGATTTACCTTCATTCATAATATCATCAATTAAGGTTCAAGAAGGGTGATATACCAAAGATAGAATTCCATTCAAGGTATGGATACTATTAATATATAGTGATTCCTTTTGGTCTTACTTATTCCACTACTATCTTCATATATTTTATGAATAATGTGTTTAGATATTACCTTGATAATTTTTTGGTGGCCTTTATAGATGATATTATTATCTATTCAAATAGAAAGCAAGAGTACTAATACCACTTAATAATTGTACTAATGACCCCAAGGAAGGATAAACTTTGTGAAAAAATTACAAACTGTGAATTTTGGCTGAAAATGTTTTCCATTTTTGGTCATATAATCTCAAGAGACGGTCTAGTAGAAATACATCAAATATGGACACTATTGAATGTTGTCCTAGGATAACCAAGATGATAAAGGTACATAGTTATGATAGTTTAAATAGATATTATTGATGATGTGTGGTGAATTTCTCAGGACTATCTAATAATCTGGCTATGTTAACTCCGAATGGTGTCAAGTAACTCTAGAAAGATAAAAGTGAGGAAACTTTCAAGGAACTAAAGATAATGTTAGTCAACATAACTATTCATAAATTACCTATTAGTGAAGATGGGTTTGTAATATATAGTTATGCATCTAAGAATGAATTTTGAAGTGTTATTATGTTTAATAAGATGGTTATAGATTATGACTAAGGAAAATTGATGATTCATTAGAAAAATTACCCAACTCATGATTTGGAGTTAGCTGTGATTTTTTTTTTCATTAATGATAGGGAGGCCTTATATTTTTGGACAATTGTGTGACATATATCAATCATAAATGTTGGAATTATATATTTACAGAGAATGAGTTGACCATTTTCTAGATAAGATGATTAGAGATGATATAGGATTATACTTGATCAATACATTACGACAATGGGAATGTGAATAAGGTGGTAGATGTTTTGATTCTAAAATATCATTCTATATTATCCATGATGAGGATTAACAAAGATATAATATTTTTATATTTTAATAGGATGGATCTGGAAATCATAAAGGAAGGGGAAAAATATTTTCTGGCTCAATTTAATGTTGACCCATATATCGAAGTAAATATTAAATAGGTGACAAAGAAAGATTTATATCTACAAAAGAAGGTTAGAATTGTTCCCATGTTTAACCTTGATCACGAAATAATGATAATGTTAATGAACTGTGTATACATAACTTCCATAAAATATTTGAATGAGGTATTATATGATGATCATAGTTCTTAATTCTCTATTCATACTAATAGTAAGAAGATTTATAAATACATAGAATAATACTTCTGGTGGTATGAAATGAATAGAGATATCATAGATTTTATATCGCAGTGCTTGAAATTCAACCATGTTAAGATTAAAAGAAAAATGTTTATGGGGAAGTTTCATCCACTGCCCATAATAGAATAGAAATGGAGAATATCACTATGGATTTTTGTGTTGGTATCCACAAAACATATATAGGGTATATTTAATTATGGGTAGTCATTGATCTCATTAATAATTCAGAACACATTATATCTATTAGAACTGACTTCTATCTGGATCATCATTCCGTGATATATATTCTCGAAGTGGTAAGGTATCCGGGAGTACCACATTCCATTATATCTGATTGGAATATGAGTTTTACCTCAAATTTATGGAAAATTATTTAGAAATCCCTGGATATAGAATTTATTTTTAGCACTACTTATCATCTTTATATGGATAGTCAGTATGAAAGAATAATTCATACTCTATAGGATATGTAGAGATCTAGTTCAAAGGATTTCAAAGGTGGTTGGGATCAACAGATTCCTATAGTTGATTTTTCTTGAATTAATAACTTTCAGTCAAGAAATAAGATGGATCCTTATGAAGCCCTCTATAAAAAATATATAGAGCTCCAATATGATGGAATGAAGTTAGAGAACGAATTCTGTTAGGACCTAATATTGCTGATGAAATGGTTGAGAATGTTAAAACAATTTAGAAGAATATCAAGGTAAATTAAAGTATATATAATAGTTATGCTGATAACCATCAAAATTATTTATAATTTGAAGTTGTTGAGAAGGTGTTTTGATGAAGATCTCCCTAGAATAAGGTTATGAGATTCAGGAATAAAGGAAAACTAATCCCTGGGTTTATAAGTCCCTTTCAAATACTTGATTGTATCAAGCTAATATCATATCTCTTGGTGATTCCACCAATCCTATCTCAAGTACACAATGTGTTCCATGTATCTTTCCTAATGAAGTACTTACTTGACCCTTCACATGCACTGAACTCAGAGTCTGTACCGCAGGAGAAAGATCTTTATTACGAGGAAAAACCAATTGAAATTATAGATTGTATAGAGGAAGTTCTAAAAAACAAGACCACTCACCAAGTCAATTTTTTTTGGATAAACCACCATTTAGTGGAATGAACAATGGAACTTTTGGATATAATGAGGTATATGTATCCTCAATTTTTTATTTAATAATGATGAATTTTGATGGTGAAAATAATTTTAAGGGGGGTAGAATTTTACACCCCAAGGTTTTATTAACTTTTTTTAATAAAATAAATTTGTTATATGTGTTGTGTTTCAATCTACACCATGGTAAAAATTATCTAAACACTACAAAAATTTATGCTCATGCTATACACAACATCGTCTTAGCTTGTGTTACACGCAACACTGAGTTTCAAAGAAAAATTAGTTTATAATTATAATTATTTAAACAAAACTATTATAACATATCTATTAAACATATTAATATGAATATTAATATTTAGTTTTTAAATATCATTTATAATGTTTTCATATAAATAAAAAATATTTTAAATTAAATATATAATTTTTGGTAAAGTCTGTATATGTTTCCAAATATTATTTTCTCTAAAGAACTGATTTTTATGTCCTTATGTGAACAATAATAAAATACCTTTTTGACACTTTTAGAAATTTAACTTGGTAAAATAAACTGAGGTTTGGACTTCATAATGTAAAAATTATCTTATGGTATTTTTTTTTGGGATTTTTCAAAATTATTTCATTTTTGGATTAATAGTGAAAAATTATGAATTTTAATTGAAAAATTATTTTTCATATAATTTATCGTTAATGTAAAATTATATTTAAATTTTGTTTTGAAGAAAAATTAGATCAATTATATATCAATTAATCAAATTTAGGTTATTAGAACTGATTTCACATTGTAGTCGGATTTAAAAACATTTCAAACATTGGCAGCTTTTCAATTTAAAAACCTATCATCCTATCCCACATGAGGGATTAATTTTAAATTAATTTTTGCCAATTATGTGGATATAATTTGATAAAATGGACTGAATATTTGTAATTAGAATAATTTATAATGTCTCATATGGTAAACATTGTTTTTAATCAATATATTAGTGAAAGTAAATAAAATTAATTATAGAGATTAAGGAAAAAATGTGTTTACTTAGTGGTTAAAATTTAATCATAAAAGAATAAATGACCTATAATATTTTAAAAAATACATTCTATATACATATATTGACCATATTATCACTTATCTAGAATATATCCCATTATTAGTGGAACATGATATAAGGGAGTCCAGTCTATAGTGTTTTCCTTTTTATATTTTCAAGAATGACCCTCCTCCTCCACCATAAATGAGCAGTCACTCCCTCACATATAACACCTATAAATTCTGTTGGATCTGAATGATACTGAATAAAAAACCTTCAAAATTCCCTCCCCTCAACCTAGAGGCCTTAGTTTGTGCAGAAATCCAACCAAGGAATCCCTTTGGTTAAAACTAAAAGGATTTACCCAAATAATAGGTAGCATCCGTCCATAAGTACTTTTGATTTATTTCATTCTCCACATACTAAATTATTCATATATAAAATTTATATAATATCATAAGTATCCAAAATATAATTATATTTATTTATGTTATGGGTTTGAACTATACTCACAAACTCTTCAATCAAATGGGATAAAAAAATCTTCATTTATGTGTACAGTGGATTACTGGCTCATGAATAGATGTATTTAGTTTTCCCATTACCAAATTTAATGCTTGGGATTAATGAGGGAAATAATGTTTTTATATTATAAATATTATATTTTTTAAGTATTTATTTTTATTTAATTACTATTAAACACATACCTCTAGGCTTTCCATTTTGTTGGAATATGATAACATCCTTTATGGATGTGTGGACTACCGCCTCCTCAAAGCGATGTGATTGTTCACCTTTTAAATAGAACTTATAATGGATGAGTTTAATATAAGAATATGATATATATGAAATAATAATGATATGTTAGTTATTATTTATGTATAAATATAAATATCATTTTCATTTCTTTCTTAAAAAAATATGATAAGAAAATGAAAAACGCGTTCAAGCGTACGTACGACCTACATTCTCCATAAACAGTGTAATTCATTTCATATTACTATATTTTGTAGATTATTATTAATAAATTTATAATGAATATATATTATATTATTATCTTTTTTGAATTTCTTGAAATAATTAAATCATGATATAATTAAGAGGAATAAGAATGAAAAGTCAAAACATGTACGAAAACAAAGTGGTTATTACCCGAAACGTAAATTTAACATGGAATTGCTAATAAACGTTAAATATAAAGTCAAAATAAAATCATATATGATATTATATAACTGAATAATTTTCTTTAATATTTTTATAATAAATTTATAGTTTTTATACAGGATTTTTGAATGTGTACGATGAGTGTTAAGACATAAGGTATGATAATTTCATCTCACTATTTATATCCTTGTGATACATTCCACATTCACCACTCATTATTTTTTGTAGTTTATATACTACCTTGAAATTTATTACATGATAATTAAATTTAAATTTATATTTGTTTAAATATCAATTTTATGTTCTCAATTTTCATGGGGTTTTATAGTTCAAATTTACTAAATCGGTATGGTAAATATGTCACAATTTTCCTTCTTTAGGAAAGATGTTTTGTTATGCACCTATATTATTTAATGAGGTATATATACTGAAATTTGACATGTTTTTCATGAATATAATTCTATTCATGATATTTTTAGATTCATTAAATATCTTCTCATGGGTACGATGATTTAATTTTACCAAAGTGGTATGAGTTTATTGTTACAATCTCATTATTTATCGTGATTATTTATGATTATGCTTCCATTGATAAAATTTTAAGATCCATATCTCAAGAATTATCATTATTTAATTATCTTCTATTTTTTCATGATATATCAATGTATTGTTTCCATTTTTCACTCTTTATGTACTTATGATAATTAAGAATGTATTTTTAAGAAAATATGACCTTATTTCTCTCCTGAGTCGGAAATCTATTTTATTGAAAAAAATGTTTTCAGAAATGTTTTTAAATTTATTTTAAATTTATTATTTTAATATAATATTCAAGGGAAAATTATTTTATTTTTTTAATGGTTTTCAATGCTTCAATATATGTTTTCAAAGTTGTTTTAAAATAAAATGGGTTTCAAAAAGGTTTTGTGTTTAAATTTTTTTCAAAGAAGAACAGATATTTTTTCAAGAAATGTTTTTATAAAATATTTAAAAATTATTTTACATATAATATGACATCCATTGGTATTAGTAATGCATTTATGGGGATATTATAGAATTGTTACATTTATATTATTTCTCTGAATGGTTTATGTTTGGATGGAATGATGCTTATGAAATGTGTATCTCTTCCAAGAGTTATATTATTTATAGAAACCATTTCTCTTCCATGGGTTATATGATTTATGGAATCCATTTATCTTTCATTGGTTATATGTTCATGGTTGTTATTTATCTTCCATAGTTTATATATTTATCGAACCCATTTTATATTCATGGGTTAAATTCTTATGGATCATGATTCTATTTCACAGGTTATATGATTATGAAACCCACTTATTTTCATGGGTTATGCTTTGATGAAATGAATATGAAACCATCACTGTTTCCATAGGTTATAATATGATGACATATTTATGATACCAAAGTCATTTAAATGGTTATTATATGATTGTTTATAATCTTATGACCCACATATGTTTGAATTAATTTTGAGATTGGTTGGAACTATATCTCCCTCTAATTCATTGGGTAAAGACTTATATATCATTATGTAGACATGGATGGAATAGGTTTTAAAATTGATTCAGTAATTAAATTTATCAACTAAGATGGTATTGAGAGTGAAAATTGACTACTAATATGGTCATAGTAGTTAAAATGACTACCAAGGTGGTTTAGGGAGTTAACTCATTCCACTAATATGGAATTGGAATTAAACCTTGAACACTATGGAAATTATTTTATATCCTTATGTAAATAAAAAAATTCAATGTCTTATTCCTATGTTATTGTTTCATGGATTATTCTCTTTATTCCCTTATGGTTCTTGCCTTATGAACTGCTAATATTTATGACGTGACCATTGATTATGATTTTTGATATTAATGGTATAATCTTATAATGTTAAGATCATGTTGTCATACCCTTATTCTCATGATTATGATTAGATATCTCCCCTGTTTTCCATTAAGGAGAATCTGATCTCACCCCTTTTCATGTTTCCCTTCCTCATGTTATAAAGATATGTATTATGTTTGATATTTCTAGTAAGGTTTATATTCATGGAGAACCTAGTAGGATATAACGTAGATCACCTGAGTATGAGTTTTTATGTTTCCATGTTTCCAAAGGCACATACTAATCCAATCTATGGGCATCTATTTGTGTAATGTATTAATTGGTCCGAAAAAGCAATGTAATGTATACGTATGAAAAGTGAGGGTCTCTATAGTGTCGGCCCTAGAGAAACATGTCGATTAATTATTTTAAAATTTTTAGAATTTATTTCATTAATGAATCATAAAACCCCACCATTTTATACAATAAACTATATCATGGTTCTTCTTATATGATACACATGATCAGGTGAACCATAATGGTTTTCTTTTCTAGAATAGTTTTCAACTAAAACTTTCGAAAAGTCATACTTTTTTAATAATGATTTGGTTTTTTATCTCCTTCATGGTTTTTATAAGTCTAATTCCTATATAATATGTAATAAACATTGAGGTTTATAGAGGACCAATAAACCACTAAGAGGGAATGAATGAATCATTATTCACTTAAATGTTTTATGAATTATTTTATTTTCAATTCAAGCTCCTAAAATTATTTATTATTGATCAACTCTATATTTTTTCACACAACCTGACATAGATAATGCAGTAAATAATGGAATATGTAAAAAATTATTCTTAGAGGGTTTGATAGTAATACCTACACTTTTCATCATTGGTTATTCACCACAGTCACAGATTCTTCACAATAATCAATAACATTAAAATTAGACAGTGTGTGTGTGTGTGTGTGGGGGGGGGGGTTATTGAAACCTTATGACTAGATCAATGTTTCATTGATTCTATCTTGACCAAATTCACAATAGCCACTTTTTTAATTCATATAGGACTTATCATTCTAGCATCTCATTTGAATTCTTCAACAACTTTACATTGTATTCTGTGTGTTACACGGTGGTGTTCTTGCATACCCTGAGTCACAAAGGTTCTATGGATTTACACCATGTACATAAAATGGTTTCTTTCCAGCTCCTCCAAAGATGAAGATCATTATTTAAACATAGGTTATCTCTATATCTATAGTATATCTACTTATTATCATAGTAGAGAATTCAAATTCTATATGGTCTTAATAATACAATTTATACAACTTGGTCTCCACTTATAGATCAACTTCGTTATTCTTCAACCAAATCCATCCATCTGTATCTCTCACTCAATCTATAAGATCTTAAGTTCCTGTATATCCAAAATATCCTCATATACTTTCTACAACCATGGATATTGAATGATCTTTTTGTTCTAGCTACTTTGGATCTCTCAAGGTAATCTCAAAATGATTACCAAATCGTTATTCTTAATCTTTTCTAAAAGATACCACTGATCCATTTTAAACTTTATTTTTATTGGGGGAGTGTTATTTCATATATTCATCACCACACAATACCTCTCAATTTCATAACAAAAAAATTTTCTATTATAATTGTTTTATTTTAATATATAGGTCACCAAAATTTAATTTAAATATGGGAATATAGAAAATTACATCAAATTGGGAGCCCACATTTTCTCACATATCAACATCTTATATGTGCAATTTAACCACGATCCCCATTTCAATATTATAGGAAGTGATATTTTGTTTACTGTCACCTATTATTTCTAAGAATGGTAATGTTATAATAATTTCCTACAACCAATACACATGCATTGGTCACACCCATCAATTCAGTCGATCTCTTTTTTTTTTCCATCTCAGTATTTTTCCTCATAAAAAATGAAAATAATTCCCTCATCTTATCCATTTATTATTATTGTATTAGATGAATATTTATTCAGGTTAAACAACCAACAGGTCCAAACTAATCTTCCTCAAAACATCTACACAAAAATCCATATATTCCATTTTCATAGTTATATAAAATATACTAAAAATATATGTTTCATAAAAATCAATTCATAGCACAAGGATTTCAATAACTATAGTACATCATTTATAATCAGGTTTATAAAAAATATCATAGATTCAGTATTATATTTAAATCTTGGAAAAATTTCCAGGCTTTCATCTCCATTCCTCTCAATCCCTTTAACACCCTTGGATAAACTGATTTTGGAAATGATAAACAGTACATTAAGCTTCGATGATTTATCATCTAAATTATTCTTAAAAACTCATAAAATAATTTTAAGTATAAAATAATACTTGAAGTGGTTCTTTTACACCAATATTCCTAAAAATAGGCCCAAAAAATTGATTAAATTAGGTTCATGACATTTAAATATTGATTTTATAATTAAACAATCATTATAAATAAACTTCTCCTTAGGATGAGAAAATTAGGAAATTTATAATTTTTATCCAACATGTATGGGAAATTGAATTACATGGTATTTAGTTTTACATATATAGACTTAGATAAATTATGGATTCCCATATATGGACTTGAATTATATTTCACATTCTGAATTTTCATACATGGGTTGGCTATGTAGCAATCCATTGCATCATTGGATTCATCTACGTGGAGTGTCATTCAAGTACAGAGTTCATGAATTTAGATATGTATAAAAATTTTGATATATAAACTATACACATGGGTAATTTATATTTGTTGGTAAATTTGTGTTTGGGTATCTCCACATAAGAAAAAAATCACATATATGTTGACTTTGGCTCTGTAATGTTTCATACTTTTCTAGAATTCATGTATATGGAACCTGTAATTTCAAAACTTATTTCAGTTTGAACAAAGGAACCTCTTTTCCATGTACATCTACTATGAACCACTAAAAAAACATTGAAACACTTTTTGGAATTTATAAAACATATCAAACACTTTAAAATAAGTCCCAATAGATTTGGTAGTATATGAAAACTCATCTATTTGACTTATTCAATGTCACACACAACACTTTGGACTTCAGTAAAGCTAAAAAATCCTTTTAGCCATTATCATAATGTTTTTTATCAATTACTTTAGTATCATTAATTTCAAGATACATAGGGATGTATTTTCTACACTTCAAGTGCTTGAATCTCCAATTAAGATATATTTTCACATTGAAGGAAGAAAATATTTCAAGATGTTCACTATAACTAGTTATCTTGTCATTATAGACTATTATAAGCTTGGATTGAATCATTCATGCAATATTTTCCTGATTTACCCATGAAATTAAGTTCATAAAATTTTTTATGTCATAGGGAATTTCTATTTAAATATATATAGCAAGGTATTCCTTGGGTAACCAACTCATCTTTTCCAATTTTCCCAATATATAGGAAAAAACTCTTCATTTGTGGGTAGACACTCAACCCATTACCAAACTTATTTACTTATTTTACATTGAAAATCCAAATTAAAAAAAATAAAACCAAATAGATTTGGGCACTTCAATCTCCCCCTTTGGGTTTTTTTCAATTCCACATTAATTTCCAATAAGTCCTCTATATTTAATATTATTCTTCTTCACCTAATTAATAAAATTTAAAATGGGAGTAAATTATTACCCCCTAAATGTATGGGTCACTTTCTTATCTGCTTTATTAATAAGGTTGGTTTTCATGAGATCTTACTCATATTTCAACAACTTCTCCCCAAACAATGTTTGATACCACTTGACCTATGATACCCACTGAAATGTGATACCACTTGAAATATTAGATGAGATGTTAGCTGATACCAATTGAAATACATGGGAATATTTATCAAATTACCATCGATTATATATTACCACTAAGAGTATTTAAATAAAATATTATCATAATATAATTTCTCTCACCCTTTTCGAGAACCAATCAACCCCTACTTGAGAGAATGAGTTTGATATGAATCATTGCTCAATAATTCTAAGTGATTGTAGGAATACTTTAATGGTAAATTATTACCTAAATTAAGTCTCAGAATTAAATTTATCTTAGAAATGTTTTATAAAAGAATAAAATATACATCTATATGGGTCAACCAATTGTAAAAAATAAGGTTTAAATGTTTTTACAATAAGTCTATCAATATTTTAACTTATTCTACTTGTTTTTTCATTATTCATTTGGGGGACAACACATATTGATTTTTATGAAAATTCAGGAAACAATGGTCACATGAAAAAATTAATCAAATTATTTCATGTTCCATGTCATATATATATATAGGTAATAAAAACACTAAAATTTATAAAGATAATATATACATGTTTAAACAAAAGAGGGAGTATGAAAATTTAACCATAAAATTTAATTTCCATCAAAACTGTAAAGAATTATAGATTTATAAATAATTAATATGTCTATAAAATATTGGATTAATTTAGTTTATCACACTAAAGTAATTATTACCATAAATTTTCATAACTAATTCCATCACTAATGTACAATCATAATGATATGGTAAAGGTTGTATTTATAATTTCTCTTCTATTGTAACTATTCACTTGAGACTTTTTCCTCAAACCAGATGTATGTATCTTTTTAGATATGAAATGTATGATTATTCCTATTTGAATCCTATTTAGGATTCCATATTTATTTCCCTTTTTTAAAAGTTTACACACTTTTATTACTTATTTCGTATTCATAATGATTTACTTTTATTGATAAGTAATGCACTTAAATAATTTATTACATGCTCCAACTTCACTTCTTCTTCCAGCTGATTGAGTCATGTGATAAAAAACCATCTAGACCATGAAAATAGTTATTATTTGGTGTAAACTACTAATTTATTTAAAAATACTTGTCACCAAGGACCACTTGTGATCTCCCTTTATCAAAATTTAACCCCTTTTAACTAGGTATAACTATTTTATAGTTTTAGAGAGTGTGTCTAGGTAAGTTGAATATTCAACATAAAATTTTATTTTCCTTTCACTTACTATATTTGGGTATATTCTCAATATCATCCATCATTATGTCCTACACCATTCAAATAATTTTTTTGTATCTCTGTTATTTCATTCTTTCATTCTTCCATGTTGCTTCTATTTTCAGTTTTACCTTCCATGGCTTGTTCTCATTAATCTATTGTGTGACCACCCTTACCAAAATAGAAGTATATTATTATATTTGTTGTGAAATCATATTTATCATTCTTATTAGTAGTTTTATATTCTTCTTTTTTCTTTTTTCTTAAAATATTTAACATTTGCATCATCCTTCTTTGTCTTTGTGGGAGATTTATTCATTCCTAAGGAATATTTATACAAATTTTCATTAATCCTTTTAATATTTTGTTATGGACTCTTTCTTTCACCAAAATAAGTCATGTGGATGGTAGGAACATATAATATTTCTTCAAAAGTCAATCCATACATGTTTCAAAACTCAGATTAGTTGTTCATGTATTCAAATATATTCATAGTAAACAGATTTCTTCGATTTCATGAAATTTTATTCTTTTGTATAGAAGGTATGCATGTATTTTATTTTTTAATACACTTACTAATTATCATAATTTACCATTAAAAAGTTGAAATATTATGGAGAAAATATACCAAACCTCCAGCAACACCAAAAATATCCAAGAAACCTCTTTATTTTTCTTTTTGATGAAATATTTACGAATTATTTTTCTTAATAAACTTTTGTTTTTGAGTTGTTTCACCACTATTTTGGTTTCGAGGAAATATTAATATTGGGTTTTATTACCTCTACACTTGATCCTTATTTGTTTTACCTATAATTTTTTTAACCCTAATTTCTATATAATTTACTTTTTTTCTAGAAGTTTTTTAAAATATAGATCCAGTACATGCATGTCCTTTTGGACTGTGCGTGTTCCTATGCAATGTGATTCAGGTGGATGCCTCCCCAAAAATTCTCAGGCTATCATTACCACTTTCATGAGTAATGTTTTATGGGAAAAATCATATATAAATTTGGACTGAGTGTAATATTATTTTCAAAACATTGAAAAGGACTAGCATAAATTGATTACGTATTTTTTTATCTTAATCACCTTCTCTAGAAACTGCATGATGAGTTATTTTTTTTCATCCTCAAAATAACTCAACGTTTGTTCCCATCCACTTTACATATTCTAAATTTTTTCTTAATAAACCATTATTATATCTTTAAGCGGGTTTTTAATTTTTTCACCATTTTGTATTTCGCAACCAGCAGTGCATCCTTGATATTTACTAACACTTTATGTAGCCTTTTCAAATCTCAGATTACATTAGTAAAAAAATTCATAAATACATAATTCATACAAAATATTATTTTTAAATATTTAATTGATTTATATTATATGTCATTTAAATCACAGACCACTTCATCCTTTACACTCACTATATTTTTTAGGCTGTTTCATATACCAACATTTTTATCCTATTCACTCTCCAGGAAATCAGTTTCTTCCTCTAGCTATGATTTTTCATCAAATAGTTCCATTATAAAACCATGTATGTATACAATACCTTCGTTATGAATATTCTTTTGATAATCTCCAACATGAAAGCATAAGTCCTAAAATATTTTTATCTCCTCACACTCTCCACAGCTACATGAATGATCAAAGGGGTCTTTATAAATAGATTCATCATTTGAGAACAATCCATATTGTTCAACTTTTAGAGGTAATGGATCCCTTTCTCTTAAATTAATTCTATATTAGTCAAAGTAAAATGGAAGGAGGATTGGGGGAATTATATTTTAAAAATGAAATGAAAAAAAGATATAGAAAGGAAATTAATAGAATAAACTAAAACAATCAATATAAGCACAATATAATTGATAATATAATTTTAACATAAAAAAAAGAGTGTAGAATAAACATTAAATTAAATAAATAGTGAGATATATATTTTAATATATTAAGTGATTAATGGATTAAATGTTTGGTTAATTAATTTAATAGAAGTGATTAATAAAAAAGATATGTGGATATTAAAGAAGATAATCAATTTTTTTAAGGAAGTCCAAAAATACCTCAATATGATCCCTTACATATCCTACCTCAATGGATTGAGGATTTGAAATATATATATAAATAAAATCCATGAATTTAATAGTATATAGGAAAATTGAAATGAAAAAAACCATTGACATTAGTGGTTGTAAATAATCTAAGAAATAAAATGTAAAGACCCGTAAAATTCAAGGGATTTTTTGTCTCTTAATTTTCTTTGGGATTTTACAAGGGTGCAGTTTCTGACGGCACCTGATTCCGAGGCCCGGTGTGCCCGGAATCAATTTCCAAAGTTTAGCTCGGGTACATTCAGTGAACGAATGAGAAAGTTTTCCTAACTTTTAAACCGATGCTCAGAATCAAATTCTGAGGTCACCGATGGAATCACAACATCAATAATTGATTAAGGACACCTTTTCCAGAGTTTCATTTTCTCGGGTGTGGTTAATAATTAATTGGGTTAACTAAAGAATAAAAATAAATTATTGTGATACAATTTTTTTTTATACTAAGTAATGATAACCTAGGCATGGTGGTTGGAGTGGGACCCACTGATATCCTAACTCATAGGTAGGATATTAGTGAGGTGGGGTCCACACAAGCCCCACCCCCATTTAATCCCTTTTTAACCTCCCTCTCGTGATTTTAATTTGTAACTCACACGCACCCCGGATTAATGGCAAGTCAACCGTAAAAATTAATTTGAATATTAAATGCTCCTCAATTAATTCAATTAATTGCATGAGATCTGTTTGATTTTCAAATTAATGCCTTGCGTGTGTGTTAATAAAATAAGACAAGAATTATTTTATTAGGGGTTGTTTCGTTGTGCGAAAGGGAGGGAGAACTCTTGCGCCCTTGAAGAATATCTTCTTCCTCCTTGAAGAACGCCAAGAACACACCGTCACCGACGAATAACACCGAACTCCAACGAAGGACAACGAATAACGCTGATTCCTTGGAGATCGACGATGCGACGCCGTGTACCACGACGCCGATGGTCCTCTTCTCCGCGACGCCGTGTACCGCGACACAGACGATCCTCCTTCCGGGACTCCGTCTTCCGCGACGCCGTCTTCCGCGACGCCATCTTCCGTGACGTCCCATCTAGCAACAAACCTCATTCGACGACTTCATCGAAGTAGGGGTTTGATATTTGGTTCATGAATATTCTATGCTGTCCAAACATCTTTTTTCTTAAGCCGCTTGATATCGGATTAACAGGAGGAGGTCAGACCAGACGAACACGAACGACCCTCCTCCCCCTTTGATGATGTGTTTGTCGCAACTCGAACAAAGGTAGCGCGGTGCAATGGCACTGCGCGGAAACAAAGAAGAACAAGTGAAGAAGCACGACACCGTCGCACCATGCCGTTGAGGCCGAACAAAACCAAAACTGGAGTCGGGGCCACTGAGGCGATTTGAAGACTCCACATTTTGTTTATTTGATGTGAGGATCGACGTGCGATGACAGAATGGGCCACAGAGGCATTTTGATGATTCCGCAGTAAATTACAGGCTTCGAGATAAACACCAGCGCAGATGAATTTGAAAACGGACCACCAGAGCAACTCCGGTTGCCCGCAGACTTCACTGGCGGCACGGGTCGCCGGCGTCCCGACGTGCTGCCAGGACGGACTGTCGCGGCGGCAGGCGACTGCTCCCACTGCTGCGTGGGACCCGGGGGAGACGCGGCGCCTAACGCCGCGTCCGATGGCAAGGGAGCGCCCGCCCACGTGGGGCTGCGGTTACTGAATCAGGGGGGCAGTGCCCCCCCCCCCCCCCCGTCCGCTCAGCTTGTCGCTGGCCGAGCTGGACACGCGGGCCGCGCGAGGGCTCCAGGCCGGGCTACCCATGCCGGGCCGGGCTGCACCAACCGGGCCAGGCCACGCCCTAATAGGCAATACCCGGACCCGGTTCAGGTCGACCCGGTTTGGGCCGACCCCGGGGGTCTCGGGCCGGGTCGGTCTGGGCCCAAAACCCCCTAAAACCGGACAAGTTTGTTCTTTTGCCCATATCATGGGCTACGAACCTCCGATCGATACACCATCAGTTGCGATGTGATCCTTAGATCGAGGAGGTCGCTTAAGTATATTACACCCAAGGTTTCATAGAACTTTGGGTATGTCTGGGTTGGTTCAAACACGAAACCAATCGGGCCCTCAGAGCGGAAACACTTATAACTTGAGCTCTGGACGTCCTATTGACGTGCCGTAGACTTTGATGGATTCCTCTTAGTGAGATGGACCTTTTGGATTACTCCGCTCAGGGTTTGGACGCAGTTAGAGTGCGGTCGGGTTGGTTTTGACTTAAAACCCAACAGGGCCCCTGAAACGAAAAAGTCATTAACTCTCAGACCGGGCGTCCGATTGACGCGCCGTCGGTCACATTGAGTTCCTATCAATGAGGCGGAACTTTGGGATACATTAAATCTGGACTAAGTGTCTGTTGATGTATCAAACCACTTGGCTCGAGGAGCGGAGCCTCCCCGAATCGAGGGTGCTGTGTGCGGGAACCCTAGAGCTGGTTGCGATGATGAAGACTACCGTACTGAAATCCTATGTGGGTTCGATGGTGAAGACTTTCATACTGAAATTATATGTGGGTTCGATGGTGAAGACTTTCGTACTGGAATCCTCCGTGGGTTCGATGACTACAACTGCACTGAAATCCTCCGTGGGTTCGGCAGTGACGACAACCGTACTGGAATCCTCTGTGGGTTCGACGGTGAAGACTATCGTACTGGAATCCTCCGTGGGTTCGATGACGATGACAACCGTATTGATATCCTCCGTGGGTTCGATGACGATGACTACTGTTCTTGTATCCTACGTGGGTCTGGCAGTGTTTGACTCTATTCTTGCTATCCTATGTGGGTCTAGTAGAGTAGCTGGTCTGTATCCTATGTGGGTCCGACAACTTAGCTGGATTAGTATCCTACGTGGGTCCCAGCTTAGATAAGTCAGTGTCTATATCTGATCATCTCTATCACCGAAGAAGTATACCTGTGTGAGCTGAGTCTTGAATTTCAATCAATATTTTCGATATGATTGACTTGCTTTCCAATTTGGATTGAGTTCTGTTATCTTGTGTGGTTTGGGTTATACTATCCTATGTGGACGTGATCGAACATTTGCTCGGGTGTTGGAGCCGAACTGGTATTGATGACTTAGGTATATGTATGGGAATATACCTAAGTAGTGTTGGATGTTACTTCATGATTGTATCTTTAATTTTTGGATTATCTTTTGTGGATTTTGGGAGACCTTCGGGGGTCTCGGGGTCCCTACTGAGTAGCGTATACTCACCCCTACACGGGCTATGCCTGAACTACATTGTGTTGGATGTAGACGACGGACAACACTGATCGTTGTTGAGGCTTGTGGAGCAAGTCGGTACCTGGAGGTGGACCACTGGGCGGAACGTACATGGAGCGGACGGCTGGACCCGAGGGGCTGAGGAGGCTATCTGTACCCACCCTTCAGGTGGGACTTCCGGTGGACGGCTCGACGTTGCTGCTTTACTTTCAGTTGTTGTACTTTCTTTACAGTTGTACTTTAATTTCAGTTTGGGTATGTATTCTGGCCCACTTACTTTTCCGCACTACTTTTTTTACCCAGTTTTACTCAGTGTTTACTTCTTCTTGCTTAATCTGTGGTGTTTTATTACTTTATAAAGGCAATGCATTCCCCTTTCTGTTGGGATTTACACCTTCGTGCTAGTCTCCAACACCTGGCCTATGGGAGGCGGGCTTGGGGTAGTCACGACATGGGTCCCAAGGATGGGTCGTGACAAATTGGTATTATAGGAGTTCGGTTCTACCGCAGAACTCAGAACTCTGGTCTTTCTTCTATGTGAAGCAATAGTGTTAAGGGTATTGAGTGTGGTTATCAGTCCAGGGAGTCTAGTGTTGGTGCTGCGGCCAACGTATCCATACACCAGGACCCTGACTTCTAATTTAAGACTCAATGCACGAAAACATTGATTTCATGTGTGTTTCAAAAGTTTTCTTTGTGATTACTTTATGTCAGATCTCCAGGTATACTGTTTGACCATGGCGCACCTGTTTCTTTTCAGGATGGCCCCATGACGACAGCTAGCTTGGGTTCCGAGCATTGTGAGAGATGACAGCCCACCGAGCGACGAGGCCTCGATGCAGGGCCCTTTTTCAACAGAGGCACCAGCGGTACCACTACCCGCCGAGCCACCGATGCCACCATCCCCCACCGCTGAGAGTGCACGTCACCTTCGTGCACTGCACGAGTTTCAGCGTCAGAAACTGCCCAGGTTCCACTAAGATATGGACCCTCAGGTAGCCGAGGATTCACCGGAGGCGGTTGTGCGAGTTTTCAGGTTAGTGGGGACACCAGCTGACCTCATGGTGATCCTCGCAGCGAGCCTCCTGTACGCGGCATCAGGCAGATTGTAGAGCTTGATGCTCCAGGTGCATGACGAGGCATCTCTCCTCTGGACGGACTTTGAGAGCCTCTTCCGCTCGGAGTTCGTCCCAGCCACCCTCCGTGCGGTGCGCATTTAGGAGCTACTACAGCTGCAGCAGGGCAGCATGACTATGGCCCAGTAATCGGCAAGGTTTACTGATCTCTCGTGCTACTCTACAGATATGGTACGAGACCCGTTCTTCCGGGCCCAGACCTTCGAGTAGGGACTGAGGCATGAGATCAGGGCTTCGATGATCTCCTTTAACATTCCAACGCAGGCAGAGGTGTTGGAGAGAGCCCTTCTGGTGGAGAGTTTTCTCGCCGAGCAGGCACCAGCGACAAGACCCTCCGTAGGATGACCCGTAGCGGAGACTCTTGCAGCTGGCAGTAGATAGGTGATGCAGAGGTCCAAACGGGCCAGACCATCAGATGGGAAATGTAAAGACCCGTAAAATTCAAGGGAAATTTTTTCTTAATTTTCTTTGGAATTTTACAAGAGCGTGGTTTCAGACGACACCTGATTTCGAGGCCCGGAGTGCCCGGAATCAATTTCCGAAGGTTGGCTCGGGTACGTTCAGTGAACGAACGAGCGGGAATTTCTAACTTTTGATCCGGTGCTCGGAATTGAAATCCAAGGACACCGATGAACTCGCAACACCGATATTCGCTTAAGGAGACCATTTCCGAAGTTGCGTTTATTGCGGGACGAAAGTTAGTTTTTGGGAGAATTATAAAAAAGTTGAATAAAAATGTGGAACACTTTTCATTTTACTTTTGTTGGTTAACTTCTCTCATAGGATGTTAGGGGTGGGACCCACACCCACTTAACCTCCCTTGAGAGGATTAAGTGTGGTGGGACCCACATGAACCTAAACCTTCCATCTTCTCTCAAACTCCCTTTAACCCCTCTTTAAATGACATGACAAATTGTTATTTAATTTTGGAGTTATCTTATTTGAATTTCAAACCTTTGAAATTCAATTTGTTAAGTTTGTGAATAAAATAAGACTCTATCTTATTTTATTTGGTTAGAATTGTTTAGCCATCTTGAGAGCTTTTGGGTTATTTTCCTTCTTCATCAAACTTTGACGAAGAACGCTCATGCTTTGACGAAGAACGCTCAAGCTCCGACGAAGAACGCCGCTCCTCTCTTCTTCGTCTTCCGTGTCAACGAATGGGAACGCCGCTTCCTCCTCAGACTTCCTTCGTCGGCATACGAAGATTCTCCAACGACGTACCTCTTCGGACGTACCTCTTCGTCATCGGATTTGACGAACGATTACCGCGACGCCCGACCTCCGCGACGTTGTCTTCCGCGGGTCGTTGACAATCTTCGAACTTGAACCCAAGGTAGGGGTTGTTATTATTTGTTTATTTATTTATCCTTGTTCATTGTTCTAGCATGACTAACATGAGGATTTTAATTATGTGTTATCATTTAATGTGAGGGGGCCGGACCGCATGAACACGACCGAACCCCCTCCTTTGTTCTTGTTGATTTATCTTCCGGATGAAACAAGATGGCGTGGTGCCGTCGCACCACGCGGATATTCGCACACTTATATTGAGCGGCGCCGCCGCGCCACGCCGTGGAAGGATCATCAAGAACGCGATGCTGTCGCGCCGCGTCGAAGGGAATCGAAGGCGCGGTGGAGGGGCGCGGTGCCGTCGCACCGCGCCAGACGACGAACACCGCGGCCGGTTCCGGGCCGCGGAAAGACGGGAAGACCGGCGGCACGCCGGGCCGCCGGCGTCGGAAACCGGAAGGGGACCGGCTTGCCGGTCCCGTTGGAGAAAAACCGGCCGGCCAGGTGGCCGACCGGAAGGTCAAAGACCGGGGGAATAAATTCCCCCGGTCAACTCTCTAAAACCCCCCCATTTATGAGGGGGGGCAGTTTCTTTGCGGGTGGCAGGCGGCCCCCCCGGTTTCCTCAAGCAAGCCCCCCCAAGAGGGGGGGCCGGTTCTCCAAAAGGCGCGGCTAAAAGCCGCGCCGCCACATGCTGGAAGCGGGGGCTTAGCCCCCCGCGCGTGACCCCAGCGGCGCCAGGCCGCGCCGCCGCGCCGGACCGCGCCGCCGCGCCGGTCCGCGCCGCCGTGCCGGTCCGCCGCCGGCCGGGCCGGGTCGGGTCGACCCGGTTCGGGCCGACCCGGGGGGGGGGGGGGGGTCGGGCCGGGTCGGCCCGGACCAGGACCCCCCTTTTTCGAGACGGATTCGCTCTTTTGGCCATAACTTGAGCCACGGACCTCCGATTGACGAACCGTCTACGGCAACGCGATCCTTGAATCGAGACGGTCGTTTCGATATATCGCACTCAAAGTTTCGGAACACTTTGAGTTCGGCCGGGTTGGTTCGTTCACGAAACCAACCGGGCCTTCGGAGCGGAAACACTCATATCTTGAGCTACGGACGTCCGATTGACGTGCCGTCAGCTTTGTTGTGTTCCTCTTAGTGAGAAGGATCTTTTGGCATACTACACCTGAGGTTTGGACGCAGGTGGAGTACGGTCGGGTTGGTTTTGCCTTAAAAACCAACTGGGCCCCGGGGACGAAAATGCCAATAACTCTCAGACCGGGCGTCCGATCGACGCGCCGTCTGTTGCGTTGAGTTCCTGTTGACGATACGGAACTTTTGGATACATCAACTCTGGACTTTGTGACAGTTGATGTATCAGCCTCTCGGCTCGTGGAGTGGATCCTCCTGTACGAGTTTGCTGTGTGCGGAAACCCTAGTGCTGGCTGCGACTGTGACTACTACTGCTACTGCTACTGCTACTGTGACTGCGACGACGATAGTTCAGAGATCCTGTGTGGATTCAACGACGACGACTACAGCACTCAGTGATCCTACGTGGATCAGTGCTACAGGTCCTGTGTGGGCCCGATCCTGTGTGGGTCCGATCCTGTGTGGGTCTTTGCGCTCAGCGGTCCTGTGTGAACCAGCGCCTACAGGTCCTATGTGGGCCCGATCCTTTGTGGGTCTTTTGCGGGGGTTAGTTACCTATCGACCCTTCGTGGGTCCGAAGACTTAGATGGATCAGAGATCATCTTTATCGTCTTTCAAAGAAGTATACCTGTGTGAGCTGAATCCTATTGCTTTCCTGTGTGGATTGTGTTGAGCTATCCTGTGTGGATTTCGTTTTGCTTTCCTGTGTGGAATACGTTTACTTTCCTGTGTGGATTTCGTTTTTCTTTCCTGTGTGGAATACATTTACTTTCCTGTGTGGACTGAGTTGTACTTGGGCTCGGAGGTTGGAGCGTATTTGAAATTGATGACTGAGGTATATGTATGGGCATATACCTAAGCAGTGTCGGTTGTTACTTCGTGATTGTACCTTTCTTTGTGGTTTATCCTTTGTGGATTTTGAGAGACCTTCAGGGGTCTCGGGGTCCCTACTGAGTAGCTTATACTCACCCCTGCACGGGCTTTTCCCGCACTACGTTGTGTTGGTTGCAGACGACGGACAACGTTGATCTTAGCTGAGGCTTGCAGAGCAGGACGGTTCCTAGAGGTGGACCACTGGGCGGAACGTGCTCGGAGCGGACGGCGGGACCCGTGGAGCAGTGGAGCTATCTATACCCACCCTTCAGGTGGGATTTCCAGTGGATAGCTCGGTGTAGCGGCTTTTACTTTTCAGTTGCTGTTTTCCCTTTCGAGTTATACTTTACTTTCAGTTTGGGTTTGTATATTGGCCCATTTACTTTTCCGCACTTTCAGTTGTACTCTGCTTTTTCTTAGTGTTTACTTTCCGCTTGCTTACTCTGTGGTGATTGTTTACTTTACAAAGGCAATTCCTTCCCTTTTTACCGGGATTTACGCCTTGGTGCTAGTCTCCAGCCCCTGGCCTATGGAAGGCGGGCTTGGGGTAGTCACGACACGGACCCCGAGGGCGGGTCGTGACATGAAATCTTACGGTGAATATTCGGTTGTGCGGGGCACCCGAAGGTGAGCCAGCTACATGAGGAGCAGGCAATGCTACACATGCGGCGGGCATGGTCACATGGCTCGAGACTGACCGACTCGTCCTGCAGATGAGCAGCAGGCCGTAGAGGGACCTCCCATGCAGAGGTTCGACCATGGCGGTCCGCAAGGAGCAGGCAGGCAAGGCAGAGGAGCTGGCCGAGCAGTAGGTGGTGGACGATGCTTTGAGGCCTTACCACCACCACCACCTGGGAGACCACCCCGACCTTAGGGAACGGGTGGACTGGGAAGAGCTCAACTTCAGGTAGCTGAGGTCTACTATCATGGAGCTCTGGGAGTATATGGAAAGGAGTGGTACTAGATCCAGACATGGAAACATTTTTTCATGTTTCTTATATCTTTGTTGATGTTTGTTTGTGGATGGTTTGTGTCTTTGTACTTTGAGCTGCAGTAATAAAAGACACCTTTCTTTGTGGCCTTTACTTTCCTGTCCTCTCTTTGTGTGGTTTCTGAGAGGTTCTGGTTTAAAACTGTTGACTTGACCCTCACTTTTGAGATACCTACTGGGGGAGACCCAGTGACCACACACTAATGCTGGCAGTGTGACTCAACCCTTGGAGGCGAGAGTAACAGTTGGATCTCTTGGTAGTAGCATCGAGGCCTTACGATGTCATCCTTGGTATGGATTATTATCATTCATGTCGGGATTGAATGTATTAGGCAGAGAATGTGGTTCATCCAGGGGATGAGACCAGATTTCTCTTATCGGCAAAGAAGAAATCTTAGCAGCTCTTATAGGACCATAGAAGGTCCAGGTCGTCCAAGTGCGGATGAGGAAAACTCAGAGCCGACAAAAGTCTTGTGATGACAGGAGGTAGAGGCCACTAATGTTCGAGGATGGCGACCACGTTTTCTTGCTGGTATCACCTCGACGTGGATTACAGAGTTTGGGCTGGGGAGAAAAGTTTTCTCCTTGATTCATCGGACCTTTTTAGGTACTCAGCAAGATAGGCGAGGTGGCTTTTCGCCTGGCTCTACCACCTTAGTTGCACCGGGGGCACGACGTCTTCCACGTATCTCAGCTGAGGGGATATGTGCATGACCCGACACATATCATCGACCATGGGGAGCTAGACCTTGATGATGGGGTGACTTTTGCGGAGGTCCCGGTGGAGATCGGGGATTGACAGGAGCGAGTCCTACGTGGGTGGTCGATTCCTCTAGTGTGCATCAGATGGAAGCACGAGAACCTCCAAGAGAGAACTTGGAAGCGGGAGGCCCAGATGCGTGCTCAGTACCCACTTTTGTTCCCCTAGTTTATAATGTATCTTTACGGGGACGTAAATCCCTGAGGTGGGAGTAATGTAAAGACCCTTAAAATTCAAGGGAATTTGTTTTTCTTAATTTTTTTTGGGATTTTACAAGGGCGCAGTTTCTAACGGCACCTGATTCCAAGGCCCGGTGTGCCCGGAATCAAATTCCAAAGTTTAGCTCGAGTACGTTCAGTGAATGAATGAACAGGTTTTCCTAACTTTTGAACCGGTTCTCGGAATCGAATTCTGAGGGCACCGATGGAATCGCAGCACCAGTAATTTCTTAAGAACACATTTTCCGGAGTTGCGTTTGCTCGGGTGAGGTTAATAATGAATTGGGTTAACTAAAGAATAAAAATAAATTATTGTGCTAAAATTTTATTTTTATTCTAATTAATGATAACCTAGGAATGGTGGTTGGAGTGGGACCCACTGACATCTTAACTCCAGGTAGGATATTAGTGAGGTGGGGCCCACACGAGCCCCACCCCCTTTAATCCATTTTAACCTCCCTCTCGTGCTTTTAATTTGTAACTCACCTACACCCCCAAATTAATGTCAATTAGGGTTAGTAAGATGGACCTTTTGGGTTAATCTGCTCAAGGTTTGGATACAGTTAGAGTATAGTCGGGTTGGTTTTGACTTAAAAACCAACCGTGCCCTTGAAACAAAAAAGTCATTAACTCTCAGACCAGGTGTCTGATTGACGCGCCGTCTATCACGTTGAGTTCCTATCGACGAGGCGGAACTTTGGGATACATCAAATCTTGACTACGTGTCAGTTGATGTATCGACCCACTTGGCTCGGGGAGCGGACCCTCCTGGAATCGAGCGTACTATGTGCGGGAACCCTAGAGCTGGCCGCGACGATGAAGACTACCGTAATGAAATTTTATGTGGGTTCGATGGTTAAGAATTTCGTACTGAAATCCTATGTGGGTTCGACGATTAATACCTTCCTACTAGAATCCTCCGTGGGTTCGACGACTACGACTACACTGAAATCCTCCGTGGGTTCGGCGGTGACGACAACCGTACTAGAATCCTCGGTGGGTTCGAAGGTAAAGACTATCGTACTGGAATCCTTTGTGGGTTCAACGACAATGAAAACCATACAGAAATCCTCTATGGGTTTCACGACGATGACTACTGTTATATTATCCTACATGGGTCTGGCAGTGTTTGAATCTATTCTTTCTATCCTACGTGGGTTTGGCAGAGTAGCTGGTCTGTATCCTATATGGGTCCGACAGCTTAGCTGGTTTAGTATCCTACGTGGGTCCTAGCTTAGATGAGTCAGTGGCTATATCTGATCCTCTTTATCACCGAAGAAGTATACCTGTGTGAGCTGAGTCTTGACTTTCAATCAATATTTTCGATATGATTGACTTGCATTCCTATGTGGATTGAGTTGTGTTATCATGTGTGGTTTGGGTTGTAATATCCTATGTGGACGTGATCGAACTTGGGCTCGAGTGTTGGAGACGAACTAGTATTGATGACTTAGGTATATGTATGGGAATATACCTAAGTAGTGTTGGATGTTACTTCGTGATTGTGTCTTTCCTTCGTGGATTATCCTTTTTGGATTCTGGGAGACCTTTGGGGGTCTCAGGGTCCCTACTGAGTAGCGTATACTCACCCATGCACGGGCTATGCCCGCACTACGTTGTGTTGGATGAAGATGACAGAGATCGCTGATCGTGGTTGAGGCTTGTGGAGAAAGTCGGTACCTGGAGGTGGACCACTCGACGGAACGTACACAGAGCGGATGGCTGGACCCGAGGGGCTGAGGAGGCTATCTGTACCCACCCTTCTGGTGGGACTTCCGGTGGACAACTCGACATTGCTGCTTTACATTCAGTTGCTGTACTTTTTTTCTATTTGTACTTTACTTTTAGTTTGGGTTTGTATTCTGGCCCACTTACTTTTCCGCACTACTTTTTGTACCCAGTTTTACTTAGTGTTTACTTCTGCTTGCTTACTCTGTGGTGTTTGATTACTTTATAAAGGCAATGCCTTCCCCTTTTTGTTGGGATTTAAGCCTTGGTGCTAGTCGCCGGCTCCTGGACTATGGGAGGTGGTCTTGGGGTAGTCACGGCACGGGTCCCGAGGACGGGTCGTGACATAAAACATTAGTTTTAGAAAATTTACAAGAATCTGAATAAAAAATACCCCATGGTTTTATCGGCTTTCTAGGAACCCGAAGAAAGATAACAAGAGAGATTCTATTAGGGGAAAATCATTTGAAGAAAATATATCAATTCTATTTAAATATATATAAAATTTAATTTAGAGAATGATATATAGAAATATTGGAGATTAGTGAATTAGAATAATGAATTACAAATAGATTTTAAGAGGAAGTCATTTTGGAGTTAAAGTTTGTTTTCGTTTATTAGAGATTTATGGAAATTATAATTGATCGAAGTAATTTAATTCCAAGCCTCCCGTGGGTTATATTTATATCCATTGGGGTAGAAAGGGTTGATCTAGATGTGTTATTGGTTAATGGGATCCATTGATGGAAGTATTTAATTCATGCTCTAACTTATTGAATCTGCACCACTAGTTAGCCACTCAATGCACTCATCTAGCTTGTAGTCATATTGAAGGTATTCTAGTTACTATAGTCTCCATTGGGTTTCCACTATCTATAGTTGGGTAGTCGGTGAGGTACATGGAAATCATGTGGCTATGTCCACAACCCTTGGATGGACAGTGACACTCCACCAAGTAGCTGATGGACTTCCAGTATCTATGGTATTTTATCCAAATTCATCAATTATATGGTCATATTCTACTAGGTAGCCATCAGTGAAAGATATAAAGAGATACTACCTTGGTATTATTCATCAACTTTGATTCCATTTTTGGTCTATTTTCAACTTAAATTCTTGCTCAAATGTTAATATATAATATACACTAAGTTGAAAATATTATAAAAAAAGAAGGTGTTTTTTATCATTATAACGCATCTAAAAGAGTAAGGTACATTATTTTATTTTTCTTATTTTCTTCATTATTTAAATTTTTTATCACTACCTAGGATGAAATGTCAATTTATGATTTAGTAGGTGTAAAGGATATGTTCATGATCTAGGACTCTTCTTCAATCACTTAAAATATACATTTCATAGGGATATTTTTATAAGGAACCTATGATTGCTCTAATACCATTTGATGTGCTCTGAGGACTGATGGACCATTGAGAAGGGAGGGGTGAATAATTTGTTATTTAAGTAGTTTATAGATTATTCTATTTTTAATTAAACATCCTATAAATATTCAGTTTCAATCGAATCTATCCTGTTTCATATAACCACACTCTAATAATGTAATAATTAATGGTGGAAAGACCCATGTATTTTGACAAGGTTCAATATAAAGACCAAATCCTTATCAGTATTGGTAATTCACCCCAACCATGGATTATCCACTTTAATAAATATCATTCAATTACATGTGAAGGGTAAATTGAACATTTTAAGAATATCAAATTCTCACCGATATTCTCTCATTTTGATTCAGACTAACCACTTTGCCTGTCACACATAGGACATACCTTTCTAGGGTCTCATTGGAATTCTTAAACAACCTCACTCTGTAGTCACTGAGTCTCATGGTTTTCTTCTTTTATAACCTAATTTTTATAGAATATATGGCTTCAGACAATGTATATATAAGAGTTTTTTTCAAGATACTCCTTGGAATTAGATCACCAGACCATCACAAGATTTATCTAAATCCAAAAATTGATCTCCTTATACTCATAGCAGTGTCTTATAATGATAATATGTCTTCATAAAATACTGTAAAAAACCCAATATCTACTCAAAACTCATCATTATACTTCATCAGTAGAATATATTCACATATACTTATCCATCGATATCTAAGCTCCTATCATCTTCTATATGAAATAGCTCCTCATATAACTTCTATAACCCAGGATATCACAAGATATTATTATATATCTACTTTATCTCTCTCAAAATGATCTCTGAGTGGTGGACGAATCATTCTTCTTCTTATTCTTCTCTATAATATATTGTAGATAATTTTTCTTCATTGTTTCTTTAAGAGAGCATTATTACTGATATTCAACCCAACATAACACCTCTTGGATTCATCACATCACACATTCTCTTCACATCTTTTTCATTCTATACGAAAGTCACTACCATTTAATTTTTATTTTATAACATTGAAAATCCCATAAAATTAGTAGCCCACATTTTGTTGAATCTCAACATCTTGTAAGTGGGATTTACCAAATATCACCATTTTGGTATAAATGGATTTGAGCATTTGGTGGCTATTGCCTCATATTTCCGTTAATTGAAATAAAATATTAAATGTGTGAATGGAACATATAGACACAAGTTAGACCCATTGATTCTCACAATATAATCTTTATCTTTTTCAATGGTTATCCTTATTAAAATGAAAACATTTCACTCATATTATTTATTATTCATATTATTATTGTTTTGGTCAAATATTTCATCAAATTAAATCACTATCAATATTGGCCATTTCATCCCGAAAATATCTATATTAAAACCCACAACGTTTATTTTTCACAAATATATAAAATATAATGGGAACATATGTGGAATGAAACACATTTTTTAGTGTCATATTTTTAATAAAAAACATCACAATATTTATACTCTATTATCTATACTGTAGTATAATCTCAACATCAATATCATATTTTAGTCTTGGGAAAATTTCCCAACCTCCATCTCAAATTGTTTCAAACACTTGAACAACCTCCTATCAACTAAAATAGGAAATCATAAGCAAAAAATTGATCTATGATCATTAATCATATGTATTATTTATGAAAACTTATAAAACTAATTTTCAATATCAAAGAATATATGTATATACTAATTTGATTATTTTGTTTCTAAATTAAGATATGTTGAAGGATTTGTAAATATTAACTACGTAAATGGTTCATTCAGCTATGTCACTACACTTTTATATGTAGATATTTGTGTATGAAAACATTCACATACATTGTTAATATGGCTATGTAGATTCACCTATAATGTTGTAATTCACATACATAGAACATTGAACTTCCAGAATTATTTTATTATGTACCAAGTCCCCTCCAGTTCATCTACATCCAATCCAAACAATTAAAATAACATTATATCCACTTTTATAACTTCATAAAGAATATAAAAGACTTTAAGACAATTACCATGAACATTAGCTTCTTATGAAAACTCACCTATTTGGGTACTTAAATAATACACACTATAATTTGGATTTTAATCCACTTAAAAATATATTTATAGCTTCATCTATGTGTTTTTCAGCACTAATTATGGTGACTTTTGTATATAGGTACATATAGATGGAATCAATACACCTTGTTCACTTAAATATCTTATTAGGCTGTATTTCACATGAAAAGGTGTTGATCCTTAAATTTATTCAATAAAACCATCTATCTTATCATTTTATACTATTTTAGACATGGATTGAATCACTACATACACAATTATTTATCTACGATTTGTAATTAAACAATCATTAGATACAATTTGGACTGGCCACTTGAATCTATTCAGCAAATTATTAAAGGGAAACAACTCCTCTTTTACTCTTTAACCATATATGAGAAACAACTGTTTCATTTGGGTAATTTAAAAAAATATAATGAAAATATTTTGTGTAATTCTTTCTACCTTTTGGTACAAGATTTTATTAAACCACAACATGACATTCATAATTTTGTAATGATATATTTTTTTGAATCATTTTACATGTGAAATTTTACTTAAACCATGAATCAATTTTATAAATTTTATATAAACCATGATGTTTTTCATAAACCAATGCACTGATTGATTAATTTTAATACATAATGACCTTTTGTTTTCTATATACAACATTATGGTTCTAAAAAAACATGTTTTTATATTATTTACCTATTCAAACATCTATACAAATGGCATGGATGTTTATTTGATTCCATTTTTAGGTTTTAGTGGGGATAAATATTGTCCAGACATAGAGGAATAACCACTAAACACTTTGGAATAATATTTAATCATTTTTAATTGAATATAACACAAATAAAGAACAAAAAACACTATTTAATTAGTATTTTACTAAGATTTTCAATATAATCTTGATAGTATCCCTTAAAATAAATCAAAAAACTCATTCCTCTTATGATAGTCTATAGGTTTTATAAATCACATTATGCTTATGTAGAATTCTACCTCCATACATCAATTTTTATTATATTGGTGTTAAAGGAAATGAGTGAATTAGAGATGTCAGTTAGAGTTTCTCACATAATATGATACATCATTTTCATATGACATTTGAAAAAGGCTTGAACCACTTTATATATCATCTAAAGACACTACTTAGACTCTAAAAAGTTTATTAACACTAGCCATACATAAAAAAAATTCATTTTAAAAAAAATCCTTATAATGTGTGTGATATCGTTTACATTATTTTTTATTGTTTAAATAATTAATAAAAATATTTTAAACCCCCTTAACCAATGGATGTTATAACTGATAATAATAGTTTTTAGTTGATGAAACAATAAACTATCCTACAACAAATATACATCCATGTACTAAGACATGACTTAATGCATTTTACCACCACATGGTTTTCTTTAGCCCAAATTATGATATAGTGGCCATTATCACTTAATGGTTTTATTTAGTTAATATTTATATCATAAAAAGCACATCACATGAAAACCATTTAATCTCATCCACACCGAATTTGATAAAAACATATAACATTTTTAAATAAAGTTATATATAAATTTCATACATCACAAAAAAAATATGATATGTAACATCCATAAAATACCCAAAGTAAATAGCCTTACCCAAATAAGAAATAAGAGTTATTACTCAACATAAATAATATCATATGTGTCGACTCATACGTTAATAACAACCAACTTACCCTAAGATGATTCATCCTAAATGTACTCTAGGACACACATATTGATTTCATAAACAAAATAGTGAAAACATAATGATGCACATGCTTGGATGACCCTAATACACAGTATGGTCATCCTATGAAATGAATTGACCCCCCCATTTATACTTGTAACTGTGATTATGATCAATATAAAACTGTTAAAAAACTGTTATAAAATCCCAAAAATGTGGACACTCTCACCCATAATTCAGTCATATTTAAGTTACCCAATGATCACCATAACCACACTCTCTAAATAAATATATAAATAAATAGTATCTTATAATATAATAATAAAATGTCCCCAATGTATAAGGTCTTAAAAAATGAGTTCTTTAACCAATATCGAAGCTCATACCTTCACCTAACCTACATTTAACCAATGAGGAATAACTTTTGGGATACACCAAATCAATTATAGAGACATAACACTACAAATATCCCTCAACAGAATGATTTAACTCACCCAACACGTGTATGGATGACGTACATGAAAATGTGAAGATACCAAATGATCTATTTATGAACTCATCCATATAAAAAGAATAACTTCCCCAACATCATAAATGGAATAAAATAATATCAATAATACTACACATACCATGATTTTCCTCATTATTTGAATCATCCTAGAAAGGAATTTATAGTCTTATTCTAGAGGAACACATATATAACTATATGAACTCAAAAAATAAAATTGGGTCAGATGAATAAAATAATAACACAAGTGAATCATCATTACAAAATCCAATTCATTGTAAACATTGTTCTATAAAAAACGATCAAGGTGTATTACCATAATTGAGAAAAATACCCAATATAATGTTTTACCTAAAGTATATAATCTATATTTTGTCCACATCATAACCAATATGAATCATATAATCCCACACATCAGTAATATAACACATATGTATGGACTTTATTAGAGAAATTAATGAGTAATTGAACTATAAAACCTCATTACAAATTTCTAAAAAAATGTTTGATTAGGTAAAAGAAGTTAAAACAATATAAAGAAACTTCCAATGTTCAAATTTGATCACCCACATACTTCTTTTATTTTAGATTTCATTGGGTTTCCATATTTCACCCCTTGGACCTCCCCTATATTATCTAACTATGGGTGCCACATATTAACCCCACACAGCTCCCATGTATTTCCCATGAGTTGTAGATTATAGGAGTAATCATAGACACTCGATTAGTAAGATCACATAATCAAATTTTTTGATAATATTGATTTCCATGATCATGGGGAATAGGTTATGAATCATATAAAAAGAGAGGTGTTATGTGGCCTATCTCTTTCTATATAATCATGGATCAGAGAATTCTATTGATACCACCATACCCTCACCATGTTCCTATCATGCAATCACTGTTTCCACCATCCACAATTTTATTTGACTTTATTGTATACAATATTTAAAAACATTTACTTAATAAAAGGATGATAAAAATACAATTTATTTATAGTAAATCACAAATTAAGGCCTCTAAAATTTATAGTGAATTTTGAATTTACATAAACATATCTATAAGATTTATCTGAAATTGTAATTGAAATTTTAATTATCTTAGTGTCTATGTAATAATCACAAAAATTAGATAAATTTTATACATGAAATATTTATTCAATAAAAATTTAAAATGTTTATGTCGCTATTATAAATAAAAATGAGAAAAATAATCCTAAAATATCTCTTAAATTATAACTCATGACATTAAAATGTTAATGTAGATAAATTTATACCATTAGGGTATTAGTTTTTATATATGGTAAGTGTTGGAATTAAAAAAATGATTTTGAATCATTAAGAAAAAAATTACTAAGAACGCATATAAAAATTAGAAGTACACGACCAAAATCAATGTGTCATACCTCCTGAAAAGTTCTTGGTGTGCAACGTCTTGATTTCTAATGATCAAATACCTCAATAATTTCTACCTTTTTGAGAGAAAAAAGTACTAATTTGGGAATATATATAAAACTCTCCAATAAAGGGATATTTATAAATTTTCAATCATGATATCTAGTGACATGAAGATTTAAGTTGTATTATATCGACACCAAATTGTTACCCTAATAAATCCTCATTCTTATATTCTAAATGTGATGTATATTTCTTAATATCATTCTTCATCTAAATATTTTTTTTATTTTTTTTGACTAGTTGGTTGTGAACCTGATAATAAGAAAAAATTTCATTCTCTATTGAATAATTGACTAGGTCATTATAGTTTCTTACCACAAAAGTGATATATTATAAAATTATTATATTTTTATTGGGTAGACAACCATGTTTGAAAATAATGAAGGGTATTGGCATCTGATGTTGAACCTATAACAAGGAATTATTAAACACATTGATATATGTTTATTATATCATCAATTTTATAAAATTTAAGAAAATAATTAGATGGAAAGACAAAGAGAATGATACTAATGAGTAACACCCTATGGATATTACTAAAATTTCAAGACTAAAGGATTTAACACAAAAAATTATACATGGGTCCATTAATATTTGTTAGTTCATAATGTTGGAAAAATAAGGGGTTGTAAAATATTCTGATTTAATCATATTTCATTCCATTATCCAATGCATACCTATAAATTTCATACCTTATTCGTAAAATATTTTATGCATATAAATCATAAATTTAATAAGTTACATTTTAAACCAATATTCTCTAACAATTTTTCTTACATTTTTGGTTTCATTAATTCCAATAGTCCTTCTGATTAATTGATTATGTCATTTTGGGGTTTTTATATACATTTATGAAAACATAAACATAAATACTCAATTAAAATTATTTTTAGACCTAATTTTATTGTCTCTTTTGAACAATCTATTCTATAGTCAGATGAGTTTATTTTATTTTTTTTATAAGATTTTTTAACACTTATATTATATTTTTGTAAATTATTTTGTGATATTTTTTTTTATATTTTTACAATTCATATATTTTTTAAATTAATTATTTTATTCATTTAACCAAGTTTATCCATAATAAAATTATTAATTTAATTTAATTTTTGAAAATAACCAGGGTGTATAATGGAAAATCATGAAATTTAAAGGAATGTTAGAGTTTTATGTGATATGATATTCAATTACATTAATAGATCTTATTTTGCAACATAATAAATAATGAATGAATTATGATATCATATGAAGTGAAAATTCCATTTCACTATATGTGTCACAACTGTGTATTATGATGTAGTGCTATTGTCGACTATAATCCATATCTACCATTACAACTGATATATATCGATTGGACAATGCTATGATAATTAATGAAGGTGAGTTATTTAACAACTTATAATAATCATTAATTGGCATAAGTTATTTACTTGTATTTTATGATATCATTATTTCACTGTGTGTCTACGATACTTTTTTTTTAAGGTACAATGTATAGTATCTATGAACCCTTATCAATGACTATGATACCCCATGATAAATATGACATGATGAAGTGGTGTCCTAATTAAATGGAAAACTAGATTCACTATCCATGAAATCTACATGTCCTAACCTACAACTCCAACACAATAAATGATAGAATGATTCCCCCATTCCTAATATAGAAGAAGTCAATGTTACTATATAAGATATACCTCAATCCTTGAAAGCATTGAATTGGTTTCAATGAAATATGATATACCACCATTTATTGTATGCCTATTTTAATAGACATCTATAATTTAACTAGATAAATTATTGACCTATCATGATTTATTATCTTAAGCTTCCCAATGGTCTAAAGATGATTATATATTAGAGGTGAAGATCTTAGAATATGTGGATAATACATGGCAGAGAGGAAGATCCCGTATCTATTTATGAAATTTATATTCTATCTCACAGCCATGAAATCTAATAGGACCATAAAATAATATCCATAAATATTTTCTTTACTAAATTAGGTAAGTCTTCAATAAACAAGAAACATGAAGGGAGTCTATAGAATGTGGAGATCATGGGTATAATAACTAAAATAGATGCTAAAAATTTAAGTAATATGTTCATTATCAATAAGGAACAATAAACACATATCCCAAAACCATGGGGAAGTGATCCATATAGATAGTGAGGAATGTTCAATAAGTGTTTTTATTTATGGGGGAGTGCAAACTATAGAGGGGTGTTATCAGTCGACCAAGAGGAAGGGGAATATGGGTTAGAGGAAGGAATCAATCCAATCCCATAGGTGAGTGTGAGCTAAAAATAGTGCAGATAATCAATTCTTGGGTTGTATTGACCAGTGTTTGTGATATCACTAAGTAATATTCTCCCTTATTCTTTATTTCCATATATAATTATGAAATCATCTTGGGATATCTCTAATGTTAATAGAAGAATTTATTTTAAGGGAATTTTATTTTATTAATTTTCTTAATTATTATGTTTTGAATATACATCTTAATAACAATTCCAATACTGTTGGCTAGTCGATAGATGCTCAGTTTGTGTAAGTAATATGAAGAAATTGGATACATAAATAAGGAAATATAAATATTTCCCCTAAAATTTAATAGTTATATCATATGTGTGATTTTTTGTATCACCCTCTATTAATATTTTTTATGATCATAATTATCTTTCTTACATTTCTAACCATTTAATTTGAGTGAATTTTAGTCGACCTTTGGATATTTAGTTCATTCCAATGATAGATTATGTGAAGATATTAAAGTCAATTCAAACGAAAATTGAATTTTTTAAAAGGAATTAATGTTTCATGTTTAAGCCTTAATGGATACCTTAAAATAATGATATTTAGTTGAATGATCTATTGAAGGTCATTTAAGGAAGCAAAGGAGGCCAATGATTGTGTTTGAGAAAGTGCAAGCAGTAGTGGCTAGCTAGTGTAAGGAACCGGCTAACCAATATAGGTGGATAGAACCTCTTAGTGTAGAAGAATTCCACCAACTAGATAATGGAGGAGAACTGCCCAATTGGTGGAAGTTGGTAAAGAAAGACCGCCCCAGGTGTCTCACCAGCAAGCAAATGGGATCTTATGGCTAGCGAGTGGCTGCAATCTAGAACCTTCTGAAGCATTTGAAATGAGGTCTTAAATGATTTTAGTTGATAAATTAAATCCATGAATTTACCTAAGGGACCTCCATATCCTATAAATCATATAGGTAAAAACCTAATTGAAATTGGATATCATCAATGAATTTTTTCAAAAACACCTCACTCAAAAAATGATGCCAAATTGATTGCAATATCAAGTTCTATTAAAGATCCAAATCTATTGATCATCTCTAAAAAATTCTCATATCTTAATCTTATTATCTCTAATATAAATTGTACATATCCATATGATAGATTCTGTGAGCATAATTGTAATGGGTTTGTTCCAAGCAAACATCTCTTTTCCCCATGTCCTTCTATAATAAGTTATCACCACTAAAAAAGTGAGGGATAATTTACATGGATACTGAAAAAAACAATAGGTTGATCAAATCCACAATTGTGATGGATGATTTTATTGATCTCTATAAATATCAAGGGATAAATAACACAAACCTCTCATTCATAGGGGAGGAGACATAGGGGATCACACTGATCTATTATAGTAATCCCTTATCAAACTATGTTTTTCTCTCTTTTTATTTACACTTTGTGTAATTGAAATGTGATATACATAGTTGTATAACTTCAATATGTCCATTCTCTAGTGTGCATATTCACTCAATTAAAATTGAAATCAACTTTATAATACATATTTCATTTATTAATGTATAAATTTATAAAATTTATCACTATATCATATCAAAATAATTTAATTCTTAATTAACGTTAATTGGTTGATTTAAATAGTTAAAAATATTATTTACCCTTATTTACATTCAACTTCGACCAAAAATTGGTACTAGAGGTATTATTTTCATTTTATTAAAAATATTATCATTTTCAAAACTGTGTTAATATATTATTTTCATTTTTTAATCTCTATTGATTTTGAAGTTAAATATTTTTATAATAGCTTTAAACACATATTCAAATTCTTATGTTTTTATGGAAAATATTACTACTATTGGATAAATAATATGTCAACCTTTCTTAGTAGCATAAGTTACCAAATATAGAAAATATATATACATGAGTATAATCTTACTAAATAATGTTAATATAAGTAGACACCCAAGGATATTAAACCCTTTAAAATTAATTATGAATCCATGAATTAAGTACATTACATTCATGAAAAAATAAAATTAATCATGTTTCTATATGTAAAACTACACATAACATATAGAAATAGCTAGAAGTCACCCATGAATGAACCAATAAAGTTAAAGAATATAAGATTTCAATATTTCTAGAAATTTTCTAAACTCATTTATATGAACTATTTTTATTTGGTTTGATTAATTTTTTTGGGTTTTATCTTTGGGGTGTTTGTGTGAAAAATTGGAGAAATTGGAGGTAAGAGGGTAGGGTTTTACAAACCATGCACTTCAACCATGTACATCTTATTGGGGTGTTCATGGTATTTCCTAAGAGGGAATATTTTTTGAAAAAACATGTGCCAACTATTCAAAATCAATAGTATCAATGGTGCATGGTTTTTTCTAAGAGGGCTAGTGCACATTGGATGCATAGTTTTCCCAAACCGTGCACTCAGTCTGAAAAACCATGCACCATTGATACTATTGATTTTGAATAGTTGGCACATGTTTTTTCAAAAAATGTTCCCTCTTAGGAAATACCATGAACACCCCTATAAGAGGTACATGGTTGAAGTGCATGGTTTGGAAAACCCTATGTCGCTGCCCATGAATCCATGCAAGTTGTTTAAATTAAAAAAATTGATTTTAAAATTTTCCAAACCCCCATATTATATCCCCAAACAACATAACTCCACAATTATTAAGTTATCTCATTTTTGGAGGCTCCCAAATTCTTTTCGAGGTCTCATAACCTATGTTTTTGGCAAATCAAAGGGCATATTCAAGACCTACACCTCCCCGTGTATGTGGTTTCTTCACGATTAGATATATCTCTCTCCCCCTCTCATCTTTATGGATAATGGAGTGATATTTTATCCACTATTTGGAGGGGTTTATATATAAATATAGTTTTTTTGGATCAAGACCCATTTAATATTTTTTCTAGGATTTGATTCAAGATCTCATTCTTCTCCAAGGGTTTAACCTATCCATTTAAAATTGGGATTTTCTGTTGGAATGTGTTCATCGTCAAACTTGATGTTGGGGGTATATTATTCAAATACCAAAGAGTTTATTTCAATTATGCATATGTAATTATAGAATATCTATTGGATTAGTAATTCAATTTCTTAAATTGAATTAATTAATTTGGTAAAATAATTAATTAAGGGATATTTAAATGGAATAATTAATTGTGATATTAATTATCGGATATTGATATTATTGAATTGTATTAATTCATTTTTGAATTAATTAATGAAAATTTTTGTGATTATAAAATTGATTGATCTAGAATAAATAATTATTGAAATAATTATTTGATATTTTGATGGTTGAATTTTATTAATTAACTGTTTAATTAATTAATGTAATTTTTTATGATCATACAATTGATTATATGGGAAAAATTAAATTTTTATTTTATTATATAATATTGATATTTTTGAATTTGGTTAATTAGTTGTTGAATTAATTAATGTAAACTATTGTGATTAAAAAATTGATTTAAATGTATTAATTAATTTTTTAATTAATTAATGTTAATTGTTATGATTATGAAATTGATTGAATTGGAATAATTAATTATTTTATTAATTATAGGGTATTTAGATTGTTGAATTGGCATTATTGATTTTTGAGATAGTTAATTTTAATTATTTTTATTAATAAATTGGTTTAATTATATGAATTAATTCATGAATAAATAAATTCATTAACAGATTTATTGATATTGGAATATGATAAGATTTCAAATGTTGATTATAGATGATTTATGTGATATATGTGATAAATGTTTGTGGGATATGGTCAGCTACATCAAAATCCCACAGTGATGAATTGATTGATAGAAGTGTGTGGGACAAAGTCTATTGTATCAAATTACCATAGTTATGAATTGATTGATAGACATGTGTGGGATACGGTTTACAACATCAAAATCCCATATTTTTTAATTGATTGGTTGATGTGTGTGGGGGCATGGTCTGCTACATCAAAATCCCATAGTGTGGAATTTATTAATAAACATGTGTGGGATATGGTCTGCTCCATCAGAAGCCCATAGTGAGGAATTGGTTGACATTGAAGTGTTAGAAAAATACTGAGACTTCAAATATCCACACATTGTTATAAAAAATATTATACACCCATAATTTGGAATTATAATATGGTTCCAATTGGCTATAAAATGAGTTGATATGAAATGATAAATCACAACCTTAAATATGTGATATTGTTTAGACTCTGACATAGGCCGAAGATGTTATTAAGGTTTAGGAGTCCCCAAGAAGTCGAGGGTTTATGTGGATAATTTAATGGAAAATAAATGTTATAATGGTTTACTTATGCATTGTAATTTATTGTGCATAAAACTGTATACACTTCTATTGACTGGATATTGTTTTATATGACATTGGATATGGCCTAATGATTTGTACACACACCCTACTAGAAATAACAGTTTAGTACCTGAATAGATTTCATGATTGCAGAACTGGATAAAGGAAAGATCCATATATTAGATGGCTATGTTGGGTTGGAACATAAATGAGGGAACAAAACCATCTATTGGGACCTGGTTGGTGTGTTCTATTTCTTAGATTTGGGATTTTCATTTGACACTTGGAATGTACATGGTATGACGTATCTACTATTTTTGTTTGGTTATTATTTTTTTGTTTTAGTCATCATTTTATATTGGTATTTTCTATTTATTTGGTTATCTCATCTTTTTATTATTATTTATTTACACTATTATTCTACTTTGATAAAGAGGGTATAATATCCCCATGATCAATATTTACCCATCGCTACTAGTTGTAAGCCTCTAGTGTATGGGGGTAATGCCTGAAGTCACGTAGAAAACTAGCTTAGGGCACCAGTACAAGGCACCAATGTCATGAACCAAGATGGGTCACCCTTCGACCCGACACCCAACCCAGACTGTGGCATGGTCCGAAGGGCATTCTCGATCCCCACAGACTAGAAACTAGTTCCTTGGTATCGAAAACATGCTTTGGGAATGATTTTACCCATTTTATATATACAAACAACCATCAATTCAAATAAACCAAGACTAAAATGCACTACCAAAGAGTTTATAATGATTACTAGGGTAAAATTAAGAGTTGAAAAAACCCCCAAAGGAATACAACAAAATGGAACTAAAACTATATCATAAACCATTATATAATAAGTGGAGAAACATTCTCAAGCCACTCCCACCAAGATCCACAAGAGAAGGCAACTGGAGGCTAAAATCTCCATCCTGGTACACCATGATTTTATCTAAATCAAACATACAATAAGGACTACAAACTCCCAAAGGTGTATGTAGGGTGTGATCCAAAGCCTAGTAGGATTCTACCCTATTAGAGAGATTCTATGCCAAAATATTTACAATATAACCTAACATGATAATTTATGTAAATGATTTTAAAATTAATCTAAGGAAAACCATTTATATTAATCATTCTAATTTTTTTTTCAAGAAAACCATTTTCATAACATCTTTCTTAAAAAGGAATTTATAATATGAAAATGATGTCCACCATATGTCGATGGTGTTCACCACATCATATAAGTATCATGTCATAAGAGAGAACCATAGGTAACTCCTTAGGGTAAATCTAACTCACGTGGGACACTAGAACCTCATACCTTAGTGTAAGGTAGATTAAAAACCACATTCATAGATTTCTCATGCACGAGCCACTTGGAGGTGGCTCCCCAATGGAATAGTGGTCTCCCACCATCACAATGTTCATTTAGTGTTGTAAGAATAAATCCTTAATGATGAATTCGTCACAAATCACTTCCAATACTTCTAGTGTACTAGAACTAGTCAACCCACCTAGATACCCTGCATTCCCTTGTGCTCAAGTTCAAGTTCACATTTCACACATGACACCACATTCATATAATGATGTCAAGAACTACATGATACCACCATTTTTCCATTAAAAAAACTATTATCCAATTTTACTGACAGAAAAACCCATTTTAAAACACTTATCATCACTTAGAAAAATCATAGTTTCTTTTTTTAACAAAACAAAAGAAAAGCACACTATTGGTCAACCAATGCCATGGGACAAGCCCCTTTATAAAATCATACACAATCTAAGATAATTTTTAAAACAAGATTCTCATCATTTAAATAATTACCAATTAAAATTTAATGTTTCATAATAAGCTCAACATTCCCAAGTAATACATTTTCCATTAAAATACCATTTTCTACACATTCACACCTTTCAACAACCAATAAAATAGTTTCACAAAATTTTACTCTAAATCACACACACAACCTATATATTTTACTTTATAAATATATTTCCCACTACATAAGCATGGTAAAAAACATGAAAATACCTTTCTCACCACAAAATTAAACCATAAAACATATTTATATATTCAAACAAGCATAATAAATTCATCTAATAATGTTAGAGCACGAAGCCACCTACCTCGGGTGTATAAATAACTTTAAACCAGTTAAAATATCCAATAACACCTCAAGAACACCATAAGGTGGAAATATCCAACCCTAAACATGAAGATGATACTAAAAATTCAAGAATGAACCCTAAAAATTGGAACCCTAGCCACTTGAGAAAAGGAACCCCAAAAAAATAAGGAAGAACCTCTAAAATATAGATGTGTAACAAGAGAGAGGACACTTTCTTGATGAATATAGGACGATCCACCCAAATTTGGCTCAAAATAGAAGCCCCAAGGGATGAGATTAGAGGGGGAGTCATGCCTATGGTCTGAAATCCCAAAGGAGGGGTGAAATGGGGGGTTAAAATTTAGAGGAGAGAGAAAATAGGCCAAAAAATTTCAATGAGATAGAAGGCCACACAGTTAGTCCGCACGTGTGGTCCAACCATGAAGAGACTGTGAGACTACCTATACCATGGAGAAAACCTACCACATGGTCTATCTTAATGTTCTGACTAACCATGCAGAATCCGTATAGTCACTTTTGGCCTAAACCCTAACCTACTGTATGGTTTTCTAGGCTGAGGTTCATGGTCGTCTGCTGGCCATGCTGTAGAAACTCCCTCAACTTGTAGCTACCGCATGGTTACTAGGGAAAGAAATATGATTACTAATAACCATGATGTAATAGATCTCCATAGGCTGTAAAACCAAATATCCCATTTTTCATGAAAATAAAACTAGAGGCTAAAGGAAAAGCACCAAGATAAGAATAAACAAAGGGAAACACCTTAAAAATTCAAACCCATCACACAAGGTTCCCGAGAAAATTATAGAGGACATGAACAAAACTGGAAAAAACGTGAATCCAAAAACTCAGGAGTGAAAAATCTCCCTACCATAATGCTTTATACCCCTGAAAAGAAATTCCAATGTTAATTAGAAAGCAAGAACTGGTACTCCTTCTCAGATCATCGAGATTCCTGAAGAATAACAATTAAGAAAAATCCAAGAACACAACACACATGAATTGAGGTCTACTAGTCAAACTCGGTATTCCAAAATGGACTCCCCACTATGTGTGACCTTCTCTAAAAGTCTAAACAACTATTGCTGATCGATCGAAGAAACTAAACTCCAACAACTTATAATCCAATATCTTAAACCAAAACACCTTATATATTACTGAATAAAACCCACAACACTTTCTTGAAATGAGAAAACCAGATCAAACCATATCATGATGAACACTCCCATAATCTTAATTTAATTAAACCATTGACCACACATCAATCAGAACATTTACTCAAGGAAGGTTCTAAGGGTTAGGTAGCTCCAAATGAGATTACCTACCACCATTCCAACACTCGGAATGAAAGAAAATTTCTGATACGAGGAGGCCCAAATAGACTCTCCAACATAAGAGGCAAAACTGACACCTGAGACAAAACTAGAATACCAATCACAAGGAGGCCTAAATGGACTCCCTACCATAAGTAATAATCCAACATTGATTTATTCTAGAGGAATTTGATCATGAACAATGGTGGGTATCCCCACTATAGGAACCAACCATCTTAGACCACTCGTACAGACTGACATGAGAGACCCCACACAAACCAAACCCCCCACTACAATGGGTTGGAATAATGGAATTATATGCCCAAAGTAAAACCCTACAAAAAATTTTCCATTCCTATAGGATGTGACCATTTTCAACTGGGTGCAACCAAAAGTGAAATTGACTTACAAGGTTGACAATACATAGAAAACCAGAGGGGTATTCACACCTATAAGGGAATAAGGGATGAGGTTCAAGAAAATGAGACACCCACACCTCCTTATAGTCAAGTAGGAACACTTCCACCCATGAAGTCATAACATGGAGATGTGGTACACATGACACTTTCTACAAAACACTCTTATTCAAAGTGAAAGAGATACACAAGATTTTTAAATTGTCTCCATTTTCAACACAAAAGACGAACAATAGACCAAATTCCCTTGTATACCAAGGGGTTCCTGACTATGTGGTAACATCACTCCAGGACCTATGGCTAGAACTCTGATTTTTGATACATCTCCTACATCATATTCACGCATTATAAACACCAAATAAAACTTCTCATTCTGGTTACACAAGAAACCACGCCACATCCCAAATAGAACTAACAGAACACAACACACCCTGAGATCCACTCTACATTAACATGGAACTTCCATAGAGATAGGGACATGATAAAATAAACACGCATCACCACTTTTCACTTTGAATAAGAAAAAATAATATAAATAACACAAAGAAAACATCCACATCCAAAAATGAGAAATTTTAGATTCCCCAAAGGGTATATACGTTTCTCTTAAGGCAGAGGTTCTTGAAAGGTTCCATGATATACAACCTTTCATTTGAATGGGAACATAACACTATAAGACATCACCATACATGACCATTGCAATATAAGAGACCATACAAGTGAAGGGAATTTAAACGAAGTCCCAAGCAGTACACGATATATACAGGTGGCCATAATGGCCTCTTATGACCATACTTGCCTCACTGGGGGCCTAGCATAATCCCTCACTTAGTAGAACCTGAAGAGAGATCCAACACCCCCATTTTAAGACAATGTGTAGCACTGAAAACCGCAGACCACTTCCACCTTTCATCACTGAAATTTCCTTCACCACCTTTATACATGACCTTTGGGCTTAAAGGTTCCAAACATAACCTTCAATGACTTAGGAAACTTAAGAAACTATGGTTTCTTTAAACTCCAATCATATAATCTCTCCCATTGTGAGAGAATATTCTTAACAAAAATAATAGAGGTGGATTCAATTAATAATTATCAAGAATAAAGTCCTTACATTGATCGATTGGAGGGTCATCCAATGGTGATTGACACATAGATGCACTTTGAACACACATCAATTCATTATGGGGGCATGTACTTGCCAACAATGGAAAACTAAAGTCTTAATCCAATAATCCCATTATCCAAGATAGACCACAAGTGAACACCAAACGAACAAAGGGAACAACCATAAAGGGATTCATAAAATATTTTTCAGAAAAACCTAATAACCATTATTGTAAATCCAACTCATCGAAAAAAACATGAAAACAACATTCAAACTTGAAGGACAATGGAACATACAATATTTCACAAAAAAAATTCCAAAAATACAATAAGATACACCACACAATTACCAGTTATGAAGAAATAAAATTTTATATTAAAATAAACTTTTGGAAATAAAATAGTATTTGTGGGTTGTGCATCCACAAATGGTATCCAATGGAGTCTCATAAATGCATATTCTTGTGAAACTGTAGGAAATAATCCTCTTTCCAAACATATCTTATGCATTTGGTCATACACCAGAGTACCGAAGATAAAAAAACCTTTTCTACATTGAAAAACAAAACATTCAACCCCCAATTCCATTTCAAATCTCTTGAATCCACTTTTCAAGCCACTAACAAAAAAACCTGAAACTCAATTTGAATTCCATAATGCTTTTTTCATAAATATACCATACATTTTAATGAAACTCTTTTTCAGAACTTACACATCAATTTGAAATCATTTTTAGTTGCATACCAAACCCCATTTTATGTAGAACCACTTTTTTAAAACTCATATTTACTTATTCAATTTGTTTTCCAAAAATCTTTTTAAAATAAATTTCCATTTCACAAACAACCAAATATTGATAAAACACACACTTTCATCATAAAAATCTTGTCTCGATAAAATAATCAAATTTACTAAAAACCATTTTATAAAATTCCAATTTTTCAAAAACTCCATTCAAAATAATTCAGAAAAATTAAATTTTCATATCCCCCAAACCAAACCACTCCCACTTTAAAATCATATTTAAACAATTTACACATCAAGGGGTTTAAAAAATAATTTTCACAATCCAAGGAGACATCAAACAATTCAAGAGGACACTAGTGTCAATGGGTGACATAGACATATGGTTGGTATCCATACGCTAGTCGCACCACCATCATAGAGAGTGTTCTAAGACCATGTCCCCAGATACACATGCCTTGCGAGGCCCTGCGAGCTCACTGAGACCATTATACCAACTCCCATTTCATTTCCTATAAAACAAACACAAGGTCCAAATGACTCAAAAAAATTGACTTCCCCTAGTAACTTGAGTCCCGTCATGAGGTGTGATGGCCATACACCCAACTCATAACCATAATTTCATGTCCCAATAATCCTAGCTCATGAATACCCAGACTCTTCCCCAAGGAACATAAACCAGAAGGTCATAACCTTATTTTTATACAATTTTTCATGAACCAAGTGGGTCTACATCCATCCTGGCACCCAACCCGATCTGTTGCATGGCCCGAAGGGCATTCACAATCCCCAAAAGCTAGAAACTTCTGTGTGTGTATCGAAAAAAATATTTTGGAAAGATTTTACCCATATTCTAATATACAAACAACCAACAAGGAAAATAAACCAAAACATAAAATTCACAACCAAATAGGGTATAATTCTTAGCAGGTTAAAATTTACAATTTGAACAATACCGCGAATTACTGCAAATAAAGGAATTAAAACTCCATCCCAAACATCCTTGTAAAAAGATGATAAAAATTATCGTGCCACTACCACCAAGGTCAAAAGGTGAAGACCAATAGATTCCAAAATTGACATCCTACACCCCATGAATTTTCCTGAATAAAACATACAACACGTTCTACACACACCCAAATGTGTATGTAGGGTTTGACCCAAATGCCAGTAAGATGCCACCCAAGTAATGATATTTAATTCCCAAACATGTAATAGATAATATAACAAGCTCATTTATGTAAAGGATTTTAAAATTTTTCTATGAAGACCCTTTTATAAATAAACATTCAAAAATGGAACTATTTCAAGAAAACCATTTTCACAATAAACTGTTTAAAACGGAATTGATAAAACACACCTGAGCTCCACCATATGCCGATGGTGGGAACCACTTCTTATAAGTACCATGTCATAAGAGATCACTATGGGTAAATACCTATGGTTAATCTAACTCGAGTGGAAAACTAGAACCTCATGCGTCAGTGTAAGGAGGTGTAGAAAAGACAATCACAACATTCTCATGCATGAGACACCAAGAGGGGACACCCTAATAGCCTAGTGGTATCCCTTCAACATAATGTTCAGTTAGTGTTGTAATCTTAAAAACAACTAGATTAATTCAGTACAAATAGATTCCAAGAAATCTAGTGTTTTAGAACTTGTTATCCCACCTAGATATCAAGGATTCCCTTGTGATGAAGTTCATGTTCACATTTCACACAAGCCACCACATTTATACAATAATCTTAAGAACCACAAGAAACCACATTTTTTCTATTAAACAATATATTGTACCATTTTACTCATAGACAAACCCCTTTAATTCATTTAACATCACTAACACAAATCATAGTTTCACTTTTTACAAAACATTGGAAAATCACACTATTGATAAACCAATGCCATGGGCCAATACCATGGGCCAATACCATTTGGACAATCATACACAAGATACGATCATTTTTAAAACATGATTCTCATCATTTAAACAATTAACAATTCAAATTGAAAGGTGCACAATAATCTCAACATGGTAAAGTGATTCATTTTCCTTTAAAATACCATTTTCAACACATTCTCACCTGCTAAACAAACCATAATACATTTCCACAAAATTCCACACTAAATCATAAACACAAATCCTAGAAAATTTACTTTATAAAATTCATTCACACCACATAAGCATGACAAAAAACATAAAAATACCCTTCTAACCCCATAATTAAACCATATAACATATTTATAAATTGAAAAATAATAATAAATTCATTTAATAATGTTAATGAAGTGAACTACCTACCTTGGGTGTAAAAATACCATAAAACTAGTGTGAGTCTCCAATCACACCTCAGCAACACCACAAGGAGGAATGATCAAACCCTAAACATGAAGATAAAACTCAAAAATTCAAGATTGAACCCTAAAAATTTGAACTCTAGCTACTGGAGAAAAGGAACCCCAAGAAAATAAGGAAGAAACCCTAAAATAAAGAGAATGAATTAGAAATGGGACACTTAGTTGATGAATCTTGGAAGATCCAACCAAATCGGGCTCAAAATCAAATCCCCAAGGGAGGATATTGGAGAGGAAGGCGATCCTAGGGTCTTAAATCATGAAGGAGGTGATAAATGAGGGGTTAAGGGGGTTTAAATTATAAGAAGAGAGAAGATAAATTACCAAATTTTTTAATGAGATGGCAGGCCACAAGGTTAGTATGCACAGTCTGTCAAAAGGTGAGGCAACCCAGTGACTGCCACTTCCAAGGAGGACACCAACCGTACGATCTAATTTCTAGTGCAGAAGCCGTGAAGTCTCTTCTTGATATGACCCTGACCTAGTAGACAGTTTTCTAGGCTGAGGCACATGGTCATGCACTAACAATGTAGTAGCTGCTGCCTTGACCTAAAACTACCACATGATTACTTGGGGAAGGCACATAGTTACTACTATTTTGTGCGCCAACCATGTGCCATGGTCTATCGAACAGAAAATCACATTTTTTTTGTAAATCAAAGCGGAGTATGAAGGAAAAGTACAAGGATAAGAATAAAAAATTAAAATACCATAAATATTCAAACCTATCACTCCTAGTTCACGAGAAAATAACTGAGGACCCGACCCGAACCAGAATGAAGGTGAATCCAAAAAATCAGGAGTGACATCTCAGGTAATGAGGTTACAAAGTGGTATAGATGTCCGTTATATTTTCTTTTCTTTTGTATTACTTTTTGGGAAAGGTGGATAGGAGAGTAGGAAGATTCGAGTATTGGTTAAGATCCCTTTCATGGGATTATCTAACCCATGTTCGAGGGTAGAATACAAGTTCCCAAGGTGGGATTTTTGGTAATTTATGCGTGTTGTTATTGTTGAAGTTATTTCACCTCGAGTGATCACTTATTGTGTGATGTGATTATTGTTTATGAGATTTCTTGATTTGAATCTTGCCCTAGAATGGCACAAGAGTTTTTTATATATTCATCACTCGAGATACTCTTGATTATTTTGTGACAAGTATCATTATAGGCAAGAATGGGAAAATGGGTTTTGGGTATGTTGTTGAAATTGAACTGAAAATGGCAGCTAATATGAAATTAACAATTTTTAAGAAATTCAGGATGTGAATAAATGGGTTTCTAGTGAGAAACATGAATTGAGAATGAGTTTACCATTATTAACCATGACTTAGATATATGATGGTTAAGGGTAGTGATAACACCTTAGTTCAGACCATGTGGTGGGGTTTGGGGGAATGAATTGTTGTGACCTTTGTGAAACCCTCTTGTTAACTGTGTTAATGCTGTGTTATGTGTATTGATTCTCATGTTTGGAATTGTATATATATTAATCCAGGATGATTCTTATTGAGACATTGGTAGGAGGACATGGCTAGAGACAATCCACTTGTAGTTGAACCTGAGGCACCGATAGTTCCTATTGAAGAAGCAAGAGAGTAGATTAGGGAGAATTTTTTTTCTTAATGTAGTTTATGTAGAGAGACCCAAAGTGGGTTTTGAAGAGTATGTATGACTTGAAATGGGATTTTCAATTACATAACCCTCCAAATTTCACCGGAGAGGGTGTACCCGAGGAAAAATTATTCTGGATTGAGTCCATATAGACTATACTGGGCCCTTTAGAGAAAAATATTGAGAATAGGGTCATGCTTGCTTCTTACATGATACGAGGATTAGTGAAGCACTGGTGGGATTTTCAGGCCCATATTAGGTAAGAAAGTGGGATGGCATGGATTAATTTTTTGGAGAACTTCCTAGAGAACTTTTTTATAGATACACCTAGATAGGAGAGAGAAGATAGGTTCATGTAGTTGAATTAGCGGAGTATGTACTTAATATAATATTATGACCGCTTAATTGACTTGAATAAGTTTTCTACAACGCTAGTATGGTATGAGACAACTACAATAAGGCATTTCCAGGATGATCATAAATGTGAGATTATGGCCTAGGTTAATATCTTTTCGTTAATGCGGTTTGATGAGGTGTTGGATCAAGGTCACATAGATGAGGGGAACCTAAAGGAGTATTCTTGTAGAGGATAGGTAGATGCTTCATGATTTTTTGAAGGTACGTCTTCTGAGGATAGAAAGTTTCTTTTTGTTAATGTTGACCTGAGAAGTTGATGGAAGAATATCCATGGGGAAGGATCAGCTACTCAGAATCTCACCATGTTCTTTGACACCAGTGTATTAGGTCGGGATACTATCCTAAAAAAATTCCCCAAACACTAGTAAAATTCCGATCAATCATTAGGATGGGACATCTATTGAAATTCCACAGAAAACCATGATATAAGTGTAATGATGGACATACTAGATAGAATCATAGTGTGGGAAGGGGATATTTTACACCATATTAGTCGGGTAGTTGGAGTACTGAAGTCAATGACAGTACATGTAGTGGATGAGGTGCTTCTAGGAGAGTGTGTCAATATAATCAGAGTGGAGTAACTCAGGGGACTCATACTGCATCACATGGAAGAGGGGTAGGAAAATTAATTTCCATTAAGCCTACACTTGTGGATAGAAAGTCTAGACCACTGATAGTAAGAGGAACTAATCATGTATATAGTAGGATTTTTGGTACCAAAATTTATATTGGTGCCTCTCATTATTTGACTTCTGCACAACTTGTGAATGGTCTGAGCCTGGCGGTGGAGTTTCTGAGTGAGGTATTGATGATTGAAAAAACATTGGGTGTATGATCTAGATACATCTTTCTATGAAATGGGTACTCTCTAAAGGTTGAGGAGTATCAGTTTCTATGGGATATATACATCCTTGATATGCTAGGTTTGACTTAATTTTGGGTATGGATTAATAACTAGTGTACCAATACCACATTGATTATTACCATAAGAGAGAGACTTTTACATATCCTAAGGGTGAAATATATATTAACTATATATAGTGGGATATCTAGTTAGGACATGTAGGGCTAATTTATCAAAAACCGGGAGAGTTCACTACCTAAGTTGGTAGTATATTACTAGATGATGTAGGAGTAATTGAAGATGTATTTCAACCCCTAGTGGATAGGTTTCAAGATGTATTTCTTGAATACTTCTCTATGCCACCACATGAGAGAGATGATGAATTTTCTCTTGATCTCATGATAGGGGATGACCTAGTTTCTATTACACCATATATAATGTCACCAACATAGCTTCAAGAGATCAAGATTCATATAGAAGATTTGATGGATACGGGGTTTATCCGTATGATAATGTCACCTTGGGGTTCTCTAGTTTTTTTATGACAAGGTGTATGGGACTCTGTGCTGATGTGTTGATTACCAGAATTTGAACATGATGATTTTAATGAACTGGTATCTTATTATGGATATCAATTATCTTTTTTACCAGTTGAGTGGAGCTTGTGATTTCTATAAGTTTGAATTGAGATCATGGTATCATATGTCAAGAGTTCAAAATCACAATACATCTACGATTACTTTCAGAAGTAGGTGTAGCCCATATGAGTTCATCATAATGCTGTTTGGGTTGAAAAATGCAGCAGTAGTGTTTATGGCCTTGGTGGATATAATGTTCCATCTGTACCTGGACCAGTTTGTGGTAGTATTTAGGGATGAAATATTAGTGTAATCAAAGACTCATGAAAATCATTCCCAACATATTAACATCATACTGAGTACACTTAGAGAGAATCTCTAGTATTCCAAGATATCTAAGTATCAATTCTAGATTGATTAGGTAAACTTCTTGAGTCACATCAACTCAGAGGAAGGTGTGTCAATGAACCTAGAGGATGTTCATGCATTTTTTTTCTTTAGATAATCCCATGAATGTTTTTGATATCCATATCTTTATTGGGTTAACATTATATTATCAAAGATTCATTTAGGACATTTCCTGATATTGTCGTTGAAGAATTACTTTTCATCAATGCCAATATTGATCTGACTCGAGCTAGGTGAGGTGTATAAGGCAGTTTTTATGATTCTGGGATGAGGCTTGGAGACATTCATATGTAAGGAGATCATGATTTTGTTTATGGTTCTCGAAAATTAACACTAAATGAACCAAACTACACTAAAAAATACCTCAAATTAGGTGTAGTGGTTTAAGATTTGAATTGTTGGCAGAATTATCTATTGGATGAGAAGTGTATGATGTATACGAATCAAAATTTATTAAATTATATATTTTCATAGTGATATTTGGATCAATGAAAGTGGAAGGGGGTAGATTATATTCATTAATTATATTTTGAGTTGGCATATATGCATGGGAAGAGAAATAGTGTTGTTGATTCGTTAAGAAGTAAAACTCAAACTTAGGCAGTTCCAGAGTCTAGTGTTGAGTGAAAGATGATGACTTTGCTGGTTGAGATGCATGTTGTGGTTTAGGGGAGTCAGTTGAATATGGAATTCATATTAGTTTTATTTGAGTATGTACTTTTGAGTTGAAGTAGTGAAAGACAATATTAGTATCAGGAATGTTTGGCATTTAGGGAAATATTTGAAAGATGGGAGTCACCTTCATATTTTGATCATAGTTGAGGATGATATTATCTATGTCAAGAATCTGGTTGTTTTTCATACATATATGTGGGAAGAGATAATGCAAGAATTTTATGTGTCAAAGTGGGCGGTAGATCCAGGTGTGACCAAAATATACCATGACCTACAATGATTGTTTTGGTGGATGGGAAAGAAAAAATACATACAAGGGCTCATGACATGATAATAGACATATTGACAGGTGAAGGCTGAGCATTAATATCTTAGAGGTTTACTATAGCTATTTCCCATTCCAAAATGGAAGTGGGGTGAGTTTACAAAGGAATTTGTATTAGGAATCACATGGATTTCTCAGAAGAAAGATGATATTTGGGTGGTTGTGGACTAACTGAAGAAAGTTTCTCATTTATATCTTATATGGGATACTTTCTTAGTTGACCAGTTGAGATAATTTTATGTTTGGGAGATAGACTATCTTCACAAGGTTCTATGATTTATAGTTTTAGACTACAACCCATTATTTACTTTTCACTTCTTTCAGGGCATGTAGAAGGTGCTTATTATTCATGTTTTACTCAGTATGTATTTCCACCCACATTTAGATGGTATTTTAGAGTGTATTATACATGTACTAGAGTACAGTCTTCAAGTGGGTGTCTTATAATTTTGTGGGTCTTGGGATAAGCACTAAGATTTGGTGGAGTTTTCCTATAACAATAGTTATTTGGATACTATTTATATTTCACTATATGAGGCACATTATTGTAGTCCATGTAGATCAACTCTACGTTGGATGAAGGTATGTGATTCAGAGTTGTTGGGACAGAGTCTCATGTAAGAGAAATCAAAGAAGGTTCCATTGATTCTGAAATATAGGGCTATGACTCAGAGTATATAGAATTATTTTGTAGGTATACATCGATGACCCCTAGAGTTTATATAAGGTGATCATGTATTCCTCAGTGTGTCACCAAGATTAGGTCATCATAAGATACATATATTGGAAATGTTGGTTCCTAGGGTTGTTGGTTCATTTGAGGTAGTGGTGATAATCATGCCAGTGGAATATCAATTGGCACGTCAACAAATGTACAGTTCTGTGCATGGTGTTTTTTCACATGTCACAATATTAGTGGTGTCACTGAGACCCTTATCATTTGATCAATGTGGATGATGTCGAGTTTCACATAGTTGCGTCCTTTGAGGATCATCTAATACATGTGTCAGATCACAATTAAAAAGTGTTGTGGGGGAAGACAATTCTGATAATTCATTTATTATGGCCCCATGGGAATGTTTAGGAGGAAACATATGTGAGAGTTGTGTATATCAAGGCTCAGTGGCCTGATATTTTTTCCTTGTTATCTTAAAGATTCTTTGGTGTACATCTCGAGGATGCACTATTTTTAGTCCAAGAGATAGTAAGCTATAAAAATTTTCTAGAGAATTATCATTCTATTTTATAGGTACACTTTTTCATTGGTATGAGTACTTTTTGTTTTGGTTTTATCTTGTGGGTGGTTGGGTGAAAATTTGAAGAACATAGAGGGAATTTGGGAAGTGCATTGTTGGCGCATGATTTTACCAAAATCATACGCCCATCCTCGAGAATCATGCATCCTTGAGACAAAGTATTTTTCATGATTTATTTAAGGTTTTTTAAACTGTTCACCCTCTTAGGAGTAATTGTTCACCCCCAAGAAGAGGCACAAGGTTAAGGTGAAAGTATTGGAAAATGTTTTTCCTCTTCCCAAGAAACCATGTATGCAATTTTAATTAAACCAAAATTGTTTTTAAAAATTATTGAACCCCCATAACATATCTCTAAACCACTTAACATGACCATAATAATGTAATATCATTTTTGGAGGCCCCTAGAGGCTTTCCTAGGGCTCTAGACAGCTATTCAGGGTGAATCTAAGAGTGATTGAAGATATGCACCTCCCAAAATATATGGTTTCTTCCCGATTAGATCTTCTTTAACTCACTCATCATTATGGATAAAAGTGGGATGCTTAATCCTATTTTGTAAAAGGTTTATATCTATATCTTGGTTTGATGGATCATGGTCCATTTGATCTTGTTTCATTGATTTTTTTGGAGATCTTGTTCTTCATTAAGGGGTTGAAAATTTCGTTTAAAATTGGGGTTTTCCATTTGCATGTGTTCATCATCAAAATTCAATTCTGTGGTCTATTATTCAGAACCCAAAGTCTTGATTTCAAACATGTGTATTTGATTTTATAATTTATATCAGATGAATAGAAATAGAATTTATTATATTTTATTAATTTGGAAAATTAATTAATTACTAGATAGTGAATTATAATAATTAATTGTTGAATTAATTATTGGATATTGAAAATTTTTATACATATTAATTACTATTGAATTAATTAATGGGAATTGTTGTGATTCTGAAATAGATTGAATTGAAATATTTAATTGTTGAATTAACTATTAGATATTGAGAATATTGAATTTTATTAATTAGTTTTTGAATTAATTATTGGGAATTTTTGTGATTATAAAATTGATTGAATTGGAATAATTAATTGTTTAATCAATTATGGGATATTTCGATAGTTAAATTTGGTTAATTAATTGTTAAATTAACTAATTTCTATTATTTTTATTATTAAATTGATTACATTTTATTAATTATTTAAAAAAATATTCAAATTGTTTTGATTATGAAATTGTTTGAATTGGAAAAAATAATTGTTTAATAAATTATGGGATATTGACATTATTGAATTGGGTTAGTAAATTACTCAATTAATTATTGGGAATTTTTGTGATTTTTCAATTTGTTGAATTAGATTAATTAATTGTTGACTTAATTAATTTTTTTTTGTTTGTGTAATATGATAAGATGGTTAATGTTGATTATCTATGATTGATTTATTATATGTCACATTACGATATATGTGATAAATGTGCATAGAACATGGTCTGTTGCATCAAAAGTTCATAATGATGAATTTATTGATAGAATCATGAGGGAGATGTGATGGTGAATCAAAATTCCATAGTGATGAATTGATAAATATAGATTTTTAGGACATGTTCTATTTCATCAGTGGTCCATATTGGTGAATTTATTGATAAAAGTTTGAGGGAAATGTTTTGCTACATCAAAATCCTATAATCAGAAATTTCATTACAAATGCATGTGGGACATAGTCTACTATATCAAAATCCCATAGTCAAGAATTTATTGAAATTGAGGTGTGGAACAATGACTGAGGATCCAAATACCCACAGGGTGTTAGACATGACATTCTACACCCATGAGATGGATTTTCAATGTGGTTAAAATTATATGTGACATTATTTTATATGAAATGATAAATTATAGCCTTAAATATGTGATATGGTTCATACTATGGTATGGGCTGAAGTAGGTATTAGGGTTCATGTGTCGTCAGGAACCCGAGGGGTTTATGTGGTTAATTTAAAGAATAATAATCGTGAAAACTATTTACTTATACATTGAAATTTATTCTTTACACAACTACATACATTATTAAAGGATGAATATTGTATTAGACATCATTGTTGGTGTCCTACTGAGTTGTAATCACACTGTACTATGGCTACCCAAATAGTGCCTGAATAGATTTCATGGTTATAAAAAGGGATAATGGTGAGAGCCATATGTTAAATGGATGAGTTAGGATAGAGCATGAATGAGAGAACTAGACATGATGTTGGGACCCTATTGGGGTTGTAATTATCATAATTTTGGGTTTTGTATTTGACAAATGTCGCATACTTGGCATGAAATATCTACAGTCTTAGTTTGGTTATTTTATTCATGTTTTAACCATCATTTCATACTGGTATTGTCGAGTTATTTGGTTATATCTTATGGTTATTCTTATTTATTTCCACTATTGGGCTCCTTTGATAAAAATAATATAGACTCTCCATGATCGATATTGAATCTGACTTCTAGTCAGCAGCCTCTAGCATATACAGAGGTGCGCCTAAGGTCATGTATTAAGCTGGCTTAGGGAACTAGTGGGAAACAATCGGGTTAAGAAGTAAAAAATATACGATATTAGACTTCTATAAAAAAGAATTTGAAATATTTCTTTATGAATCCAAATGAGTCCATTTTTGGTATGTTTACAATGTTTATTGACATTTTCGATGGTTAAAAGTCTCTTAGTGTATAATTGCTTATAGAATCCTTAGTAAAAAAGATACTTTGTGTCATACCAATAAATTGTGTATCTAGAATCACATATATATAAGAAGTAAAATATGTGTAGAAAATAGTTGTTGAATATATTACCAGATACCTAATGACATATGAAATAAATATAAAGAAACAATCTAAGAAGGAGGCCAATGAGCCCAATGATGTAAAGAAATCTATAACATTTAATGATACCCATGATGATTCACAAGGAAGTAAAGTTCAAGACTTTTCTCAAATTTCTAAGAAAATGAAAAAATTCTTCAATAAAAATACAACATTAAACTAAAAAAATAAGGCAAATCAATAGGTGGATCTAGAAGTGACATGATACGAATGAAAAAGGGTAACATTGAAATAAGGATTGATAATAGAAAAAAATGTAAGAATGCTCAAAGTTACAACCTACTATGAAAGTGATGAATCTATGAACTCAACAACCGTAACCTCTTCAAGTAACAAATGCCTTATAGAACATGCTGAAAAAGATATCAAGGTTACTACCCCTCCTCCCATTTAATAATCCTCATGTTCATCTCTTAATTATTTCCACTATTATTCGTATCCTTTCTCCTTAAGCCACATTAATTAGAACAAACCTAAATATGTTCACAATTATCTCGAAAATAAATTTTATTGAACCTTATTTATTATACAATGTACTAGAAAAAAAAATACAAGAATGTTCTTAATGATAATGAATAACATCAAAAATATAATGAAAATTTTTTCAAGGAAAATGATGAATTATCTATTAAAATCAAGAATTAAATGGATGTTAATAAAAACAAATGTACAATCAATGAACTCAAAACCACTATGTATATATTCTCCCATATATAAGATAATTTAAATGAAATTTTGAGCTCACATAGACATGTAAAATAATGGGTTAACAATGCTTTTTCAAATCATTTATGAACCTCAAAAATCCATCGAAACCCACTTTCATTAATGTTTTATCATAATATAAATTTTTCTCCTTTTGTTAAAGAACTAGGAAAATAATTTATGAATGTTATTGAAGTAAAACATTATATAATATGTGAAAATAAATTGATATTTCTTCCACTATTTCAAAAAATTAAACAAAATACAAAATAAAATTTGATACATAAATCATTTCTCAATACCATTAGCTGAACCAATATTGTTTATAAACAAAATCCTTTTGTTGTTTTATCTTATAGGAAAAGCTTCATATGTGAAAAGGAAGAGAAGCATTATGGTATATAGATAGTGGCCTTTCCATACACATGTGTAGATACCATTCTGAATTGAATCAAATTGATAAACTAAAAGTAGTTCGCATTTCCTTAAGTGAAAACATTATGAGTATGACAATAGGTAAAGGTACCATTGGTTTTCTAACTAAATAATAATAATAATAATTTTTTAGAGTCTTGAATCAAATTTTTTTGGAATAATTGAATTATATGATTACAATTTTAAAATTTATTTTGAAAATGACTTTTTAAAAGTTTTTAACACATGATGGAATCTTTTATTTTCCACCTCTCATTTTAAAAATTTTAACAAAATAAATTTATAATATATCATTATCCACAATGTAAAATTATTAAGTGAAAATTATAATAATTCATGGCCTTGGTATAGATGAATTGATCATGGTAGTCCGAAATCACTTGTAAATCCCAACCATTATCAACTAGTATGAGATTTACCTAAAATAGATTTCAAAGAAGACTTGGGTTGTGAATAATAAAATATGGTAGGCAACAAAAATATTATTTTAAATAAAAATGGAATTTATTATTCTTAAGATCTTGAATTAATTCATCTTGATTTAATTAGACCTTCTCTAATTAAATGTCTAGAAGGAAAATCCCATAATTTTTTTTATTTTATATGTCCTTATAAGAATCAAATATACTTAATTATTAGCTCATAAAAGTGAATATTGAGAATCCTTCATGATTTTATTTTTAAAAATAAGAAAATTGAATTGTTTATCAAATTATTTATATTTTTTGTGATCATGGAAGAGAAGTTTAATACAAATAATTTTATGATTTCTGCTCTTCAAAAGGATATATTCATAAATTTTCTATCTGTAGAACCCCTAAAAAAATATGTGGTCATAGATTGGTGAAATTGTAACTTCCAAGAAAAAAAAATACTTTAACTGAATTTAATTTCCCTTAATACATTTGGGAGAGTTCGTTAATACTGTATGATTTTTCATTAATCACAATATCGTAATACCTCTCCTAAAACATAATCATTCTGAACTTTAGAAAAATATAAACCTAAAGTTGGATTTTTAATGTATTTGTTTGGAAATTTTTTATTCTCAACTCCAAATACAATCTTTTAAAATTTTATTTAAAATTTAATGAAGGTATCTTTCTTGGGTACTCCAACTCATGAAAGGCATACCAAGTCTTTAACAAAAGTACAAGAGGGTTAAGAGAATAAATTCATGTTGTTTTTGATGAATTTTTCTCTAAATAAATTTCTCAAAATAATTTTTTTAAAATATGTTTTAAATGAAAATTTTCTATATAAATAAGTTGAATTCGAAAAAAAAAATCTTCAAATTATTTAGATGATATTTTTTAAAAATATAATGCTCTTCCTCTTGAAAATTAGTTCATGATTTTCAAGAGGGAACTTACACTAGAAGATCGGTCCTAAATGTGGTTGACCTCCTTTATTTTGTATTTCAATATCAAACGCAAAATTTAAACAACACCATTAATGATGAATATTATATTATTTCCATGAAATAGGAACTAAATAAAATCACTCCAAACGATGTATGAACACTCATGGAAATACCTAATAATCATCCGATCATAGGCCCTAAATGTGGTTTTAGGAAAAATCATGAAGAGTTTGGTAATATCACTAGAAATAAAGCTCTTATAGAAGCTAAAGTGTATAAATAAGAATAAAGAACCCAATATGGTGAAACCTTTAAACTCATCACTTAATTTGAATGCATTATAATCTTGTTGGAATTCTCACCCAAAATTAATTTAAAACCCTTTAAAATTAATGTAAATTGATCATTTTTAAATGGGTTTATGAGTGGTTTTTTTGTGGAACAACCAACTGGTTTTGAATATTATAAATTTTAAATTTCTATTTTCAAACTAACCAAATATATTTATGATATAAAATAAGACACTCATGCTTGGTATGAATTTTTATCTAATTTTATTTTATAAACAGGTTTTGGAATAGGAAAAATTAATTATAATTTTTTTATAAAACACATCTCAAATTATTTGTTACTTGTAAAAATTTACATTGATGATGTGATTTTTGGATCAACTAATGAATGTTTTTTTCCTATTCTAGTTTAATGAAAAAGTAATATGAGTTTATATTTATGGGTGAACTCAAATTATTTTCTCAGTTTTCAAATTTCTCAAAATAATGACGGTATTTTTCTAAACCAAGGAAAAAGTAATAATTAAATTATAAAATGATTTATCACAGATCATCCTAAAGAAATTAGTAAACCCCATAGTACAACGTTTTAGCTAACATATGATGAAGTTGGTAATCGAAATGTTAACAATCTATGGAAGTATGCTTGGAAATTTACTTTATCTTATTGTGACCTAGTTGAGCATCATGTTCTAATTATTTATTTGTAATAACTTTCAACAAAATCTAAAATAATCTCACATAAAATATGTTAAACGGTTTTTTATTCATTCAAATAGAACTAAAAAGTTTGTTTTTATTTATAAAAAATAAACCTATTTTTCATTAACTAGTTTTTATGATGTTTATTTTGGAGGGTTGCATCTATATAAGAGAATTACAACCGGGAAATGTCTCTTACATAGAAATTACATCATCTTATGGTGTAATAAGAAGCATAAATATGTTTCTCTTTTTATAGTTGAAGCAAAATATATATCCATGTTGAATTATTTCACCCTAATAATACAGATGAAACACACTCTATTATACTTCAATATTACATATGATCATATACCAATTATGTGTGATAATACTAGTGAAATTTATATTTCCATAAAATCTGATCCATCACACTCAAAATAAACACATTAAGCTTAGGTACTATTTCATAAAATATCACTTCAAAACAGTGTTATATTATTGGAATTTATTAGGATGAAATATCAACTCACTGATATTTTAACTAATCCTCTACCAGTTGATCATTTTAATTTCATTAAGGGTTAATTAGGAATTATAAGCTTGTAATTATTTCAATTCAACCATGGCTAACTTGAGTAATATTTTTGAAATTTATTTATAGAAAATCATATTGATTTAAACAATTTTCCATTTCATCTTAAAATCATGAAATTCCATTAATTATTCTTTGTTTTTTATTTATATAAATCCTTTATATGATTCATATATCTCACTTATGAAACCATTTTAGGGGGTCCTTATCTTTTAGAATATAGAATTTTTCTTAATAGAATTTTGTTTTCTAAATTACATTTAAAAATAAAAAAAAATTTCTAAAATTGTTTTTCTAAAAAAGTACATTTTATCTCTATTTTAATATTTTTTTAAAAATTATTTTATTTCAAATATAAAATTCATTTAATTTGTTATTTTCTTTTTTAAATAGTTTTTAAAATTTATTTCATAACTTACATGATAAATTAGTTATATTGTATCTTATTTTTATAAAAAAGTTCGGTTTTTTATTTCTATAAAAGAGAGATTAATGATGAGTATAAATTTCAACACGTACATGTCTCTATAAAAATATTGTTTAGTTGTATTTGATAAAAATGAAAATGGAATGTATCCTTTGAATTATGTTTTCAATTTTATGTAAATAATTCAATATTTTTCAATTAAATAAACAATTAATGTTGCTCAAACCACTCATTTAGTGAAAGAGTTTTTTGGAAAAAGAATATACCAATTTTATTTTCTTTAACTCTATCTTTTCCCTATTTATATTTTATTTATTTTTAAAAAACAACTTTTAAACATTCCAATCTATCTCTAATGAAAATAATAAAAGTGAGCTTATAAGAAAATATAATTTTCAATTTTTTTAATTTAGGTTATTCATTTCAAAATCTTCCTAATCATCTAACTTGAATTTTCTTTTCAATCCCCACTTTTTCATTTTCTAAATCTCTTTTAAAATATATTCTTTTTTATTTAAATATTTCATATTATGTTTTCATCCTTCCTCTTCTTGTTCTATTTTTGATAATCACAACAGGGGAGAATTTATTGAACATGGATGTTGGATGAATGTTTTTTGAATTCCATGGAGATTTTTTAATTGAACTTTAAAATTCAGAGATATTTATTAAAAAAGTGGGAGAAATTTTAATATTTTATTTCTAAAATGTTTCATAAAGGGTGAGTGAAATGTTTTAGACTTTATTTTTAAGACAAAAGAGTTACTATTTTTTTAAAGATAAATATTTTACACTTTTCTTGGAATGTTAAATTCATTAGTCTTGTATGAAATATTGAATGTTTGTTTCATTCTCTTATAAACTATATTTAAGATCATTTTCTTATTTATCACATTGAATATTTTTTTTATATCTTTTATGCCACTATATCTTTAATAGTTTGATATAATTTTTATATTAAATAGTTGTGATCAACAAAAGGGGTAGATTATTGTACCTATATCTCTCATAGTGTTTTCATTATCAAAAACACACAATTTTGTGTTTAAAATTTTCATTTGAGTGAATTTCAATATGACATTTTGGTTTTTAGGTAATTTCCTTGATTGAATATGTAATGATATTAAGAAAAATTTAAATGGATGATGAGGATATTTGAAGGATTTAATGTTTCATGTTAAAGTCTTAATGGGTTTCTGAAAATAATAAAATGAAGTTGAAATATTTGTTGAATTCTATTAAAGGAATTAAGGGAGGATATTTGTTTTGTATGGGGAAGTGTAGGCAACACCTTTTAGCTGATGTAGGGAAATATCCAATTGGTGCAAGTAGACACAAACTCCAATTGTATAAAAAATCCACCATTGAATTAGTGGAGGTGTAACATCTTACTAGTTGAAGCAGGATGGGCAAGGAAGACTTAGGTGTACGACCGACTAGCTAGTGGGATCAATTAGTTAGCCAGTAGATGTGAACCGAAACCTTCCAAACTGGTTTAAATGAGGTCTTAAATGCTTTTACTTGGGCCATTAAAGACCAAAATCAATCAAAGGGACCTGGATCATCTATAAATACTCTGAATAGGTACATAAGGGTCCTTGTATCTTGTCATTGAAATTGTTAAACAACTCTTCACTTGTATCAACAATACAGAAGAGCTATCTATCACAACTTATCTCAAATAGCCAAATATAATTCTCATATATCAAAGTCTCTCATCTATTAATTACTTATCCCTCATATCAATTGTATAAATACATATAAGATAATGAGGGATAATTATTTTAGTATGTTTCTTCCAAGAAAAAATTTATTATTCATTTATCCTTCTAATATTGGAGCTCACTACAGAAAGAGTGAGGGGTGAGTAACTTAGCTACTGACGAATCAAAATAGGGTGATCACAACCATAATTGTGAGGGAAAAATTCTTTATTATGCCAAATATCAATGAATAAATACCATATGACTCTCTAACATAGGGGAGGATACAAAGGGTCTCACAGAGTGATATTTCTTCACTACTTTATATATATGTGTTTTAACTATCTTTTAATTTACACTTTGCATCATTCAAACATGATAAAAATAATTGTATAAGTTCAATTTTGAAATTTTTTTATGAATACTAAATCAGAAAACATTTATATTAAATTTATATTATGTACATGATTTATCAATTTATCTATTTGTAAAATTTATCACTTTATCATATCAAAATTGATTAATTTTGAATTTACCATTTTAATTTTATTTAAAATTTTCAAATGGATATTCACTCCCCATAATTCCATTTTACTATGGATAACATGACTGATTGGAAATCATGGTATATTATAATAAATAAAACAACTTATAAAACTATCCATCATAGTAAGAGTAGTGTAAATGGGTGTGAGCCCTACCCCTGCGTGATTAATACCCATGCATTTTTTTGCTCGACAAGACCCAAAAGAAACACCCAAGATTAAGGAAATATTAGTAGAACAAAATAATATTGGATGTATAACATATTTTATACTACTAAAGGATAATTAAGGAAACTTATATTAACCTACATCTTAATTATAAGGGCTTGAGGATGGCTTGGTAGAGAAACATGACGTAATTAATGGTGTTTTCTCACTATATTAGAAATACTATTAAAAATACTTAACATGGTTTGGTTGATTTATTTTTCCTCGAAAATAGAAAACCACTCCATGTAGAGGTAACCTCTATGGTTATCAATTTTAACTTAGGTAATTCTTCATCAAACTTTCCCATTTTATCCATTTTATCCAATTATTTTACTAGATTTAATATTACACCCAACCAATTACAAGTGTGATCTAACATCAACCCATATAAATAAATGACCTAATACTATACTAATACTATGCTAAAATGATTACAATAAACCTATAGTAAAATCATGAATCACTTTTTAGAATCATTAATATGTATATTTACTGATGTTATATTTGATTTTGGAAGAAAAATAACTTAAAAATTAGAAAATATAAAAACTATAAAAAGCAAATAACTTTAAAATTAATATAATAATAACAATAATATTCATCTTTTATAATCTACTTTAAATTAATTTAAACACTTCTAATGATAAAAATTAATATTTATTTTATTTCAAAATTTCCACCTAAATTATTGTGTCTTAAATATTTTTGTTTTTGGGTATAAATGAGAAGCCTTGACAGGGTGATGTTTTGTAGCACATGTGGATAATTTTCACACGAGTGATGTTGTTGTGATAGTATTAGGAAATTGAAAATACCATATGAATAACAATATTATAATAAATATTTTTATAGTATATTAAAAATTACTGTGTACATATTTGATATAATATTGGAGGAACAAGAATGTAGGGAATCCCAACTCATAGAGTTTTCCCCATTTGTATCGGCCAAAAAATATGGATTGATTTCCAATTTAAAAGATACTTAGAAGTTAATATAGGATCTATAAGAGAATATTTTTTATTTCACTTAAAATAGAATATTAAGATATAAAATAGTTTAAGACCATAGTGAATGAGGTTACCATAACATATTTTTTCTAGAACCAGAAGGAAGTTGAATAAAAGGCCAAAATGGTAGTGGCTAGTGGCTATGAAGATCAAGGAGAACCCTAGAGGAAACACCAAATTACGTTTACAACCCCTTAACCTAAATCAGATTTCACATATCTTATAAAATCCTAAAAAATAAAAAAATTATCACTGACTCAAAACACTCTCTCCAATAGGTAGTTTTTTAATTTCAAACTGTAATAGTGGAGATATTGGATCAATAGTCCAATCATCAGATAACTGTGTTGGTATGATGAAGTTGAACAATATGATATACCATTATAGTGTCGTATAACTTTTGAATACTTCATCATTCATAATGTTTTGCGGTTAAATAGATGTAAAAATGTGTGGTTCAACAGATCCTCTCTATTCCTTCAAAAAATATTTCTTCTTCTCCCTCAATGTTGATGGTTAATATCACAATCTTTTAATAATATCAAATTAGATTTAAATTCTCTCATGTCTTTATAATTGAATCCTTATTTCTCCATATATTTACAATAATTCAATTCACTAACCTGATTTCATGAATGAACCTCATTTTAAAAGTTTTACATGGATCACCCCTCACTCGAGGTCTTTAACTACTTTTTTAATTCCTAGAATATTATAGGACTGATTAATTTTTCAATCCTTAACTTAATATATTTTAACCTAATATTATTATCAATGTAGGACATTATCTCAATATGAGCCTATACTTCTCAAGTATGTGATAAAAGGTGTTTCCACATCTTTTGTTGGTTGATGGACCTTATAGAAAATTTATATCCATAATACATAGAAATTTGGGTTTGTATTCTCATATTAATACCCCCATTTAAAAAAACCATGATTCAAAAAGGGATCTAATATCCATTTAGGAAATTATTATGATCTAATGGAGTGAAAATGATAATTAAACATGTTACTCCACGACCCTAGAAGCCTAGAGTTGGTGAATTATTTTATTATAATGGCATGATTACAAGGAATAAAATCAAAAATGACCAAACATTTTAGCATTCTTGGATGTCAGATTAGATAAATGATACCCATAATACATTGTAAAATATAAATTAAAAACATGATACATAATAAAATGAAATAAATTGTATCATTGAAATCTTATTCTTGGATTTTTCTTCATAACCTTGAGAAATGAAATATAATAAGGGTGGGCTCAAATACTCATCATGGGTATGTCAGGTAGAATAAATAAGGAATCAATGAGAATAAATTAACATATATATCTAAATAATTGATAACACACACCATTAAAATAACTAGATATAAAAAAATAAATATGGAAAGGTAAGAAACTGAAACACATTCCATTTAATCAATACACTTAAATTAAATGTAACCATAGATATGTCAATGAAAAATATCACGGATTAATAATAAATAAACCTAAATGAAGGAAAGTATTTATTAATTTATGTCATATCATAGAAACTTGAAATCCTATAATTTCAAGACATTTAAAAATATGGATAAATCTATGGGTTGAAACCCATTTAAATTGGCCAACTTATTTATGTCGTGAGAAGCTGTTGATGCATCAAGGAGCTATATAAATTCTGGGCTCATCATTTCTTTGAGAATAAAAAAAATCCTCATAATTAATAGTCAAAATAAATAATATTAATTATAAAATATAATTATTGAATAAATAATACTAAATTATCTATATTTCCCCAAAATAATAAAAAAATATCAAATTAAACACCGTATGTAAAATAGTATACAATTTAGACAATACAAAAAACAACTATACAAGAATATGGATAATCAAGTAAATTTACAATTAAAAATTATTATAATAAAGATATTTATTCAATAAAATGTTAAAAATCACAAAAGGAAGTGAGATTGAAAAGATAATCATTAAGAACAATCTTGAGGAGAATAATCTTTAAACATTCTAAAGTGTCCCATACCACCTTGAAACATTGGAATCATAATATCCAAAAAGGTATGAAATTAAATGAAACTTATAATATCATTATAATAGGTTGATTCATTATATTAAACTAAAAAGGAAGTATAAACACTATATAAAAGTTAATTGGTGCATAATAACCAATAAGTCTCAATAAAATGTATATTAAGACAAAAATTCTGTCACCTTGACCTTGATTTTGTTGTGTGGTATTTATTCTCTGGTATATTGGATAAAAATATGTTACTAACTTATACCCTAATCATAATCATGTTTATAATATCATATATTAATACCTTATAATATTTTATAACCCTTTTGTTAACACTCTTTCTTTATTTTCACTATTTTGGGTGTTAATTGCCTAGTTTTCTCACTTGTGTTTTGACTTTTCATTTGTTTTCCCTATTACATGGATAATGATTTAATAATATCAATAAAGTAAACATTTATTTAACTATCATATATATTCATTATATATTCAATAAGGGTAATCTATAATATTTTTAGATTAGAAATAAAGTGCACTGTTCATGGAGATGGTAGGTGCTACGTACACATGAACACTAAATTCATTTCATTATTGTATTGAAATAATGGAAAATAAGTGAAAAATATGTATATAATAATTCCATTATCGTATATATTTTATATATGTTACACAAGTTTATTTAAACTATCTTTTATATAATCCATGTATGGCCTGAATGAGTCATCTCACTTTGAGGGGGCGGTAGTCCACACCCCTTCAAATAAAATTATCATATTTAATCAAGATGAAAAGAATAAAGGTATGGTTTAAATAAAAAATAATGAATAATAAATACATTATAAATATCATATAAAAAATATAAATATATTTTCTATCATAATTTCCACCATGATAGGTGGTAAAGTACAAATGAACAATCATTGTTTGGTGAGGCAGTAGTTCACCATACATAGAAACAGTATGTTTGTTACCCATTAGATAGAGTTCTGTGTAAGGGTAGGTAAAAAATATTTACATAACCAAAATCCTAGTATATTGAGGATATTTTTTTTAATATAATCATGGATGAAATAGATTTTAGGGGGTAGATAATGCAAATGAAACTAGAGAGATTAAGAGAAGATTTTACCACTTAATCGGGTAACTTCTTTTTGTTTATACCAAAAGGATTCATTGGAAGGATTTATTACCAATGGGAGGATTCTAGGACAAGGGGATATATTATAGGAAACTATATGGAAATATATTTGAAGAACCAAAGTGGTTTCATAGGTGTGAGGTATGGGGAGAGGTGGTGGCCTTTTGTAAGGGAGGAAAAGGAATCACTTGGTATTTTTAAAAATATGTTTGGTGTACCCACATTATTACCTTAAAAAGTCATAAAAACCAAAAAAACTAAATAATGGAAGGTAAATGGACGAATTATGTCCATAAAGTGTGATTTGTAAAAGTTTCTATATCATTTGGGCCCTTGAGTTAAAGGGCTTGTCCTTTATTAAGATTAATTTTTCATTAATAATTATAATTAATTATTATTACTCACTCATATTTTTTTCCAGAAAAAGTTGTTTTTATTATAAAATATAAATTATTATAATTCCAAATATTGAATTAATTTTTCCAAATTCTACACATATAAGTTGAAAAAATTTATTTAAATTTAATCCCACAGGCGGGATGAAAATGCGGGGTTTTAAAGTAAAAGTGTTTGAAAGTTTGATATATTTTTATAATAACATTAAAAGTGAAATTGATTAAAATGAAGTAAATTGAATCAATTGATAAAAATATAATATAATTAAACATTAAAAAAAATATTTTATAATTTATCATTATAAATAAATTATATGAAAATGCATTTTTGAACTATAATTTAGTATTTTCCACTACTCATTAAGAACTGAATATTCAACAAAAAATACCAATATTTTACTCTAAGATAATTTTTAGGTTTATATTCAAAATATTATGTTTATTATAACATATAAGATTTATAAAATGGTAAAAAATTATATTTGAAATGTGTTATCCTTTATATGGTTGAAAAAATACCTTTATAAAAATATAGTATTTTATTTTTAATATTTCGTTGGTTCTTATTTTATGCCTATCTAAAATATATTAGATGAGTGTAATTTTTTTTTATATGTAATTTATTTAATATATAAACTATCTAAAATTGTTATAATTTAATTAACTATGAAAACTATGATAAAATCATGTTTTATTTAAATTGGATGTTGTGTGTTTTAAAAAGATATTCGCAAAACCTAAATGAAAAATATGGAAAAGTATTGGAATTCCACAAAACAAATAAAATATTCACATATCTATGTCTAAATAGAACTTTATTATCATTTAATACAATGTATCTTTCTTCATGCATGTAAAATAATATCAAAAATATTTGAGTATGAGATGGTGACCCAACCCATACCAGAAATATTTATTAAAAGAAAAAGTAGTAACATAGTGATGAAATGAGGTGAATTGAATTTTCACTAACTAGGAAAATTATTATTAAAAAATGAGGAAAAAAATAATCCAAGTCATCATTCAAGGTAGTTATATAAGCTCTGCAGATCCCAGAGTCAACAATATAGTGTCAACACAATGAGATCTCGTCTTATTCCTCTCTTCCATTATAATTGTGTTTAGTATCTGTTAACCTTATCTGAATGGGAAACCACTCTCCATGTTTTTTATGTCCATTACATGAAGATTTAAGGAGAATGAGTATTACATAGAATTAACTAGTTATAAGTATCCCATGGATACTGTGAAACTAGTTTTATACAATGTCATGTGGGTGTTATATACAAGGTACTATCATTATCACATAATCCACCCACTCATGGAAATTATGATTCCCCTATTTATTAGGGGAATTATTACTCCAAAAGTATTTTAAATTTGGTTACCCATTAAGGAATAATATTGGTTATCTATATTAATATGGTATCAGTATTAAAACACCCTCTTCATTATAAGCTCAAGAAATTAGAATAACAACGCCTCTCATTTTTAAGAGGACTGGTCTGACCATATTTCTAATAAGGATACTATATTTGTCTTCAAAATTATAGTTCAAGATGATATTTTTATTTTATCTTCAAATCCCAGTCATAATGATTAATATCATTCCCACTCTTATGAGTTAGTTCTTTCCCCAATGGCTATCACCGACATAGTAATTTATCTAATAGGATATTTAATTATTAACAAGGTTTATTCTCTTTCACTCTAGTTATCTTACATTTCTACCTCTTGAAACGAAATAGAGTAACTTGTGGGATTAGAAGAAATCCTACAAACCATTATTTAATTATTAAAGAAGCAATATAAAACAGTACATGACCACTCCCCTAGGAGATGGATCCAATGGTGTATCCACTAGATAAAAAAAATAAGTAGAGGGGATCCCCCATCCTCTTAAGTATATGATTCCATGGATGATAAGGCCTCAAACACATCTTCCTAATGACCTCCATTATTTTTTTGAATGATCGGTTTCTTGATTTTCTAGATAAATTCTAATTTTATCTTTCAGTAACCATATCCTCTAATTCCTCCATCCATTTATCGTTGAACCTAATCACATTTTTGAAACCATTAATGAGTATTCATCCAAAATTAGCAGTAATAATTATCTTCAGGAATTATCATAAAACAGCCACATAATGCTCTTCTAGAATGAAAACTATTATCCAGTTATGAATAAATTTTCCTCTCAGTATATCACGATAAATGTTTCCAGGATTTCCTATGCTCTCAATATTTCCTTTTTTATGCTAGCTGTGACCTAGATGATAGATCCCTGCTATGATTCAATCTTAATTATTTTGACTTGGGATCATCCCATTAGATCATCATTATATATTTCAACATTATCTTTGATTAATATATGAACTAAGGTAATTTTTGGTTTTTAATGAATGTCAAAACATATTTCTCATAGTTCTTGTCAACTAATGAGGTATTGGATTTTAGTTTTTCTATTTTCCTATTTACTTTGTGAAACAATAAGAAATGTAATAGTAGGAATCTATGTTGGAATTATAGGTTCCTTTCTAAACTCCAAGTAATTAAAAACATCTACAAAATATCTATTACACATATTCCTTATCCCTTATAAAACTCATCCCCCATGATAGAAAAATTAAATGGTTATAGAAATACTAATAATTAAATTTTATACTCTATGTAATTTCTCTAATGGGAGGATTCTTCATAGGTGACTTGACATTTTTAGTGTGGATATATGTAATTCAATCCATGGTAGGTTCTTTAGAAGAATTTATGTTTCAAAAAGAGGGATAATTTGAAAGAGGCTATGGGGTTTTTAAGAAATGAATCTACACTTGAATAACTTTCCAAGGAAATTTAATGGATAAATAACCTTATGTAGGATCAATGGTATAAAGATATATTCCTATAATAATCACCTAGACAATGATAGTTGGTATTTAGTATTATTGAGGATTAAATACTGGCCCAGTTAAAGTTCATGTGCCTATCGCTCTAGGATAGATAAAAGAACATGTATTTTTTCATAAAGCATCAATTAAAGGAGATTGAGAGGACCACTTTGGGTTATGATCAACAATCAGGGGGAGATTAGTGTTGGGTAATTTAAAACAAATCAATAAATTTTTTAAACATAAATATTAGACCTATTATGTTATTAATTCACTTCTTATCTCTTCATTACAATATGTATGTATATGAATGTAAGTAAAGAATTTTACAAGATATTTTACAAGTTTTTTTACTCAAAAAGAGTTCCTACCCTTTTTAATGTATGGTGATGATCAATGTAAAAATTATTTACTATAATGTGATTCCAAGTATAATGGTTTTTCCGTAAAATAATCATGTTCCCATTTGTGGTTCACTACACTTTAGGATGGGGAATTCCTTCTCTGTACTGGTGTATGCCTAGTCTAAATCTCAGCATGTTGATAGTTATTTATATTCTTTGGGTAGAAATTATTCTACTTATTTAGTTTCTTAGCAACACCAAGATATTATTTCACCCATTGATACTTTTTTTGGATTTAAATGTGTTTATCTATTCATATTTAACTTCTATTACATTCAAAATAATATAAAATTAACTATTTTTCTTTATAAGAGAAAATAAAAAGATTCTCTTTCATTCACTTCATCTTTCATACATAACCTATCTATCATATTATTCTTTAAAAAATAATATACATATGATATTTCTCATTTAGAAATATTTTTTCTAACCCTTTCTTCCACACCCTATTCTTCCAATACCAATTGATATAAAAAACTCAAATTATTATAACTTTTTTTGGTATCCTCAGTCTACTACTTAAGTGTCTCGTACTTATTCATCTGGTATATAATTGATTTTCAAGATACCTGATTTTTTAATCTTATCATCAATTTGAAATAGTATATTTGATAATGTTTTCTCCATAAAGAATCATTTTTTCTTTTCTCATATCTTTACAGCTTCATATGGTGCATATACTCCATTTGGTACCCCCGTATCCTTCTGGTACATATTCTCTTGATACTTCAACTCAAATGAGAATTAATCTAATGCTTAATGGTTGATCCTTGACTAGAAAACTCCACTTATTCAATAATAATCATGGAAAAATTCACTAAAATAACCAATAGGTCAAACAACCATTTTCAAGCGCACTATCTCCCCTCTATATAGGCATATTTTCTTTAAAACTAGGGGAGAAGCAAAAAATCTGAATTTGAATTTCCCACTCTCAAGTTTTAATGTCCCAATAAAATCATTATCTGGGTGGATAAATTAAAAGATTACTAAAATATAGAATTAAAAAAATCTTGTTAGGAACTCTCCTTAGATATTAGCATCATCAACCTCTTTAAACATTGCTGAAATCTCCACACAAACCATTATACTCCCTTTATTATTAGTGAATCATTGAATGTCTATATTATCAGAATGAGATTAATTTATTTTTGAAAATACATATTAATGTAATTAAAACTCTTCATCTAGAAATTCATCATAGGAACATCATCTATCTTATTTTACTATATTTGATGTACTTCTAATGATTTTATTGCTTATTTTTTATGATGCAATCAATTGATCTATTTATCTGATAACTTCATGAATTTTTTTCAACAAGTCATTATTTATAGGATCTCTTGGTCTATCAATAATATATCTGGTACAACGATACCCAACCTTCTATCTAATGGTTCCACTTAGAGACTTCTGCCTGACACCTTAGCTTACAATATTCTATTTTAATAATGTTAATCAAAGACCTCTATCTGATGAATTTGTATAGTGATACCTTTCCAATACAAATTCAATAAGAATCCTCTATATGATTAAACAAAAATCTCTATTTAATAATGTATATCCGAGGATTTGGAGGCCACTATTCATTTACTTTTCTTAAAAGCCTTTTTCTAAAGCCTTCACCCAAAAAACTCTATCCGATGATATTCACATGTTTCCTATATCTTATAACATTACTATGAGACCTATTTATGATCAAATTTATTTTTTCATTGACTATATATTTTTTACTTTTAATCATAATATTTGTATAAGACCATCTGATAGACTTCATATTTCTCTATATTCAAATCTTTTATAATAGTTCCAATTTTTCGTTAACCACCATGTTCCACCAACTTCTTCCCTCAAACAAATTAATCAAGAATCATGAATAACTTCATATATGTATGATGATTTTTACTTTAATAATATCATTTCATCACTTTATTTAGCTCTCTTTCATATTGTATTTTCCCTTCTAGACAACTTCATGAATTACATCCACAAGGCATTGTGATGTTTAATCAATGAGGAACACATAACATACCAGTATATGATGTTAATTTGGAGATATTAAACAAATAGAGTATGGAATTTATTTCATATATTATTTGGTTATGTCCTCTATCAAACCTCCTAAATTCGACCATCTTTATCTGATCACCTATTCCTGGTCACATCCATCTGATGACCACAATCCATTGGACTCTGTTTGATCACCTCGGTCTATTAGGCTCTTTCTAATCATATCATATTTATATGTTTTCTAAATTATATTTAGAAACTACTTAAGGAAAATCTGTAATATTTATAAGAAATTTTTTTCTTGAACCAACATGGATCATATTATAGACATTAAGATTAACTCAAAAATAATATCAAGTTTAACAAATATTCAAACAGACTTTCCTCTTGAAGTAGTGCATATATCAAATAATGATTATATTCTAAATATTCCAAAGTAAAGAACATAACATATATTATTTCAAGATAACAAGACACTGAGACTTCATTAAACACTTCAATGGGAATGGGTAGTTTAAGAAATCTACCTTATTACTTCTTCTTAGTAACATTTTAAAAATACTGACATCAATGAAATATTTCATTAAAAATTATTTTTAACTAATTAAAACCATTATAAAAATTTAAAACTCTCAAAAAAAGTGTTATATTTATTATCCCCTTTATATTTTTTAGAAATACCTTAAATATATCTTTAAAATGAATATAAAAATATGTGAATCTTTATCTTCTCCATCTCCCTTCATTTGAAAAAATTCATTCAACTGTCACCCCCATTATTGATAAAAAATAAAATGTTATTAGGAAAAGAGAATCAATTTATTCTAAATAAATGATATATAATCATTCCACTATATTTTTACAAGATCCATGATCAATTTAGAAAAAATAGGATTTGGTTTATAAAATAAAACTACCCTTTATAAACTACTCTTGATACATCATGAAATGGGAAATCATAATTTTTTATTCAAGTGTTATCTAATTTTATTCCGTGATGAAGATACAATTTGATATATAAAATAGTTATATAATGAATCAAATTGAAACTTTTCTATGCAAATAAAAACACTAGTTATATATAATAATGTACAAATAAGTAGATAAAAACCCTGGGTACACTTACACTATTCCACTTTTATTATGTCAATAATTGATTCTCTTTATCTCCATTTATGTGAGGTTATTTATATATAGTATCTGAGGTTGATATATTAATATATAAATACATTATTCAATTAAAGTTCCTTGAGAACATTCTAGAATAATCTGGTTTGTATGAGATAATGATTTTGGAATCCTTTTCCCGATTCACCACCTACACCCACATTTAGGAGACGTTTATCTTGATTATCCTTATTGATTAATATCTTAAATAGTTTTTATTTAGGTTCTGTGTGTTGATAATAGACCAAACGTCATCTTTTCCACATGTATTCCATAACTTCACATCCTCCACATCTTCACCAAGAATGATATTTATCAATATATTCCTTTGGAATTATAGTTATAAGGTCAAACCTAGATGTGAACTTATTCACTTTTCTATTATGGGTTAATAGAAACCAATTAAACACCATCAAGGATGATCCAATTATAATATTCCTATTATTACAACTTATAAAACATTCAAGGATAACCAAATTTTTAAATAATGATTTCTGACATTGATAACTTACCCACTACCTCATGTTCTCCCCATGAGATCATGTTTCGCCTTAAATTCCTTATTTTGAAAGAAAAAATAAAATAAAAAAAGGTAAATTAAATATTGTGGATCTCACTTGTATATACCTTTAATCTCAAAAGATCTTTTGATGATGTACTCTCCTTTTGGTTCTTATATTTTGTATCCAATAACTTCTCAATTCTTATCCTTGATATCTTCTTAGGAGTGTTCTTATTTACAACATTATTCTACTTAATTACCAAGATTAATTCTATGTTCTTCACCTAATAATGTGGTATTCTTTTATTATCTTATTTTGATACAAATTAAGATGATTATTAAAAAACCTTGTGACCAAAATTAATATATACGTCAAAAATTTATTCAAGATTTCAAAATCTATTTGTAGAATATTTCCCCTAATATGTGTATGTTTATTCTTCATATATAGATTTATCCCAACTGAAATGGTATTCCATTGATCCTTTGAATTTAGAAAATTATACCAAAAATATAATTCATAGTGGCTAAATTTTTCGACACAAAAATATTGACCCACAATCATTGATCTTTTTATATCTATTGCATGTTGTTTTTGGGTCTTCTTCCCAACTTATTGGGATCATCATATGGTATGAGTTTCCAAAATTAATCCCCCATCCACCAAAGACATGGTTGTAGTATCTTCATCATTTCTACTCAACCATGCTTATAAATATTATGGTTTGGTAAATGTACTATTTATAAAACCATATTTAGATAAAAAATTATAAAAAATTATGTATTGTACTTCTTTCTTGATATATTCTTGAGATAGAACATCAAATGATATCATTTTTATCTTGTAAAATGATTGAGGCCTATTAAAATTAGAATTATACATTGGTTATTAAGTAGAAGAAAAATCATTCTTCTTCATCTTTGAAGACTCCCCCAATGGCCCTAAGGTCTACATTTTTTTATTGGATCGTAGGCCTTAGAGAAATTCATTGCATGTAAGATTCAAACACTACATACAACCCAGACTATCTACATGGAACTACTCCTCCCCAGAATCTTCATCATGAAATCATCTCTCCACCTTCTCATGGCTATTCGGATAGGATTTCTCGTGCATGCACAGGATTGTCCCAATGGCAGGTTCCATACCCTCCCATTCTTACAATCTGTTTAGCTTCTTCTATGGTGAAAGCTCATTGCTCCTACTTCTAAAGTTTTTTCCTTGTAAGTTGTCTTGTTTGCATATTCACTTAAGGTGGCCCAAAGGCCATGAGGTGGCCCGAAGGCCTTGTGGTGGCCCGAAGGCCTTAAAGGACATGGGGACCAAATAGGTGGCCCAAAGGCCCAAATGGGGGAATATTCCCAACTGCTACAGTGCCGAACAGTGCCTACTACAGTTCCCACTACAGTACCTGCTACAGTTCTACACATTTCCTGTTATAGTACTTTCTAGAGTACCTGCTACAGTCCCTACTACAGTTCTCAGAAATTAGCCTTCATCTGATATTCATTCAAATAAACATTCTCTTTTAAATCATTCTTTATTCTGACAATATATTCATCATGAATCTTATAGTTGTTTTTTAGTAATGTGTTAAGTTGCTTTATCATCTTGTATGTCACTTCTAATAGAAAATACCTGACTTCAATGATACTTTTCAAAATTTTCTTATGTACATTGATCTTTCCATCAAGATCCTTCATGATTTTATATCTCTCTTCAACTAATTTGAGTAATTTATTTTTAAATTTTGAATAATTTATTTTATAATTTAATTTTCTTGTCTCAAAGGTTCTAGCCATCTTGGATAGATTTAATCATTCTAGAAATATTCTTATAAATCCTTCTTTGTGATATTTTTTTCTCCTTTTAGATGGGTGATTTCTTCATATATACATTTAGAGACTCTAGAAAAATTAGCGACTATTTCTCAGTGAATGAAAATAATAAACCATATTTTCCTATTTGTTTAAGAGGAAAACACTATAAAACGTTTTTTCACTCTTTTTTCTATTCATCATATTCTTTGTAAGAATAGAATTATTCTTCGAGATAAATTAATCTTCCAAAATACTAAAAATCACAGTAAATTAAGGGAAAAAAATAAAAATATTAATAGAGAAAAACAATTAATTTAGTGAATCAAATATAGGTAATGCAATGATTTGATACCTCTTGATATGACCACATAATAATATTCTTAACACTAAAAGTGGGGATGGGGTGAATCAGTATTGGGGACATTTTAAACCCATTAATACTTTTTATCCCTTTGCCTCTCAGACCTGTTAGGATATCAATTTCATTATTCTATCTTAATTTTCATAAGAAAGTTAATGAACGAATGTAAAGAATAACAGAAAATATTTTTACATGGCTAACGATTCAATAAGAGTGACATGTTCTTTTCATTTGTAGTGATGACTAGTACACATATTCTTCACTATAATGCGATACCCTGTATAATGATTTTTACATAAAATAATTATGTTCCTAATTGTGGTTTCCTAGACATTAGGTAATGGGATAAGAAATTATCCTTCCTCTATGGACTAGTGAATTCATATTCTAAATTCCAATTCATTGCTGGTTTTTTATGCTGCATGTATTGACAGTATTCAACTTCTTCTATTTGTTTGAAACACTAAAAAACTTTTCCACCTTTTGATACAACCATTAGATTTCACAATGCCCCATTTTTCTTTTTTTTCCATCATCTATTACTTTTAAATTGTCACACAATAAACTCTTTTTCTTTATAGTAAAACACAAAATTTTGCTTTCTTCCATCTTTTGTTCCTATATTAGGAACCTTTCTATCTAATTCCTTTTTATGTGATACTTTCATTCTATAATATTCATCCAAAACTAGTTCATCTGATAAATTATTCTATATCCCATTCCCAAAATATGAATTGATAGTAAAATATTTTTCTAATATTAATTTATTCATTATCCTCCGTCTTCTACTTCTATATATGATACAAGTTCGGTGGTACATCATTGATCCTTGGAATACAATTTTGACCCAATTTTTTTCATTTAAACTTGTTCATTCAACAACATATTCTTATTATAGTACCTTCACTTAATTTTTTATAATTTTACTACATTTTCTGGTGCTTTACTATGTTCATTACTCCCTACTCTTTATGATACCTCTTCTTCCAATACATTAGAGAAAATGATAATTATTTTCACGATTTTTTGTTATCAAATCACTATGGAATTTAACTTTTTTGAAAATAATTATAACCTTAAGGACTTTGAAATATAATATCATATTCAACGTTATTCAAAGCTCTCCAGGTCTGCTTATATAAGCATAAATTCTCTTAAAACTCAGGGAAAAGTGAAAAATCAAATTTAAATTTGAAGCATCCAAATTCTATTATCCCTCTAACATAATTCATTATTTAAATTCCTTAAAAAATTCCTAAAAGATAGAATTCAATGATATTTATAGGAACTATCCTTATATATTAGTTCAAAGACCTCTTTAAACATTCCAAAAAATATCTACAGAAATCGTGATTCTTCTTATATGATTATTGAAACATTTAATTTTCTATATAGAATCATAATTTTGAATGAAATTACAACAAAATTCATTAATTTTAACAAACTCATAATTATATATTTCTTCTAAGGAATGCCCTATATCCATTAGTAATTTATCTGATAAACTCTCAAAGGTCTATCAGACTTATTCTATTTGATGCACTAAATTGATACAACTATCTATAAAATTTGATTCTTATTCATTATTCTTGGCCATCATCATATAATTTCATTATCTATCATTTATAAGTTTTGTACAAATATCCTCAATCCACTATCACATGGATCCACTTGAAGACTTATATCAGATGCCCTAGCTATGCATATTATATCCGAAGAATGTAAATTAGAGAACTCTATCTGATGATTTAATATAGAGATTTCTATCTAATATAACATTACTGAAAATACTAAATCCAATAAATTTAACACTTTATTAGATAGATTTTTCTTGATGATTAGGAATCCACTTTTCATTTCCTCTTCTTGGAAAACTCTACCTCGTGTCTTCTCTTAACAACCTCTAACCAATGTACTTTAGATGTTACCTCAATATGAAGAATTTTTTAGGAAACCTATTTGTGATAAAATTAATTTGTTCATTAACTTTATCCTCTTCACATCACATCTTGATATTTGTGATAGTTCTTATGGTAGAAATTTTATACCTCTTTATCCACAACTTCCATAAAACATACTATTTTTTAAGAACCACCATGTTCTATGAAATTCTTCCATTAACCAAATTAATATATATTCACTAATACCTCATATAATCATAACATTTAATACTTTAGTAAAAACAATAATCACATATTTAAGTTCTATTCTATAAAGGTTTTTCTCTTTAAAACCACATCTTGAATCATAACCATAAGGCATTCTGATTTTTAATCAATGAGGAATACATAACTAACCATCTTATGATATTTGATTACAGATATTTTTCTGATGGAATTGGTAATTTATTTTATAAATAATTTGGTTCCATCCTCAATATGATCACCTCAGTATAATTGAATTTATCTACTCGCCTTAGGAATATTTCTTATATTTGATCACCTTAATCTGATAGGCTTTATCAGATCACCTCAGTATACTAGAATCTATCTAAACATCTCAACTTTCATTTCCCACTATATTCCATCCAAAAAATCCTTATGGAAAATTTAAAACACTAACAAAAAATGTGATTCTTCAACCAACAATGAAATTTTTTTAGAAATTAATATATTCACTACTATTATATTATGTTAATCTAATCACCAAAAAGAATTTCTCCTTTAAGTAGTGAATATATAAATTAATGAATATTTTTTAAATCATTCAAAATCAAGAACACTACTTATCTTCTTCCAAGGAAATATAATCTAGGCACATCCTTATCTTCTTAAATGTGCATTAATTCAACCAATAATCCATAAAACTTATTATTTGTGACCACTTCAATATATTCCCATAAATTAATCTTTCATAAAAAAACATTATCAAGAAATTTAAACTATTGAAAAAGATACAACTCATAGAAAAATTGATATCTTCAGAGATATATATGAAATATTAATTTACTACTCAAAAATGATTCCAAATCTAATGAACTTAATAACATAGTTTTTTTAGATGATTAGATTTTCTCAACTTGTCTCACTATCCAATAAACATATCATCGAAGGGGGTACCTAGGGGTGATAAGGGACCCCTCCTCACTACATTTACAAAGAGGAATTTCATAATAGTGGTTAAGGATACTGGTGGTCTTTAATTTTAATATATTGATTCAAATACACCTCGAAAATTCATAAAAAATGGAAGAATCTATCACATCATATTTAATTAGTAGGCTGTGGAAGAAATAGAAAATATATGTATATAATTCATCATCACACATGTATTGACACCAAATGGAAGGAAACTATGTAAATTTCATGACCTCACTCAATGGATTGAAAAACTCTGGGGATTTTAATAATTTAATATGATGACCTAGGAGTGATGATTCTACCACAGGTTTCACTATTATGATGACTAAAAACTAAGACAATGGATTGTGGGGTCTCTCTCTCTAACACTCATCTTCCAAGGAATTCAAGAGTGGCATATTAATTTTGATCCATACAATGTATGAAATTATCATGTACAAGAATGGATTCAAATTTGGATGATTAACTAGTTTTATTAGCATCCATATATATTGTGGGACATTTAATCCCATATAGGTAATCCTATTAAGAAACCTAAAAAACAGAAAACCCGCATTTTTGGAATTATTCCAGAATCATGGTGGAGGTTGATATGTCGAATAATATGGTGGATGATGTGGTTCTAACTATAGGGGATGATAGTATCAAAACTTATGTTCAATATGAAGGAAATACTTTGTTTTTACAAGGTAATAAATTCATTATTCATAATAAATCTGAAAGTAACAGGAATAAAGAATGTAATTTTTTCTAGTCGAGGAGACATGATGATGCCAGGTGCGGATGGAGGAAACATAAAGATAAAATACTATACTCTCTCTCACAAAGTAACATGAATGATATATCATCCATGGAGTGTTAAGATAAAATGGATGGTTTTGGATAGCTATAATATATACTAGGGGAGGTACTGTGTGAACACTTTGGTCAACCCTATTTATAACCTATGTCTTGGCTATAAGATTTAGATAAAGAAAATGTACCTATTGTTGGTACAACTGAAAGTGAGGAGGAAGTTAAATAATTATAGGTGAAGAAACTCTTTATAAGAGACTACTTATCTTTTATCCCACTTGACATCTCCAGGAGAGAAGAAACTAATCTGAACTAAGAGAAAGTCGATAGGCATTCTATGACCCCATGTTGTCTACAAGATAATGGTGCTGGAGTTCCAATGGTGATCACTGAAAGGACACAACATGAGGTTTCAATGACATCCCTACCATTAGATCACCATGATTCTGGAAATCATATTGAGGTTGTAATAGAGGTAGCAACTCAAGAGTAGGATGAAGGTGTTGGTGGGATTTTAAAACTCATGATAACCCATGTTTTAAATGACTAGGGAGGAAAAGTGAACACCCCCAAATTATAGAAATAATGATGATAATTTTAACTTTAGGATGATCAGAAAAATATAAAGGGATCATTCTCAAAGGTACCGTATTATATGGTTTCTAGAAGAAAGGTCCCTATAGGTAGGGATCTAGATTCTGTGCATTCCAACAATAAATTCACCCCTTTGAGTGGGTTTTTTTGGTCTGATGAGGGTGAGGATTTACAATCCCTTGAATATAATTGGATCACTATATATAAATTTAAACACAAAGGGAAACAAACTATTTATGTATGGATGATATTGATCCAAATATAAATTCAGATAAATCAAGAAAATAAAAACTTCAATGGAAGGAATGATTAGGGGAAAATAAGGAATAATGAAGGCCATGCGAATGTGGTGAAAAAATGATGACCCATGAAAAGGTGAAACCCCTTCAGTAAATGAATATTTTTTATTGTAATTTTCATGGTATAGGGAACTCTACAATTTCCAAATCCCATAGACATTACATTTTGGACTAAAAACCTATGATAATTGGGATTTCTAAACTAAAAATTACCTTTGAGAGCTAGAAGGCATTCAAATAGGCCTCCATGGGGTATAGTTTTATTTCTCAAAATCCTCATGATTCTAATATAGACTAATTATTTATCATTAAGAATTACAATATAGAAATTATAATGTTGCATAAAAAAATATTATTTCGGTCTCAATCAAGACACAGGGAAGCACTGTGTTATTCACTTTTGTATATGCCTCAAAATAATACATTATGATAAAGATATTTTGGAAAGTTCTTGAAGAAGAATCTAGAAGAATTAATCATAAATGGATTATTATGGGGGACTTCAACACCTTTTTAAAATGTAACATAAAAAATCTGATCCAATTTCAAAAATTTAATCCTCCTCAAAACGCTCATCCAAGATTGATCAATGTAGCCTTACCGAAGTCCCATTTTCTAAATCTTAATTTATATGGAACATGTAAACCCTGAATGGATGGAAAGAAGGTAAGATAGAAAAATTATTTTTCCAAATATATTATAGATGTGTGGCTATAAGGTAATTATGTCACACACTCTTGAAAATCACATAGATCACAACCCCATCATAGATGAACTATCCACTAAAGTTATAAGGTTAATTTCTCTACAATTTAGATTCATTAACGGGTGGATTTTCACTCTTGGTTGCTTCAAAATCATGAATAAACACAATAATACCCCCTCTAGAGAATAATTTAATGCTCTATATAGGGTTGATGAGAAATACACTATCAAATAATGGTGGGACCAAAACTAATTGAATGTCAAATGGTTGAAGGATGGGGATAGTAAATTGATGTTCCTTCATAGACTACATAAGGAGAATAGTTAAAGAGAAACGAATAACCCCATCAGGATCAATGGATGGATTCACACATCTAAAAATGAATTTTAAACTGTAGTTTGGGTCTATTTAAATTTCATATATTCTGATGATTGGCTCAAAAACACACAAAAAATGGTTGAAAACATATTCTCATGCATTGAAGATCACCAGAATCAATAACAACCCTTCTCTTTATTAAACAATTAAACATGATTTATTACATAAATGTGAAATTAACACATATATGAGGATCTAGTGGTCAAGTTTCTTGGTAAATCATGAAGATTACATAACAACATAGAACATAAATACAACATATTTTTTGAAAACCTATTTTACAAGACCACAATATTCTTTCTTACTTAGCATTGCATGGGATAACCTGAGGACATGCATAAGAAAAAGGTGAGCTATAAAGCCTAGTAACGGAGTAAAAAATACATACCAAGAATAATATATTACATTTTAGGCAAAAGTAATATCAATGGATAACAAGAGAAACATGAACATAATTTTATGATATAGCATGATTATCATAACATGGAAATATAGAAACAACATTTAACATGATATTAGCATGAGACAAGGCTCATTGGACGTGGATCATGAGTAAAACCACATTGCACATGAATTAGCATGAGTAAAAACTCATATCACATGAATTAGAATTAGTAAAACCTAATTCCACGTGATGTGTCAGGATACTAATAATTACCCAATGCATTGGATCACTATCAGGGAACTCCCTTTATAAACCTTTCATTTTATACATATGTGTGCCACATGGATCATACAACATGGATTCATTAAAGATCATAACTTATTCCACGAATAAGAGATGTATAATACATAAATTTAATACCTAAAGCAACAAGTACATTTACATAATGGTGAATACCCTTGATATAGATAAGGGTATGGTATTCACTTAGACGATGATTTTGGCATGGAAGTTTTGGTGTAATTTCAGCAGCGTAACAACATAAAATAGAAATTGTAAAATGGGTTGATGAGAGAGAAAGGGGTCTCTCATCATTTATAAATGAAATGGACTTTAAGGGGGTCATGGAACATAATATCCCAACTTATGTAATGGAATTTAGATTCATAATATAAAAGAGTTTCTTGAATGTAAATGAGGAGAGAAATTCCTTACCTAATTTCGGCATGGTAACGAGTGTACATGTGAGGCATTAATGAGAGAGAAAGAGGTGTATCATCATTGAAACATAATGGGGGAAGTATGGTGATGTGAGAAATCATACCCCAATATTTATAATTTAAAATACAAGGGGAAAACAATATAAAGAAACATAGACACAAATGAGGAAGAAATCGTTTACATGGACGTGTGATCCCAAAGGCTTGGGAGAGGTTTGAGAAGGGATTATTTGGAGATTGGGGTGCCTCGGGAGGATCCTAGAGAGATGAGGGAAGAGTTTGGTCGAGATAAAAATGGTTTTAGTGAAGTGGAATGAGATATTGAGTGGGTTTATATAAAAAAGAAGAGATAATTATTCATTATTTAGGTTTTGGACACCACACATTAAACTAATCAAAAAAAACCATACTATAGTTTTTTCCCATGGTTTTTGGAAAATTGGAGTGGAAGAAAATATTTTATTAGGAAAATTTCCGATATTATTAAAATATTAGGCTTTCTTATGTCCAGGTGAGTCACACTCTCAAGGAAATCATTTTAAAATGTTAAAATGTTTTATTAGTCTTGGAGGGTCCACTAAGGTGTTGTAAAATAAATAAAACAAACCTAAAATCATATTATTTTAAAGGTAAATGTAGATTGGATGAAAATCCTATTTATTTTATTTTATTACATCACTATTGGATGATTAAGATGAAATAAAACACATTATATATTCAAACGGTATTTAATTTTTACCCAAAAATTTGACTATCTCATAAAATAATGAAACATTACCTATTGGAAAATCTTGACTTCATGATTCCAAAAATAATATTTTTTTCTCTAATTTTTTTTTCTATATATGATAATTTTTTACATTTAAATTAAAAACTGAAATTTATTGAAAACTCAAGGTTTTTGACAAAAACAACATTCAGACATTAATAAAAATCACCATTGTATTTATAAAAATTAAACGATTATTTATATTTAATAAAAAGTTAGTAAAAATATTTTACTAAAATATAATTTAATTTAAAATAAATTAATTCATCAAAATATATTTCTTAATTGTGTATTAACTAAAAATACTATATTTACTTTAAAAACAATATACAAAGTAACAATAATAAGATGCATTTATAGTCTTTATTCTATATAGAAATAATGCACACAATAATAGTGCTAGGGTATTGTTACATAACCACTTATGAAACTCCCATATGAACTAAAGGTAAGGTGTGTGATGGTGAGAGACTCTTGGGGTGGCTCGGATAACATCGCTCTGGTGGTTATCTTTATAAACTTCTACTTCAACCATAGGTGGTTCCGTTCAAGCATAATGTGCTGAATCTTAGACTGGGATTAGTAAAGAGTGAATCCCAGTGATGCTACCTCCTTTACGATATCTGACAAATGGGATTCGTATGGAGAAATTCTAATGTATGAGGCTATCTCTTCATTTGGCTGAGTAAATTGGATTTGTTAAAGCCCTATATTTATAATAATCCTGTGACCACTGTTCAATGACTATATTAGCAACAATCACAATTCTTAATGGTATTTTAAAATACCAAAACATAAATCCAAGAAAACAAATAATTATAATATATCCATTTTACATAGAAAGAAATTTAATTAGATCCAATGGAATTTTCATTAATAAAAGTTTGGGTCGTTAGAAAATCAAACCCTCAGCATGAATTTTTCCAAAGAGGAACTTAATGAAGCTCTCTTCTCTAATAACATGGAAAGTACATCTATCCTTGATAGATTCACCAACAAAAATTTTCATATTCTCATGGGATATTATGAAATATGACATAAAAAATGCAATAAAATAATTATTCACACATTCATCCATGCCATATTGAATAAACTCACATTTCATTTCCCTGATCCCTAATAAAGACAATTCAGTTGAAATTATGGATTTCCAGCCCATTTCCGTTGGGAATACAATCCCAAAAGTCACAAATATGACCAATATGACTTGGATGTGTGGAATAATTGAATATTAAATCACTTAAAATTTGTTTTGGTTTGTTCATATAAAAAGCATTTAATATTTCTTATTTAGTACTTTGGAATGTGTTAATATAATTTGTAGGAAAATGAAGGAATATGTATTTTTTCTCAAAATTGATATTTCCAATGATTTTTATACAATTAAATAAATATATTTGTTTCTATACTTAAGAGGTGTTGACTCTCAAATAATTTTATTAGTTTAATTAATAGAATCCTTAGCTTTATAAGGCAATCCATCCTCATAAGTGGATCCCCTAGAGTCTTTTTTCAATGAACTAGGGGTGTTAGAAAAGTATAACTACTCCCAAGACTTTTTTTTGATATTTATGAATACTATATGAGTATATGAATTAATGATATTACTCGTATAGAAATTTATAAGGAAATCAAAGCCGATAGAGATGCAGTCACTCTATCACATTTATTTTATGTTCATGACATCTTTGTCCTTGGAAAATATTTAAGGAAACCCATATTATATATCAAAGACCTCTTTGAAAATTATGAGGAAGTGGCTAGGTAGGCCATAAGTTGGTGTAAATCCTATAATGTATTTGATGATAGAATACATGTTGGTAAAAAAATAAAAATCAGAAGAACTTTTGGGGTAAAAAAAAGGATCTCTCCCATTCACGTACACTGGTGTCCCCTTATATTGAGGAATGTTTTAAATACAATACCTTGGGGGAATTATCTGTATAATCTTAAACCAATTGGCTATGAAGAAATGAAAATCTATGTCCCAAGATGGAATTGTGTCTTTTTTGACACAATAATTACATCATTTTTTACTTGTTGTCTTTTTATAGGTGGATGAGAAAACTCATTAGTCAACTGCCAGATTAAAAAGTTCATATGGATTGGGAATGTTCATATGTACTAGAAATGTCAATGAAAAAAATGATAACTATTACATGGAAGGATTTAATCAAACCCATTGAGATGTGGGTTCTTAACATCAAGGATATTAAGATCTTAAATGACATCCCCATTAAGATTTTTACATAGAACCTCCATACATATATTAAATATTACTTAGATTTATTATATAATAGGGCCAAATAAATAATGTTGAATGGAAACATGAAAAAAATTTCATCTTTTTTCTATCCTTATATAAAGAACTATTTTCCTGATATCATGCACAATTTGATGTGGTTAGTTATTAGGTAGTTCAACCCCAATTTCTGGGACACCACATGGCTATAAAGTCCTCTTAATTACACTATGATTGTACCTAAAAAAGATTCAAATTAAAATTACTAAAATCACTTCCCATAGAAACATCCTAGATGAAATCATCACCCATCAATATGTTATATACATTCAGATATACAGTTTCATATGACGATGCCCAAATTTGGATTCCGAATAGAAATGTAATATTTAATGCCAAGGGTGATTATATGTTAGAATGTGGTGGATCCACTATGCCACCATCATGGATTTTGAAATTCATAGAACCATTTATACAACCTGAATGATATTTTATACTTTGGAGGATGTGGGAAAAAATATTACCTACCCATGATCAAATGAAGAAGGATGGTCTATACCTGATTTCATCCTGTCACCTATGACTGAGTGTTATGGAGACCATATGAAACCTTTTCATGGGTTGTGGTTATTCCCTAGAGTTATGTAGATATATATGTAGTTTTTTAACATAAAAATATGTAAAAGAGGCCATATGGGAAACTTATTTGTGTTTATCCATAATGTAGTACAAAGTGAGAACCTCCAAAATCTCATACTAGTATCAATGGATTATATTAATACAACCTACATAGAATAAAATAAATTCTATATTGTTGGAAAACCAATCTCCCTCCATACATGTAAGGGTCCTTAACATTCATATTTAGTTCAACACTACTTCAATAATTGATATGGTAGCCATGAATAATAACATTAATGATATCAACATCCTATGAATATTGGGTATTTCAAGAAGAACTAAGAAACCCCAGATACCTAAATATGTATATTGGACTCCTCGAAAATATTCATGGTAAAATTTTAATGTTTATGGTATGGACTTTGGTATTCTAGGATCATTAGGATGCGATTTTGTATTCCATACTCACCATGGGTTTTTTAGAGGATTATTTTACCAATATATCAGGAGTGGCATTTCTTCTGAAACTGAGTTATGGGAAATGATATATTCCATCAAGGATGTTTTCCATCATAATTAGAATTACATTTGGATTTAATTAAACTCTAAATGTTCTATTAAATACTTCAATGAAGGAAAGATGAATTTTCCTTGGAGAATCCTACCTCATTATTTTTAATGTATGGATCTTGCTAAGTAGCTCAACAAAATTGTTACGCATGCATGCAGGGAAGTGAATCATGTGTAAAATGCCTTTTAGAAGAGAGAAATAATGAAAATGAGTATGACATAGTCTTTCATAGCTCCTGATTATTATGATCCAATTGTGGATTCAGATATTTGGGGAGTGATCCACTAATATTTTTGAAAAACCCCTTGAAATTCTGGAGCTTCTACTTTAATTTTTCATTAATAATATTTTGGACTGCCCTATCCTAGATCCAAGATCTTTTACATATATTTATACTTGGGATCTCATCAAGAATGAATTAATTGCTTCCATTGCATATTTCTTTAAAGGCATCATAATTCTTAGAGATTTATTTACCAATTATCTATTTCAAATTCTGCAATGTGAAACACCCCTATTTGTTTCATCAGTTTAGTATTATTATCAAGCATAATTTATCTAAAAAAATCTTTAAAAATATGTTTGATGATATATTAAATCTACTTATATAAAATCCTATTTTGTAGGGGTAACTTAGTTTAATCAGGGAGCAAAAGATTCAAGGTAGTATCAACGTTTCCTAGGATATTATCACTAATATGAACAATAATGTTTTAGGGTATAGTATTACGATAAATCTATAAATATAAATAATCTTAAGACATGATGTAACAGTAATTCATTGATAGGTTTATATGATTTGGTTACTTTTCTAAATGTTGTTGTGATTTTTTTTTTCTATTTCCACTTTTCCCCATGGTTTTCAATGTCTCCCATGATGAGGAAATTTTATTTCTTCTAGTTCAACCCTGGATTATGAAAAAGAGATACTTAACCTCAAATAATATTTATCCTTGAACAAGACCTTCATAGTAGGAATCTCAACTTGGATATTCTTAGTAGATTAGTGGGTAATTTTAGTGGGTGTAATGATAAACCACCAATTACTCATTGCATTCTAGATTATACATGTGTTTTTCCAAATGGTGTATAAAAAAATAAATTAAGGGGTTCAAAGAAATAATAGGGAGAAAAAAATGTTAGAGTGGAGAAAAAATTTACTTGAGTACGAGAAACACAAGGATTCCTAGCACGGTTTTTTGATCAGTGATATCAATTGGTTTAAAAATGGCTTGTAATTTCCATGAAAGGCTTTACCATGAAGTATCTCAGTTATACCTTTTGAAAATGATATAATCAATGTACATTAATTTAGATGGTTGGTTACTATGATCATAGAAAATATAAATAACTAGAAAATATGGTTCATTTCATTTAATGATAGGATTATACTGATCAACACCATTCTATATTCAATACCTACTCATATAATATTTATCATTAATTTCTCAAATTTTGTTTTGAGGAACATTGATTGGATTATCATCAATTTCATTTTAGATATGCTATATGAATATCTATTCAACATGAATAGCTAGAAGTAGTTATCTAAACTGATAAGAAAAATAAACAACACCATTAGGGAATTGTATGATTCCATGTAAATCGTATAAACTAAGATTAAAATTTATATCACGAATAGAAAGTCCTCATAGAATCACTTCATTATGATTATGTATGGAAACTTTATAGAGATTACTAGGATTATAAATGATAATACTTGTCCATATAAAAAACACCCTTCAACCCCTCTAAACTATACAATGTCACTCACATTGGAACATTGAGAGTGGGATATTTTATTTTTTAATGAAAACTACGATATTAATACTCACTCTTTCTTAGGATTCCCACTACTACAGGTAAGTTTCATGATTTAATTGGATTTCCCTAATCTTATTAATGCAGTCCTTTATGAGGAGGGGGGGGGGTGAAATTTTAACAACATCCAACTTATTAAGGAGAATTTTCATTATATCGTCATCTCTACCTCATCAGTTTTGTTCAATACTAAAGACCATATAAATCTCAGACATGTTTTCCAAGGTACTAACCACCAGGATAAAATGTTTGGGATACTTCCTTCATGAAAAAGTTATGGTTTCTGGTAGGAAAAATCTGACATGATGCTCTACCAAATGACTATATTCACTAGTATATAGGATTTCATTTGGCATAAAAATCCTTTACTATTGGTCTCCTATGACCAAATATATTACTCATCTCTTTCTATAGGGTTATTAGTAATTCTTCATCCAGTATTTCCTCAGTGGCTATTTGAAATTAATCATCAATCCTAACTAATATAATTATTTTTATTTGTTTCTTATATTAAGGTTTCATAATGATGAATGTTGACCAACCAAAGGACATGTTAATAGTGGGGAAGTTACCATGGGTCATTGGACTATCTTTAATGCACACAATTTCTATAGGAATAATTTAAAAACTATCAACCAGTTTCATTTAATATTGAAAACACTGGTTCTATTAAATAATGATGAGCTCAAATTTTGTTTACTATATTTTTTATTAATGAGATTGAAGGATCAATAGATAATAATGATTGTATGTAATTGGAAGAAATAGAAATGGATTAGAAGTTTGAACTAGAACCCAATCATGTTGTGAATAAGAAATTCAAAAGAATCTATTTACATGATATAAGTGAATGAATATTCATAAATAATTTTTTCAGGTTAGATTGACGTTCTTTGTAATTTAATATATGAAAAAAGGAAAAGATTCTACCTTGGAGTTTTCATGATTCATTTATACTAAATGAGAAAAATGTGCTGAGATATTTTTATTCATGGAAAATTTAAAATTTAAAATCTTTTATATATAATGAAATAATTTTTAAATATTTCATACTTATATTTATAGTCTTGGAAAAAATATTTTATGTTGGTCTGTATTTGGATGAAGTGTCAAGATAAAATGAATATAAGAAGAGGGGAAAATAGTTTGGTGTTGTCTTTGAATATATTTCATTACTAGCATAATTGGATTAATTTTTTATGATGTATTTCATTATTTGTTAAAGATAAAAATGATTTCCATCTCAACGCTCGTCAATAAATGAGGAAGCCTGATATCTTAGGAGACTAACAACCAAGATCAATGGGTATCCATGCCTTATAAATTCAATGTGAAGGTTTTTATAGGTGAGGGAGAGAACTCAATCGTGTTAAAGAAGTAAAACATGATGGGGGTGGAACGATAACCCAAAAGTTTTTGGATACACCTAAAAGATTTTACATCATGTCCTTAGAGTGACCTTGTTGAAATTAAAGGTCACCAACATATTATTCTTTGCTTCGGTGATTTATAATTACTTCAGTTTTCCAGGTATTATTTTTTAGATATGGTATAGACTATTTTCAAGACAAGTAATTGAGACAGATTGTGATTATGAGGCCTAGTATTCCCTGAATAAATGTTTGAAATTTGATAAATAAAATAACATCACATACAGAAAATTTTCCTAAAAAAGTAGAATAACATAAAAAAGAGACACAAATCAGAAATATGAGGGAACCATTGAGTTCATACCAAGGGGTTTACCCAAGTATTCCCATAATCATGGAATGAATCAGTCCTTTAGATCAAGGTGTGATTGTCGGCAGATGTTTAGTAAAATAAAATAAAATAATAAATTTATTTAATTTATTTAACAAACTAATAAAAGTGTTATAAATATATGGTTATGGTGGATTCTTTGGTTTATCCTCTAAAACATAGAGTTCCATATAATAATTGGAGAGACATTGGTGGAACTTCTGTTGGTGGATGATCCCAAATCAGAGATCGACAACCACTGTGAAAAGAATTTATTGATATCATAAAAGACAATGATGCAATATCATTATTTGTTATTGATCGGTCAAATATAGTTTGGATTATGTTTTATTTGTATTCATCCCAATTTTATTTTTTCTTTGAGTGATACGAATCAATTGCCCAATATATTTATTCATAGATTTGTCATATTGGGGTATGGGTTTATCTGTGGGGATTTTCTTGGAGATCTGTTTATGTTATTACAGTTCATCATTCATGTATCTAAAATAAACAGATTTAGGTTAATCAAACACAACATAGATTCATTCATATATTGTTTTTTCATGGTTTTCTTGAATTTTTCGATGTTTTTTTATCATTGGTGTTTTATTTGACTAGTTGTTCGATGCAAGTACCACTAAATCGAACATTACACACCCATTTCATTGTGGAATGATTTGATATTGATGATCCAGATTTGTTATGATATGGGGATCATGAAAATTAGGTATCAGTGAGTAAATTGAACTGTATTGGAGACCCCATGTTTTTAGCGGTGCGTGTAACAATGAAAATAATGAATGAAAGATAATTACCATGCGAATTAGGTGATAAGACACCAACTAGTGGTGATGATGAGGCTTAACTGAGGAAGATCTATGCTTCCTGTTGTGATTCATGTTATATCTGGGAGATGAAGGAATGTATTATGATGAAGAGGAGAAACCCACAGGGTCTAAGAAATATTACGGTACATGATGTGTGTTATGGAGGAATGTGCCTTGTGGGACCCCAATGATATGGCCCGAGTTTCGACAATAGAATTAAATATCACATGGTTTGTGACTCCATCACATGATGTGTTACTTAACTTAGAAACGTGTCATGTATATCATAGGGTACACATAAAATGTTAGGAATACATGGGCACCAACCTTCCATGTTTTTCTACATGGATAGGCTACGTTTACAAAATTGTAGTCCTATACATGGATATGGTCTAAAGTATATGAGTATAAACACATCATGTACTTTGACATGGACACTGTCCTGATCTGTGATACACGGGCATGGCCAAATGCCAAATAGAAATTCCATGTACTACTAGTAGACACCATGTACTCTTTCAAAGCTATATACTAACCCTTTTACTCTTTATCATAGACATGTTTTGTTAGGGTTTGTTCCCTATATCAATTCCCCATGTGTTAGTATGGAATCATGTCTGACACATTGTATAGTGATCCCTTTATAAGAAAAACTTTGATAGAGTTTTTGGAATCCTTCCATGAGGCCTAGAGTGTGATCATATATCATTTTCCTTCCCCTGGTGGGATTCTTTGTATTATTGAGACCAACACTACATGGGTGTCAATCCTCTACTTAGTGGGTTATTCCATATTGAGTTATTGGTAAACCCCACGGCCTAGGGAAAGATCCTTATATATGCATCATTGTATTAATACTTCTAACATATCATTCTAATGGAGGGACCTGATGTGAACTACATCTGGAATAGACACCATCAACGTTAGCTAACTCAGGGAGTGTGTTATCTTGGATGAGTGTAATATGAAATCTTCATTCAGGAAACCTAGGCTGGCATTACTGTTATGACTTTATATTGATATTGTGTGTATTTCTTGATTATATCTTTATATGTTCGATATATTTTCTATAAAATTACCCAAATTCATAGTTTAATGTTATTGGTGTTGTATATGATTAATAATTTTAGGGTTTTCAACTGGGTATTATTATACATCCTTTGTATGGGCTTCACCCACAAGTGTTGTGCCTTGTGTAGATGATAGACCTTCTAAAGAAGTCTAAGAGGGACTAGGTTCTAGAGATTCTTAGTCAACTGAACACACCGAGGTGTGTTCCCATAGTAATCTCTTTCGTAGTCCCCATATTTACATTCAGGTTGGACCTTTTTAGTGTATTTATAGGGGGATTGTATTTGGACCCATTTTTTTCCATTACATATTTTTTTACTATAGTTATGTGATTTAGATGTATGAATACAAGGTTTATAATTTGTTTTACATTTCAACATTATTTGGGCATCGAGATATGTGCATGTTTATAGGTACTTTAGGCGAAGTCCTCTCATGTTAGTGATATTCCTAATAAACGGTTGTCTCTAGCCCCTAGCCTATTGGTGGCAGGATTTGGGATTTGTGGATTGGGATGAATTGGGATGGGGTAAAAAATATGGTATTATAGGAGTTAATTATTCATTTGGACCATAGTATGTAAGATTTTTTTGGGGTAATAGTGTTAAGTGATTCAAGTTTGGATTTCAGGCTAGGGATTCCAGTGTTGATGTGGTAGAAAATGTATCCATAAACTAGGACATTGATCACCTACCTTTTGACTCAAAACATAATAAGACTAGTTGTAGGGAAACCAATGGTACATGGGTCATATAGTAATGTGTTATGGATTCCATGTCCTTTTTGAGTCATCTTGATAGATATACTTGTTGACCATGGTACATATTGTTTATTTTAGGATTCCTTCATGATGTATTTCATCTAGGATTCAACATCAAGATCATGTGGATGATCATATAAGTGATGTGGGATTAAAAAAAGGTCTTATTCTAGAGGTGATAAATCCTATTGGTACACTAGCTATAGCACCACCAGTTGAGTAGATTATGGTACCCACTGTACCAACAAATGACATGTGCAGGCTGAGCATGCTTCATGAGCTTTAGAGATAGAGACGTTTTAGGTTATAAGGAATTCCAGAACCAATGGTGGATGAATACTGGATTGAGGTGTTGATGTGAATTTTCTATCTTTTTAGGAAACCATAGGTTCAGATGGTGGTTCTTGAAGCGATCCTTTTCTATGGCTATAGGGGTTGATGGTGGGGATTGGTGATGTATTCATATGATGAGGTGACTCAAGCATGGTCAGAGTTTGAGCACAATTTTATATAGGATTTCCCTCCTTCAATACTGATGATGTTCTCATCTAAGAGATTTTGTAGCTCTATAAGGGTAGCCCGACAATGGATGAGTATTCAAAGAGGTTCACCAACCTCTCTAGGTACTCAAAGGATATGGTTCATGATCATTCCTTTTAGGCTCCATCCTTAATGTTAGGACTGTATAGAGTCATAAAATGTTTTTTATACCTCAATTATTTTCCTACCAATTCATGGATTCTAGAGAGATATTTTGTGGTTGATATTTCCATTATGAGAATATTTAGATTGTGGTTTCTAGCAATGGGAACAAAAGAGTAGCAAATTTGACAGCAATGAGATGAAATAAATCTCAAGGTCCTTTACATGCAAGGTGTATGAGGAGGAGGTTATATGATAGAGGTTCTATAGTTCATGGCTCAAGGTATGGGTCTAGTAATCCTATGGATATGAAATGTTACTAATGTGACTGTAGAGGGTATCTTTTGAGGTATTTTCTGATCCACTAGATGGCTAAAATAGATATAGTGGATGGACCTTACAGGTAGAGGAAATGACAAGAGAAGACCATTATGTAGGGTAGAGAATGATGAAGAGGATATGGGAGAGAAGTTGGATGCGGTAGATGCCTCAACCTATAACCACAACCACCCCAATGGGGCCCATGCAAGGCTCCGGGAGCTAGAGGACATGGGTGGGCCAGCTGTTGGTGGTCGAGGCATATATCCCCAAGGCTCTAGGGATTATTTAATGTATGAAATGTATCATTTCTTCCATATCTGTAGTATTGGTAGAAATAGTTTCTAGTAATTCATTAATCTACACTTATTTGGTTCAAGACATAAAGATTTCGGTTGAGAATTTGGATCAATGCATGTTCTTGGAGACTCATATAGGAGATGAATCAATGATCATACACTTGTGTCGATAGTGTAAAATGACTCATATTGGAGAAATTTTTTATTGGGATATATTTTTTAGGGAAATAAGGCCCTGTGATGTCATCTTAGGTATAGAATAGTTATTTATAGTTCATTCCCAGATAGAATAATTCAGGAGGAGGATGTGGTATTTCCATATTTATGGTCTAGGTTTTTCTTTATTACTGAAATGGAAACCTAGAATGTGCAAGAATAAATCTTGAATATGAGGGTGGAATTGATTTCTATCACATGGATAAAAAGACCCTTAGAGTAGTGGATGTTATGAGTTTTCAATTCCCTATAATGGTGGAGGAGTGTGAGGATATATTTTTCATGTATTCTCTAAGTTTAAATCCCCACCGTGAGTTAGAATTATGCATTAATCTATAACCTAATATGACCCTGATATCTTTTCCAACATGTCATATGTATCCCATATAGAATTTTGAGTTGAGGGTGTAGTTGGATAACTTGAAGATTAAGGGCTTTGTAAGACCCATTGTTTCACCCTGGTCTGTCCCAGTGTTTTTCTCCAAGAAGGAATAAGGGATCTTAAGGTTTTGTGTGGATTACGATTACCTAAACATGGTGAATATTAAGATAAAGTATCAACTAAAAAAGATTGATGAACTATTTGGCTGGTTCAGAGGGTCACAATGGTTCATAATTATTAACCTTAGACCAGGATTTCACCAGTTCTGAGTATAGGATGAGGATGTACCAAATATGACATTAAAATGTCTCTAAGTTCACTCTGAGTAATTTTTTATTCCCTTTGGTGTGAAAGAATTCCTAGTAGTGTTTATGAGACTCATGAAATAGGTCTTTCATAATTACTTATACCAGTTCATGGTAGTATTCATCGATGATATCCTAGTGTACTAATTTTCTGTGGAGAAGAACGCAAGATACTTGAGGATGGTTCTACTTGTACACTAAGAGAACCATATTTAGGGGAAGCTCTCAAAGTTCCAGTTCTAGATTTAGGAGGTCAAATTTCTAGGATATGTTTTCTTAGAAGATAGTGTAGCAGTGGAACTAGTGAAGGTAGAAGTACTATAACCATGGGATCCACCCAAGAGTTCATGGAGTTTTAAATCTTCCCTTGGATGGAAGGCTATTATTGATGATTCATAAAATATTTCTCCCAGATATAATCTCCTGTTATATCTTTGACCAAAAATGGTAAGCCTTTGGTGTGGGTTGAGAGGTTCCAATAGAGTTTTTAGGAGTTGTGGTAGATATTGATGAGAACTCACATACTAACGTCAATAGATGTGGGTGTCTAGTATATAATGATTTTGGATGCAACACGAATTGTGCTTTATTGAGTTTTGATATTGAGAAGGAAATGATTTCCCCTGGTTAACATCAATTGAGACCCCATTAGAAGAACTTCATAACACATGATCTTGAGTTAGTAGTATTAGATTTCACATTAAAGATTTTGGGCTCACAAAATTAGTCTAAAATAATTCAATACAACCACATCATCATTCTTGTGCATAGGAAAACAAGTCGAGCTGATAGTTTATCAAGCCATGTTACTCCAATGAAGTAGAAAACAACCTAATGTTCAATGTCATAATTCATATATAAATTTTCTATTGTCATAATAAACTCATGAACACATTATTACAGAACATATGAAGATCATAGTTTCTATGAATAAGAGAATTAGAATGGGTAAATTAAGAATAAGATCCCTAGAATTTCACTAAAATTAGTTGTTAATTTATTTAATAGATTTCATAAATTTCTATGAATATTGAGGTTTCTTTCATGCATGACATAGAGTGGAAATAAGACATTAAGTCATGTAATACATGGTGGACATATGAATTTAGTTGTATAAGACATTCATGCATTTATGATTTTATTTGAAACCTAATAATGTTACAGAAATAAATTCATATTTATTTTATAATCCTTATAAAATATTATGATATATAAATATGATGATTCTTAATCAAATAATTAAAATAAAAAAAATCACATGGCATGTTTTGTGATTCCAGTTGAAGAAATAGAAAGAAGAAACACAAATGTAATTTAATCACAAAGCTAAGATAACGACAACTATTTATGAATTTCACACTCACACATGGAATTTTTTAAAACATACTAATTTTATAGAAGCATAAGAAGTAAGGAAAAAATCCAATTCATTGAGGATCATAAATGAAAATGAGATTTTAGGAAGTCCTAAAATAGTTAGATGAAAAGGATGATCTGGAACTACTATTCTATTATATATTTTTATTTTAGATCAATTCAACCAAAGTGTGTGGAACTATAATTTTTAAAGAAAAATCCTTGTGCCAAGTAGGAAGAACCCATAACACCCTGGGATTTTATGATATGTATCTCTTCAATTAAATTTAATCTTTGGATAGCTTCAGATAGAAATGAAGCCATATTTAAATGAACCATCATATGAATAATATTATTAAAATATGATATTAATAACATAGTTATTAAAATTAGTTGTGTATACATGAATAAAAAATTATTAAAAAATATATAAAAGTATTATATAATTAAACACATTAACAAATTAGTACCCAATTTTATATAAAATCATTTTATCCTTCAAAAATATATTTTCATCAAAAATGGGTTTTATCGTTTTTTGTGAGTATTAATAAAGGTTTTATATATTGTAAATTTATTAATAAATAAGAACCCACATATATATAAAATCATTTTACACTCCAAAAATATATTTTCTTCAAAAATGGGTTCTATTTATTTATTTGAATATATCTAATTACTAATTTCTTCTACATTTTTAAAGTTTATTTGATGAAATGATATCATTTTTTAAATCAACATAATAGAATTCTATTAGGGTTAAATATTTGTCTTTATCTAAAATGATTGATTTTATAGTTAATAATGAAAAATATTGATTTCTATTGAAAACTGTCTTTTAATTTCAAAACATTATAATGTTTAATTATGTTTTGAAATTATTTCAATGTAAAATTATTTCATTTATATAATTAGTAATATTATTATGGCAATGGGAATCAATTTAATGTTTGGATTGGGTATAAAAACATTTAATACATAAGAAAACCTTTTTTCCACAAACCACCCTTCTTCTAATTTTGGTGGATTAATTTTAATTTAATTTTGTGAGTTCAATTTGATAAAATTGATTCTATATTTTTAATCAAAATAATTATTATAATTTAATTGGGGCTACTTAATTTTAACTATTATCAATATAACCATAGTAAATATTTTTCACCTTGGTAAAAGTGGTAAAATTGTTTATAAAACCATGGGTTAAAATATAGAAATAACTCTAACAAATGCCTTCATCCTATTGGATTAGTTTTTTTTGACCAATGGTATTACTATTGAGTTTAATATTTTATTTTAAATCGTTATTTTTAAATTGTTAACGCAAGAATTGATTTTCTGAAAATAAGTAAAATTTTATTCAAATTAAAAACAATTTTGGGGTATTTGTATTTAATGTAATGGTTGGAATAATTAATTCAATTTTGTATATCCCAAAATTCAAATATGACACCCCAAAATTATAAAGTAAGAACATTTTATATGATAACATGTATCACAAGAATTACCCAGCATGTAAGGGATTATAATTTTAAAAGACTTTATAAAATATTTAAAATTTTAAATTAACCCATTATATAGCTTGAACATCATTAGATACTGAGTTAGCATGTATGGACATAAATAAATAGTTTCTTCAAAGGATTTCATTATACGCAAGGTTGAGTATTACATAAAAACAATATATTATTATAATATTATTATAATATATAAAATAGCTATTAAATTTTCAGTTATAAATAGGATTATGTCAAATATAAAAATATATGGGTTTCAAAAATATAACATGAATTCATTGGTTAAATATTAATTATAAATGAATATAAGAACCAAGTGAATCTAAAAAGAATATTTTCATAGAAATATAATTTATTCTCACAAAGGTATTTTATCTTTATAAAATAAAATAATTACAATTAGAGAATGATATTAATAAAATATATATATTATATATTAAATAAAATATTTTTTATATTCATCCAATAGATTTAATAGGTGTATTATAAGAAAAAACATAATATGTTGTTTAAAAATATATATTTTTATAAAGGATGTTTTTCCTCCTTTTATTGGAGAACCAATTTCAAATCCAATTTTTTGAAATTTTGATGATTATATATGATGAAAACTAACTTCATCTTTTAAATTCAAACATAAAAATTTTTCTTCGATGAGTTTTTGGAAATTTTGTATGAAGCTTCAATTTTAGATGAATATTGAAAAATATTGAACATTAATTCAAAAATTATTTTTCATATAATCTATTAAAAATGATAAATTATATTTTAAATTTCCTTTAATTTTTTGTTAAATAAATTATTTATTAATTAATCTAATTTAGTTCGTTGGAAGAAATTTTACATTGAAATTGGATATAAAAAGCTAGAAAACATTTGAATGTTTTTACTATAAAAACTAGCATTATCATCTCGTCTAGGAGATTTAATTTAAAATAATTTTTACTACCTCTATTATTGGAATTTTGAAATATTGATTCAATACTTTAATCAGAATAATTTTTAATTAATAATATGGCCAAATTTGTTTATGACCAAAAAAATAGTGATTGTAATTAAAATTAATTACAATTATTAAAGTAAAATTAAGATAAATAAGGGTCTAAACCATAAAATTAAGAACCCAAATGACCTATAAAATTTAAAAAATACAATTTATATACATAGTTTGAACCTATACTCAATTTTATTGAATTGGGATCATTATTAGATCCACTTTCAATGAGAAAAACGTAGGCGGAATTCCTTTGCAAAAAATTAACAAAAGTGCCACTCCTCTTCTATAGAGACCCGAATCTTGACGTACATGGAAATTACATTACTTTTATGGAATACTTAATACATAACAAAAACAGACACACAAGGACCGTAATAGTTTAGTGTCTTTGGAAACTTGTAATGTAATCTTCTAATCATGGTGAAAGATCCTCAACATCTCCCATAAAGATCTTCCCCTTTTTTTCTTACCTAAAACCTTTATTTATATCCTGGGGAAAAGAAATCATAAAAAGGGTAGGCTCAAATGATCAGTAAGGGTATGCATGGATAAAATAAAACATACCGTTTGCATTTGAACTTAAAAACCTGAACATAATGTTTAAACATCAAAAGCATGAGCAATGACATAAAACATGGAAGTACGTAAGGCATAGATCATAAAGAAACATTAACATTGACAAAATAGCATGGGAATAAAACATGTAATTATGACAACCATTAAGCACATGATATGATTTCCATATTAGCCAAGGCATTGCTCCCAAGACCATCTTAGTGGACAAAGTCCCTTTCTGAATCGAGTTCACTCCTCGTTCCAGTCCTGTATTACTGAACCGGTTTAACTTTCCACTCCAGCCATGTCTATCTCATGAGATATAAATCTTTACCTAATGCATTGGAGGCAGATATAGGTCCCACCCATCTCATAATGAAATCATTCTTACTTGTGCCACAAAATAATCATGCATCATTCATAATAACCCAATAAATAAAATGGGTTTTATAAACATCATCCCATAATCACATAATCCATATAAAAGAAATGGATATCATTTCATAATAAGAAAATTTAAACAATGTAAATCATAGAGACTTTATACCTGAAACATACACATATGAAATAATGTCTTCTTAGATGGAAAAAGGTTTTGATAAAGTACTTGAAATGAATTCTTGAGGAAAATATACTTTCTTCTTCAAAATCAATTTTTTTTCACAAAACGTCATGCTATTTTAAAAGAAAGAGATTTTTTTGAAAATAGTCATGAAATCTTTTCGAGAAAGCTTCATGAAAATAAGGCTTTATAAAACTATAAAAATCTGTTCTTGCCGTATAAGTTAAAAAAAACATTCTTCTCGTACTTTTGCCGAAAAAGACAAAAAGTACCTCGTAATAGAAAGATTCCATACATACCATGTAGTAAAAGTCAAAAATGGGTAAAAAGGACATTAAACATACATGAATAAACTTTTATAAAACATGTATATGGATGATAGAAATAACCCCAGTAAATACTAACGAATAAGAAATCTTGGATAAAAATGAGATTTGAAAAATTATCCCTTACCTTAGGTCCGATATGCTTTGTATTTATCCAAACCCCCTGTATAATGATTTCAATAATGTTATTTACTTATTAAATAATCATATTCATTGTTAAGATATCATATATGGTTCACTTATGATTTTATATTGCCCGTTCTTTTGTAAATTCCATGTTAAAGAGCGTTTTGGGTAAAATGATTTCATTTGTCGTCCGTGTTTTGACTTGTAATTATTCATATGATTACTTAGATCATTATTACTTAATTCCAGAATATAAAATATGATTTATATATAATATATATTCAGAATACACATATATATAATAGATCAATAAATGGAAATAAATACACCGTTCATGGAGACGGTAGGCCGTATGTACGCATGAACGCTGTTTTCATTTCCTTATTGAGTTGAATGGAATTAAGTAGATGAAATACATATAAATAAATCCAGTAGCTTTATAATGTCATATATTTCATTATTATTGCTTATATATACTTTATAATCATTCTTAAATGGTTAACATGGAGAATGAATCTCATCGCGTCGTGGAGCCGGTAGTCCGTACGTACGCACGAGCGATGATATCGTTTCTATAATTATTGAATTGAACTAGAGTGGATGATACAATATATCATAATCAGTATGATTTTATAATGACTATGTATAGTTATTTTTACACCATTATACCCATCCAAGTAAGGTGGTTTTGGAAAAATAGATTACACCACGGCGTGGAGACGGTATTCCGTACGTACGCACGCGCGGTGATTTTGTTTTCCGTAGGATGGATAGATGGTGAAATAGGGTTGTTTAATACTTATAATAACATATCCGTATATTCATGATACTTATGTTATTACTTAATAATGAAACAACTAAAGAAGAAGAAGTAGAAGAAGAAATAAAGTTGAAAGAATCGGAAACAGACATTACCTCTTCTTTGAAGCGCCTCTTTGAGACCTCCTCTTAGGGCACTACAATTGGTCATTGAAGAATAAAAGGACCTCTAGGATGTTTCTAGGGAAGTGGATAAGAGAATTTGGCAGGGTTTGGCCGAGCGTGAAGGCTCAAATTGGTGTGAGGAAGAGAGGGAGGAGGTGCCCTTTTATAAGGGAGGGTAGGGCTACCTTTGGAAATCTTAAAAATATTAATTTATAATAAATCTAACCCCACTTAAAAACATAAAAAAATGACTCATATTCAAATATTAGATGAGATAGGGTTGTAATATCATCAACCAATAAAATTTAGACATGTTAGGAAATTATTGTAAACATTATCAACTTGATTTATATTTACTTAATCAATTTAATTATATTTGTGGTAATAACATTCTAAATTTTAAATTATAACAAATAATTAATTATTTGTTGTGAATTATCTATAATTGGATACTTTATAAAATTTTAGACCATATAAATTTAAATTTATAATTTTGATATATTTTTGTGATTTTTAAACAATTTTATAATATGTTATTTTTATAAAATAACAATAGTGTCAATTTTGGCACTATTCATTTATTTGAATTTAAATAAACTATATTCAGAATATATGTTCTAAATAAAAGCTTTAATATATTAAAAAAGGTCATATTTATCTAGAAACTTAGTGGAGAACATTAAATAGTTCATATAATATTTATTTTATTATTGTTAAAACCATTTATTTGGTTTATCTCTTAAGAAATGAATTACTACAACATTTTTGTGTAATTATTTAATATATTTATTTGTTGCATGAAAATTAAAAATAAAATCCTATAACGAAGATAAATCTATTAAATTTCACAATAATACTTTTACTCGAATTTATCATCTTAAAATAACAATATTTAAATTGTTATATTTATTAAATTATGAAGGTGACAACTTTGGAATCATTTAAAATAAAACAATATAAGTGTCATAATCACTTTTATAAAACTCCAAACGGTTATATATTATGTAATTATATGGTTAAGGTGTATATATACACTACCAATAAGTTTTGGTCAGGTTTTAGGGCCTTTTAATGGGTATTATTAATTCAATAAAAACAATATTACTGATTTTTCACTTAATAAATAATTTCTGCATCATTAATGTATCACCATTAATGACAATTATTTAATCCCTAAAAATTATAAATAAATTATCATGATGTAGATAATTTTATTATATTTCTGGAGAATATTCAGGTTTGATGTTTTATGATGTTTATCACTAAATTAAAATTATTATACTTATAATATTTAAGAGAGTGACATGTTGTCACTTTCTTTGGTTTTAATAATAATTAAATTATTTTCATGGTCAAAAGTTCATAAAATGAATCTAATCCGACCCTTAGGTAATATGGGTATAATTTTAGCCATCCAATAGAATTTTGTCATGTGTTAGGGTAATTTTATAATATTATATTTACCATTAATTACCCGATTTACCTTTAACTATTGTAAATAAAATTTACCGTAGCTACTATTCATAATTCCCAAAAATAAAAAGTAGCATATTAACATAATTTGGACCAACTGATTCCAAATATGGAATCCATTTTTTCAAATTCAATACACAGAAATTTCAAAAATTAAATTAAAATAAATCTCGTTGTCGAATGAAAACGGGTTTTTGTTTAAAACATTGCAAAAGCTTGAATTGATTTAACCTTTGAATTCAACGTAAAATCAATGCTAATAACATAAATTATATTAAGTGTTAAAAATATATTCTATTTATACTTTAATACAATTCAATATTATAATTTAACCACATATGTTATTATGATGAAAAAAGTTGTTTTTAATTAAAATATAGCGTGTTTTTACTATTCATTAAAATATGAAAGTTATCAGAATAATATGAAAAATTTATCCAAGGTAAAATTTTATATCCTGATTCCAAAGAATAATATTATTTTTTAAAATTGAACTTATAAACATGTGAAAAACTAGATTTAATGTGGTTCCGCCATCAAAAGGCGACAAAACTGCATTTTTTGAAAAATACTTATTTTACCCGAAAAATTTATTTTGTTCTTATACCATGTTCTAGAAAATGTGTAAGATGAATAATAATGTTATAAAATTCAAAATTTAGTTTATACTATTCATAACGGCTAGTTCATAATAATATTATAATAATATATCGTTGTTTAGTAAAACTCGGTATTGCGTACAAAAAACCCTATCGAGGAAGGTCGTGATTGCATGTAATGCACGCCAAGTCAGGGTTGCGTGTAGTGCACGACTCCTTTGTTGCTGCGTATAACAAAATACAATGAATATATATATATACTCAATGTTTCGTAGAATAACTACTAACAAACAAACATGAAATTGTGTATAACACGATCCGGGATTAGTGTTGCGTATACTGCAAGCTAATACGGTGTTGCGTATAACGCAAAATAATCTTGGTGTATCATACAATAGAAGATATGAAAGAAATTAAAAAGAATATATCTTATAAAATCTCGGGTTATTACATTCTACCCCCCTTAAAATGAATTTCTCCCTCGAAATTCGTCGGGGTTATAAATGGTTTTCTACATGAAAGTTTCTTTAATTGAAACCCACATCGTAAAAAGGAATTCCAAAACTCATCTTTATAAACTAAAGTATAAAACGTAACAGTTACCCAAATAAACAAATCACTGGGTTTCCACATAGGATAACATAGGTGAAAATATGGATATGGAAGAGAAATCTAACCATCATGTTCTGATAGAGAGTGGTAGAGAACATGGCTATGAAAAATCCAAAAATCACAAATCCATAGATTTGTGATGATCTAAGGTACCATCTGATTCATCAGATATAAGGTCACTAAGGCAACATTTTTGGTTTTCAAGATCATTTCCCTAAAGTTGATGAATTAAAAGAAATGCTTACATGATTTTGGTATAATCTTACTATAACGACCCATACCTTATGTAACTCCCCGACCCTAGTTGCCCAGAGTCGGTGCATTATTACATAACATTGGCATGATCACAAGAAAGATCAAATCTCGAAAGACCGATTGGTTTAGTAGCCTTGGAAACACTAGATATATTCATAAGTTTTACATTATATCATAAAATGAAAAACTACTACAACAACATAATGTCTCCATAATCCACACTCATATCCCCACATAATATCCCTACAGGTCATTCATAACTTACTTCTTCACTTCCTGGGAAAAATAAAACATAGAAAAGGGGTGAGCTCAAATTCCCAGTAAGGATAACAATATAACGGAAACTTTAATAAATAAGAATAAACATTTAAGGCAATGTATAACTAAAACAAAATCCTTTCAAACATGAACTTTCAACATGGTATGGCATAAATAATATTAAATAATGTCATTTACTTATTCACATGGATATTCTACTAATCTAATAATCACATGAAAAAATCAATAACCACTTTCATAATGTTGGAATGCATAATGATGAACTTTAATTTCTTTGTCAAGGCCTCGTCCCAAGACCTTGGGGCTAACTGTAACCGGAACCCAACCCGGAGTGCCTCTAATAACCGGACACCAACCCGGAGTGCCTCTAATAACTGGAGACCAAACCGGAGTTCCTCTAATAACCGGAGACCAAACCGGAGGGCTTACTTTTACTGGTCCCCAACCCGGAACATACTTGTCTAACACATTCATCTGAATGAAAGGTTGAAATATAACATAAACATTTGGATTAAAAATTACTTATGAAATGTCAATACTTTAAACAAAAACCATGAGTGACATAAGAATAACGTATCCACTGTGAAAAATATCACAAAACCTTCAATAAAATATGGATGTTTTGTATCATAATAAATCAACTTCAAATAAGCTTAAAATCCATCAAAAGATGTTGACATAGATGAAATCAAAACTATTTTGGAGAAATATCACTTTTTTTTAAATCATGTTAAAAGTAACATAATTATAAAATAATACATTCAATTTGAAAATATTCTTATAAGCTTGTAAGGGAAGCTTCGACGATTTTATAATGGCGGAAAATAACCGCTCCCACCGTATAAGTTAAAAAAAACATTCTTACCTTAATTCTGTCGAAAAGGTTAAAAAGCACCTTGTTTGGAAAACAACGACAAGATTCCTTTATAAACCACTTATAAAAAGTCAAACAAGGGTATAAATGACTTTAACCCATATTCTTGTAAATAGTAAAAATGTTTTGAAATACATTTTGAAGAAACATGGATGTGGATGATAAAGAGATCCCAGTAGATTATTACGTATAAACAACCTCAGATAATGAAGAGATTGTGAAATAACCCTTACCAATTTGGTAACTTATGAAACATACAACCCATGAAAGAGGTATCATACAATGAATATGTAAATACACATAAATTAAAGTGTATTAAACAAAGAATATAATTATGGGCAGTACATACACCACACAAAAGGTAATGGTGGCAATATGGCATGAATCTCACAGGAATAAGGAGTGAGATGAAAACCCCTTACCTTGTACTTTTCCTTGGTTGGGGTAGGTTAACCTCCTGTATAATGGTGAAATAATTTTTATTAAATTATACAATAATCATATACATTAATATGGTATCATATATGATCTTTTAATATTGATTTGATAATAATATCTTAGTATTATCGTTGTTTCGGGTGTTAACTTACTTGTTTTATTTTATATGTTTTGTTACGTAAGACATGTTTGTAAAGGATAGGTTTTATATTATTCATATCTAGAATGATATAAAGTCCTTAAACATCATTTTTTAAATCATCAAATGATAATTATACTTGAATGGATATGATGGAGAATGAATCTCATCGCATTCGTGGAGACGGTAGTCCGTACGTACGCACGAGCGACAATATCATTCTTTTGATATTAAAATAATATATAAATGGATGGTATATCATATATAAAGAATCATTAACATGTTATATTTATTATTTACATGAGTTACACATCATTATTATACCCATCCAAATAATATTATATTGAATAACAATTACACCACGACGTGGAGACGGTAAGCCGTACGTACGCACGTATGGTGACATGTTATTCAAAGGGTGGATAGAATACTGAATACGGTTGTAACATATTTATAATAACATCACAGTATATGTGAGATACTGGAGTTATTATTTTAGAATGGTAAGAACAAAGAAAGAAGAAGTGGAAGAAGAAAGGAACTTGAAAAGGGGTGGTGAAAACATTACCTCTTCTTCGGGTTCTTCCTTTTGATTTGATCAAAAGGGCTCCTTAGGTTGTCTTTCTGATCAAAATAAGGCCTCTAGGTTCTAGTGAGGGATGTTGGGAGAGTATTTGGGCAGATTTTTTCCGAACCAAAAGGATTTTAAGGTGTGAAGAAATGAGAAGGAGGCGTGCCCTTTTATAAGAGGGGTGAGGGGCACCTTTGGAAAAGCTAGAAATATTAATTTATAATAAATTCATATTCGGTTTCGAATGGCTCCAAAGTTGATTATGAAAAGGTTAAGGTGGGGATAGGTCGAAAACCACTCAACCAATAGAATTTAGACAGGTTTGGGTACTTATATTAACCTTATCTTTAAGTATTAAATCTAAGTTAATTAGTTTCACTTTTACAATGTCTCTTTGTATTTTTATATAATATGGTTAATAAACTTACTATATACATCCAAGCGACCCCCAAGTGGTCCATTAATGATGAAACTATCATGATATATGTCTCTTGGCCGAACCTTATATTTTTAGTAATTTAATATCAATTAATAATATAATATTTGTTTTAAGAACTCTTTTATGTCAATTTTTACACTATTCAATAGTTGATTTTTGTGAAACTTATAACAGATTGATTACTTCGAAAAAAGTCAATTAGATAAATAATAATATATCATATTATCCTAGAAAATTAGTTTAATTCATTAAAAGTTTCATATTATATTTATTTGGGTATTTATAATATCAATTATTTTAATGTTTCACTATTATAGTAATTACTGCATCATCATTGTGTCATAAATAAAATAAATTATTTAATGTCTAAAAATTATAAATAAAATATAATTATGTAGGAAATCTTTTTATATTTCTAAGGAATATTTATAATCAAAAACCCAACATATATAACCCTATGTAACAATTGTTTTTCTAAAAGATATATGCTTGTGTCATTTTTGTATTCATTTTAACTTAATTAAAATAAAGTGTCATTATCCCTTACAAGTGGATCCATGGGGTCCCCAAATCGACCCAAAGATGGCCATGGTCGACCATGTATCAACCAATAGGGTTAAGACACGTTTTAGGGTAATTTAGTATTATTATAATATTATTTTTTAACCCTTATTTACCGGATTTACCCTTAACCATGGTAAATAAAATATTTACCGCAGTAATTATTCAAAATGTCTAAAAATAAAAGTTACCTATTTACACAATTTGAACATCCTGATTCCAAATATGGAATCCATTTTTCTAAATTCAAAACACATAAGTGACATAAATTAATTTAAAATTAATTCCCGCTGTCAAAACAAAAAGCGTGTTTTTAAGAGATAATAACTATCAAAAGATTGACACTTGTTTATGTTCGGTTTAATTGTAAAATTATGTCCAATGACCAAAATTATATTAAATGGTAAGAATATATTCTAAATATACTTTAAAACCACTCAAATTCATAATTTATCAATATTAATTATTTTGATTAAAAAAGTTGTTTTTAATTAAAATTTAGTAATTTTCACTATTCATCAAAATATTAAAGTTATTCGAAAAGTACCAAAATTTCACCTTAGGCTAAATTCGATATTCCAAATCCAAAAATGAAGTCCATTTTGAAATATAAATTATATATAACTTCAAAAATCAGGTATTACTATTCATAACGACTAGTTTGATCGGTTGTGGTGTGTGTTAAAACTCGAAGTTGCGTACAACACACGCAACTATTTTATTCAAAGGAAAGCGTACCGTAGAAGCTTGGGATGTTTCATTTTAAATTTTTTGATGTCCCCATTTAGTAAAAAAGTTTAAAATATTTTATTTAAAAATGGTTCACTATTAAAAGTTGGTAAAAGTGCAATACTGAAAATGAATTTGTTCTTGCATTATGTCTAAGATACTCATAATATGGAAAAATTATAAGGATTATATAAAGTTTAAAATTTATTTAAAACTATTAATAACCTCTTTTGAATGGATTTTTGGTAAGTCATTGTGCAAGTGAACTCGGTGTTGCGTGTAGTGCAAGTTGTTGAATTATTTTGAAGAAATAACACATTATGAATTCTTGGGGTGTTACATTCTCCCCTCCTTCAATAAATTGTGTCATCACAATTTGAAATTGTTCTTCGAAAATAAAAGGTTGAAAGTAGAAAATATATTTGTGGGAAAACCCACATTGGAATTTGGGTTACTAAAATTTAGCCTTAAAATGAGGAAAAGAGAAATGAAAGGGTCACCACCAAATTATGATCTCGATTAGGAGAACATTGGTGGCAATTAGAGACATATAATCGGAGGAAAAATGTAAATATTTATAGGTAGTGATTGAGGTCATCAATCACAAACAAGTGTATAATTGAGGTCCTTAAATTCATCAATCTATGATGATTTGAAATACCATCGGTTCAACAAAACATAGGGTATTAGGATAACACATTTTTGACGTTTCAAAATATCTTAGTTGAAATCCCACATCGAAAAATGAATTAACGAGGCCTCTATTTAAAATAAAGAGTGGAATGTATGAAGATTACAGAAAATAACACATACTAGGGTTCCATGTAGGAAAATATGGATATGGAAGAGAAATCTAACCATCAATTATCTGATGGAGAGTGGTAGAGAACATGGCTATGAAAAGGCCAACAATCCCAAAGCCATGAATTAGTGATGATTTAAGGTACCATCTAGGACAACATTTTTGTTCTAAGTTCCTTTTATTAATGTTGTGGAATTTATTTATGAGATTGGCTAAGATCATAAGGAGATATACATACTTTATAATTAGAGTTTTATCCATTAATAAATTTCTACCACAAACTCATCGTTCACTCTAAAAGATAATAGAATGTAAAAAAATTCTATTTAAACTATTCGTATAGGGTTCCAGAATAAACGAATTTATAATTCATCTACAAGATCTTTTAATAAAAACTACATTATTTAATCCAGGACATCTCATGGGCCAGTGGTAGGTGATACACCCTTGTTTCCCTTCGGTTGCGGGTTCAAGTCTCGCAGCCTTGCCGGACGCGACGGGTTGCCGCCCGACCTCCGGGTTGTCCTTTTATGGAAATCCAAAATAATCCAAACTAGAACTATCCAAAATACTTCTATCCAAACTCACAGTCAAACATTTATAAGGAAGGTAAACATAATATAGATCCTTTTTACCCCGTAATAGCATATGAATACCTTCATCATGTATTACCATATTCCTTATTGATTACATTCATGTTCCCTTATTCCATATAGAATGCTGGATATACTTCATTAATCCAAAAATGTTTTAAACCCCAACAATGATGGAATATACAAATCATTAATCAGTTCCAAGGTAGTCAAGAATATCCAATATAATTTATCCAAAAAAATCACATATTATTCCAAAATCACTACCTCAGTATCAGAACTATATTATGATTTATCATTCTCTCAACCATATATTTTCCAAAAATTTATCCTGCTATTGAGTCACTTTTCATTGTTCCACACAATCTCAAGTCCTTAATGAAATAGTACTGCAGTACAATCCTTATATACTCCATAATTATTATAACAAGTACATTGTTGATACAACACTCAATTGACATAATCAACATAAGAACTCTAATCATTACTCTTCATCTGTGGCAGTATCATAACTTGATTATTATCCAATAACATCATTTGTAGGATAGTCTGATGACTGGGACATAGGTTCGCGTAGTGTCCAAACTCCTTGCAAATGAAGCATTGTACATTTGAAACCATTTTCTTACCCTTGCAGTCACGTACTTTGTGCCCTTTTCCTCCACACTTATAACAAACTCCCATTCCTTTCAGGAAAGTTCCAGGGTGTTTCTTTCCACAGTTACCACATATGGAAAAATTATTCTTTTCCCTCTTCCCTTTATCCATCTTTCTCTCTTCCATCCTTTCTCTTGCTTCCCTTCAAAGCCATAGGACTCAGTAAACTCTTTACTTATCTTATCAACACATGATATTATTTCTTCATATGATGATAATACATGGAAGACTATTTCTCTTATAAATTCTAGCTTAAGACCATGAAAGATATGATCCTTCCTTTTCTTTGGATCATGTGCATTTCTAGAGTTCTCATTCCTTCTACTGGGCGCCATTTCTAAACAATGGCATACACTAGATCAGTTTATGAATCAAAATACATAATCCCATACTTATAAAACACTTAACATAAATTGAACTATTTATGGATATAATCCATAATCATAAAAATGTCTCCTTTGAGGATGTATAGACTCATAAACCCTTCATAATGGTTTATAAAGAAAATGAGAGTTATCCTAAGCATATCCCCCGGGACTGTCGTAACCAAGAGTGCAGCAAGGCCCGTTGTCGTGCACCAGTTCCTGTTCGAGTCTAGTTCAAAGCGGTGTTTTCGGGTTTTACCCCAAGGTACATTTGTGCCAGAGCCGTCTCTACCTGCTCGTATCCAGACAGGGATGTATTGCTCGGAAAACTCACAAAATCTCTACAATACCAAAATTCTAGGAAGTTCTTCTATACTAATCCTCAAAGTTCATCTTAGGTCTACGTGCTCTAATCAGAGTTTATCTAAATCTAGCTACCAAGGTTTGTACTAAACTTCCTCTGATACCAACTGTAACGCCCCGACCCTAGTTTCCCAGAGTTGGTGCATTATTACATAACATTGGCATGATCACAAGAAAGATCAAATCTCGAAAGACCGATTGGTTTAGTAGCCTTGGAAACACTATATATATTCATAAGTTTTACATTATATCATAAAATGAAAAACTACTACAACAACATAATGTCTCCATAATCCACACTCATATCCCCACATAATATCCCTGCAGGTCATTCATAACTTACTTCTTCACTTCCTGGGAAAAATAAAACATAGAAAAGGGGTGAGCTCAAATGCCCAGTAAGGATAACAATATAGCGGAAACTTTCATAAATAAGAATAAACATTTAAGGCAATGTATAACTAAAACAAAATCCTTTAAAACATGAACTTTCAATATGGTATGGCATAAATAATATGAAATAATGCCATTTACTTATTCACATGGATATTCTACTAATCGAATAATCACATGCAAAAATCAATAACCACTTTCATAATGTTGGAATGCATAATGATGAACTTTAATTTCTTTGTCAAGGCCTCGTCCCAAGACCTTGGGGATAACTGTAACCGGAACCCAACCCGGAGTGCCTCTAATAACTGGACACCAACCCGGAGTGCCTTTAATAACCGGAGACCAAACCGGAGTTCCTCTAATAACCGGAGACCAAACCGGAGGGCTTACTTTTACCGGTCCCCAACCCGGAACATACTTGTCTAACACATTCATCTGAATGAAAGGTTGAAATATAACATAAACATTTGGTTTAAAAATAACTTATGAAATGTCAATACTTTAAACAAAAACCATGAGTGACATAAGAATAACGTATCCACTGTGAAAAATATCACAAAACCTTCAATAAAATATGGATGTTTTGTATCATAATAAATCAACTTCAAATAAGCTTAAAATCCATCAGAAGATGTTGATATAGATGAAATCAAAACTATTTTGGAGAAATATCACTTTTTTTAAAAATCATGTTAAAATTAACATAATTATAAAATAATACATTCAATTTGAAAATATTCTTATAAGCTTGTAAGGGACGCTTCGACGATTTTATAATGGCGGAAAATAACCGCTCCCGCCGTATAAGTTAAAAAAAACATTCTTACCTTAATTCTGTCGAAAAGGTTAAAAAGCACCTTGTTTGCAAAACAACGGCAATATTCCTTTATAAAACACTTATAAAAAGTCAAAAAAGGGTATAAATGACTTTAACCCATATTCTTGTAAATATTAAAAATGTTTTGAAATACATTTTTAAGAAACATGGATGTGGATGATAAAGAGATCCCAGTAGATTATTACGTATAAACAACCTCGGATAATGAAGAGATTGTGAAATAACCCTTACCAATTTGGTAACTTATGAAACATAAAACCCATGAAAGAGGTATCATACAATGAATATGTAAATACACATAAATTAAAGTGTATTACACAAAGAATATAATAATGGGCAGTACATACACCACACAAAACGTAATGGTGGCAATATGGCATGAATCTCATAGGAATAAGGAGTGAGATGAAAACCCCTTACCTTGTACTTTTCCTTGGTTGGGGTAGGTTAACCTACTGTATATTGGTGAAATAATTGTTATTAAATTATACAATAATCATATACATTAATATGATATCATATATGATCTTTTAATATTGATTTGATAATAATATCTTAGTATTATCGTTGTTTCGGGTGTTAAATTACTTGTTTTCTTTTATATGTTTTGTTACGTAAGACATGTTTGTAAAGGATAGGTTTTATATTATTCATATACAGAATGATATCAAGTCCTTAAAAATCATTTTTTAAATCATCAAATGATAATTATACTTGAATGGATATGATGGAGAATGAATCTCATCGCGTTCGTGGAGACGGTAGTCCGTACGTACGCACGAGCGACAATATCATTCTTTTGATATTAAAATAATATATAAATGGATGGTATATCATATATACAGAATCATTAACATGTTTTATTTATTATTTACATGAGTTACACATCATTATTATACCCATCCAAATAATATTATATTGAATAACAATTACACCACGACGTGGAGACGGTAAGCCGTACGTACGCACGTATGGTGACATGTTATTCAAAGGGTGGATAGAATACTGAATATGGTTGTACCATATTTATAATAACATCACAGTATATGTGAGATACTGGAGTTATTATTTTAGAATGGTTAGAACAAAGAATGAAGAAGTGGAAGAAGAAAGGAAATTGAAAAGGGGTGGTGAAAACATTACCTCTTCTTCGGGTTCTTCCTTTTGATTTGATCAAAAGGGCTCCTTAGGTTGGCTTTCTGATCAAACTAAGGCCTCTAGGTTGTAGTGAGGGATGTTGGGAGAGTATTTGGGCAGAGTTTGGCCGAACCAAAAGGCTTTTAAGGTGTGAAGAAATGAGAAGGAGGAGTGCCCTTTTATAAGAGGGGTGAGGGGCACCTTTGGAAAAGCTAGAAATATTAATTTATAATAAATTCATATTCGGTTTCTAATGGCTCCAAAGTTTATTATTCAAAGGTTAAGGTGGGGATATTTCGAAAACCACTCAACCAATAGAATTTAGACAGGTTTGGGTACTTATATTAACCTTATCTTTAAGTGTTAACTCTAAGTTAATTAGTTTCACTTTTACAATGTCTCTTTGTATTTTTATATAATATGGTTAATAAACTTACTATATACATCCAAGCGACCCCCAAGTGGTCCATTAATGATGCAACTATCATGATATAAGTCTCTTGGCCGAACCTTAGATTTTTAGGAATTTAATATCAATTAGTAATATAATATTTGTTTTAAGAACTCTTTTATGTCAATTTTGACACTATTCAATAGTTGATTTTTGTGAAACTCATAACAGATTTATTAATTCTAAAAAAGTCAATTAAATAAATCCTAATATATCATATTATCCTAGAAAATTAGTTTAATTCATTAAAAGTTTCATATTATATTTATTTGGGTATTTATAATATCAATTATTTTAATTTTTCACTATTATAGTAATTACTGCATCATCATTGTGTCATAAATAAAATAAATTATTTAATGTCTAAAAATTATAAATAAAATATAATTATGTAGGAAATATTTTTATATTTCTATGGAATATTTATAATCAAAAATCCAACATATATAACCCTATGTAACAATTGTTTTTCTAAAAGATATATGCTTGTGTCATTTTTGTATTCATTTTAACTTAATTAAAATAAAGTGTCATTATCCCTTACAAGTGGATCCATGGGGTCCCCAAATCGACCCAAAGATGGCCATGGTCGACCATGTATCAACCAATAGGGTTAAGACACGTTTTAGGGTAATTTAGTATTATTATAATATTATTTTTTAACCCTTATTTACCGGATTTACCCTTAACCATGGTAAATAAAATATTTACCGCAGTAATTATTCAAAATGTCTAAAAATAAAAGTTACCTATTTACACAATTTGAACATCCTGATTCCAAATATGGAATCCATTTTTCTAAATTCAAAACACATAAGTGACATAAATTAATTTAAAATTAATTCCCGCTGTCAAAACAAAAAGCGTGTTTTTAAGAGATAATAACTATCAAAAGATTGACACTTGTTTATGTTCGGTTTAATTGTAAAATTATGTCCAATGAACAAAATTATATTAAATGGTAAGAATATATTCTAAATATACTTTAAAACCACTCAAATTCATAATTTATCAATATTAATTATTTTGATTAAAAAAGTTGTTTTTAATTAAAATTTAGTAATTTTCACTATTCATCAAAATATTAAAGTTATTCGAAAAGTACCAAAATTTCACCTTAGGCTAAATTCGATATTCCAAATCCAAAAATGAAGTCCATTTTGAAATATAAATTATATATAACTTCAAAAATCAGGTATTACTATTCATAACGACTAGTTTGATCGGTTGTGGTGTGTGTTAAAACTCGAAGTTGCGTACAACACACGCAACTATTTTATTCAAAGGAAAGCGTACCGTAGAAGCTTGGGATGTTTCATTTTAAATTTTTTGATGTCCCCATTTAGTAAAAAAGTTTAAAATATTTTATTTAAAAATGGTTCACTATTAAAAGTTGGTAAAAGTGCAATACTGAAAATGAATTTGTTCTTGCATTATGTCTAAGATACTCATAATATGGAAAAATTATAAGGATTATATAAAGTTTAAAATTTATTTAAAACTATTAATAACCTCTTTTGAATGGATTTTTGGTAAGTCATTGTGCAAGTGAACTCGGTTTTGCGTGTAGTGCAAGTTGTTGAATTATTTTGAAGAAATAACACATTATGAATTCTTGGGGTGTTACATTCTCCCCTCCTTCAATAAATTGTGTCCTCACAATTTGAAATTGTTCTTCGAAAATAAAAGGTTGAAAGTAGAAAATATATTTGTGGGAAAACCCACATTGGAATTTGGGTTACTAAAATTTAGCCTTAAAATGAGGAAAAGAGAAATGAAAGGGTCACCACCAAATTATGATCTCGATTAGGAGAACATTGGTGGCAATTAGAGACATATAATCGGAGGAAAAATGTAAATATTTATAGGTAGTGATTGAGGTCATCAATCACAAACAAGTGTATAATTGAGGTCCTTAAATTCATCAATCTATGATGATTTGAAATACCATCGGTTCAACAAAACATAGGGTATTAGGATAACACATTTTTGACGTTTCAAAATATCTTAGTTGAAATCCCACATCGAAAAATGAATTAACGAGGCCTCTATTTAAAATAAATAGTGGAATGTATGAAGATTACAGAAAATAACACATACTAGGGTTCCATGTCGGAAAATATGGATATGGAAGAGAAATCTAACCATCAATTATCTGATGGAAAGTGGTAGAGAACATGGCTATGAAAAGGCCAACAATCCCAAAGCCATGAATTAGTGATGATTTAAGGTACCATCTAGGACAACATTTTTGTTCTAAGTTCCTTTTATTAATGTTGTGGAATTTATTCATGAGATTGGCTAAGATCATAAGGAGATATACATACTTTATAATTAGAGTTTTATCCATTAATAAATTTCCACCACAAACTCATCGTTCACTCTAAAAGATAATAGAATGTAAAAAAATTCTATTTAAACTATTCGTATAGGGTTCCAGAATAAACGAATTTATAATTCATCTACAAGATCTTTTAATAAAAACTACATTATTTAATCCAGGACATCTCATGGGCCAGTGGTAGGTGATACACCCTTGTTTCCCTTCGGTTGCGGGTTCAAGTCTCGCAGCCTTGCCGGACGCGACGGGTTGCCGCCCGACCTCCGGGTTGTCCTTTTATGGAAATCCAAAATAATCCAAACTAGAACTATCCAAAATACTTCTATCCAAACTCACAGTCAAACATTTATAAGGAAGGTAAACATAATATAGATCCTTTTTACCCCGTAATAGCATATGAATACCTTCATCATGTATTACCATATTCCTTATTGATTACATTCATGTTCCCTTATTCCATATAGAATGCTGGATATACTTCATTAATCCAAAAATGTTTTAAACCCCAACAATGATGGAATATACAAATCATTAATCAGTTCCAAGGTAGTCAAGAATATCCAATATAATTTATCCAAAAAAATCACATATTATTCCAAAATCACTACCTCAGTATCAGAACTATATTATGATTTATCATTCTCTCAACCATATATTTTCCAAAAATTTATCCTGCTATTGAGTCACTTTTCATTGTTCCACACAATCTCAAGTCCTTAATGAAATAGTACTGCAGTACAATCCTTATATACTCCATAATTATTATAACAAGTACATTGTTGATACAACACTCAATTGACATAATCAACATAAGAACTCTAATCATTCCTCTTCATCTGTGGCAGTATCATAACTTGATTATTATCCAATAACATCATTTGTAGGATAGTCTGATGACTGGGACATAGGTTCGCGTAGTGTCCAAACTCCTTGCAAATGAAGCATTGTACATTTGAAACCATTTTCTTACCCTTGCAGTCACGTACTTTGTGCCCTTTTCCTCCACACTTATAACAAACTCCCATTCCTTTCAGGAAAGTTCCAGGGTGTTTCTTTCCACAGTTACCACATATGGAAAAATTATTCTTTTCCCTCTTCCCTTTATCCATCTTTCTCTCTTCCATCCTTTCTCTTGCTTCCCTTCAAAGCCATAGGACTCAGTAAACTCTTTACTTATCTTATCAACACATGATATTATTTCTTCATATGATGATAATACATGGAAGACTATTTCTCTTATAAATTCTAGCTTAAGACCATGAAAGATATGATCCTTCATTTTCTTTGGATCATGTGCATTTCTAGAGTTCTCATTCCTTCTACTGGGCGCCATTTCTAAACAATGGCATACACTAGATCAGTTTATGAATCAAAATACATAATCCCATACTTATAAAACACTTAACATAAATTGAACTATTTATGGATATAATCCATAATCATAAAAATGTCTCCTTTGAGGATGTATAGACTCATAAACCCTTCATAATGGTTTATAAAGAAAATGAGAGTTATCCTAAGCATATCCCCCGGGACTGTCGTAACCAAGAGTGCAGCAAGGCCCGTTGTCGTGCACCAGTTCCTGTTCGAGTCTAGTTCAAAGCGGTGTTTTCGGGTTTTACCCCAAGGTACATTTGTGCCAGAGCCGCCTCTACCTGCTCGTATCCAGACAGGGATGTATTGCTCGGAAAACTCACAAAATCTCTACAATACCAAAATTCTAGGAAGTTCTTCTATACTAATCCTCAAAGTTCATCTTAGGTCTACGTGCTCTAATCAGAGTTTATCTAAATCTAGCTACCAAGGTTTGTACTAAACTTCCTCTGATACCAACTGTAACGCCCCGACCCTAGTTTCCCAGAGTTGGTGCATTATTACATAACATTGGCATGATCACAAGAAAGATCAAATCTCGAAAGACCGATTGGTTTAGTAGCCTTGGAAACACTATATATATTCATAAGTTTTACATTATATCATAAAATGAAAAACTACTACAACAACATAATGTCTCCATAATCCACACTCATATCCCCACATAATATCCCTGCAGGTCATTCATAACTTACTTCTTCACTTCCTGGGAAAAATAAAACATAGAAAAGGGGTGAGCTCAAATGCCCAGTAAGGATAACAATATAGCGGAAACTTTCATAAATAAGAATAAACATTTAAGGCAATGTATAACTAAAACAAAATCCTTTAAAACATGAACTTTCAATATGGTATGGCATAAATAATATGAAATAATGCCATTTACTTATTCACATGGATATTCTACTAATCGAATAATCACATGCAAAAATCAATAACCACTTTCATAATGTTGGAATGCATAATGATGAACTTTAATTTCTTTGTCAAGGCCTCGTCCCAAGACCTTGGGGATAACTGTAACCGGAACCCAACCCGGAGTGCCTCTAATAACCGGACACCAACCCGGAGTGCCTTTAATAACCGGAGACCAAACCGGAGTTCCTCTAATAACCGGAGACCAAACCGGAGGGCTTACTTTTACCGGTCCCCAACCCGGAACATACTTGTCTAACACATTCATCTGAATGAAAGGTTGAAATATAACATAAACATTTGGTTTAAAAATAACTTATGAAATGTCAATACTTTAAACAAAAACCATGAGTGACATAAGAATAACGTATCCACTGTGAAAAATATCACAAAACCTTCAATAAAATATGGATGTTTTGTATCATAATAAATCAACTTCAAATAAGCTTAAAATCCATCAGAAGATGTTGACATAGATGAAATCAAAACTATTTTGGAGAAATATCACTTTTTTTAAAAATCATGTTAAAATTAACATAATTATAAAATAATACATTCAATTTGAAAATATTCTTATAAGCTTGTAAGGGACTCTTCGACGATTTTATAATGGCGGAAAATAACCGCTCCCGCCGTATAAGTTAAAAAAAACATTCTTACCTTAATTCTGTCGAAAAGGTTAAAAAGCACCTTGTTTGCAAAACAACGGCAATATTCCTTTATAAAACACTTATAAAAAGTCAAAAAAGGGTATAAATGACTTTAACCCATATTCTTGTAAATATTAAAAATGTTTTGAAATACATTTTTAAGAAACATGGATGTGGATGATAAAGAGATCCCAGTAGATTATTACGTATAAACAACCTCGGATAATGAAGAGATTGTGAAATAACCCTTACCAATTTGGTAACTTATGAAACATAAAACCCATGAAAGAGGTATCATACAATGAATATGTAAATACACATAAATTAAAGTGTATTACACAAAGAATATAATAATGGGCAGTACATACACCACACAAAACGTAATGGTGGCAATATGGCATGAATCTCACAGGAATAAGGAGTGAGATGAAAACCCCTTACCTTGTACTTTTCCTTGGTTGGGGTAGGTTAACCTACTGTATAATGGTGAAATAATTGTTATTAAATTATACAATAATCATATACATTAATATGATATCATATATGATCTTTTAATATTGATTTGATAATAATATCTTAGTATTATCGTTGTTTCGGGTGTTAAATTACTTGTTTTCTTTTATATGTTTTGTTACGTAAGACATGATTGTAAAGGATAGGTTTTATATTATTCATATCCAGAATGATATCAAGTCCTTAAAAATCATTTTTTAAATCATCAAATGATAATTATACTTGAATGGATATGATGGAGAATGAATCTCATCGCGTTCGTGGAGACGGTAGTCCGTACGTACGCACGAGCGACAATATCATTCTTTTGATATTAAAATAATATATAAATGGATGGTATATCATATATACAGAATCATTAACATGTTGTATTTATTATTTACATGAGTTACACATCATTATTATACCCATCCAAATAATATTATATTGAATAACAATTACACCACGACGTGGAGACGGTAAGCCGTACGTACGCACGTATGGTGACATGTTATTCAAAGGGTGGATAGAATACTGAATATGGTTGTACCATATTTATAATAACATCACAGTATATGTGAGATACTGGAGTTATTATTTTAGAATGGTTAGAACAAAGAATGAAGAAGTGGAAGAAGAAAGGAAATTGAAAAGGGGTGGTGAAAACATTACCTCTTCTTCGGGTTCTTCCTTTTGATTTGATCAAAAGGGCTCCTTAGGTTGGCTTTCTGATCAAACTAAGGCCTCTAGGTTGTAGTGAGGGATGTTGGGAGAGTATTTGGGCAGAGTTTGGCCGAACCAAAAGGCTTTTATGGTGTGAAGAAATGAGAAGGAGGAGTGCCCTTTTATAAGAGGGGTGAGGGGCACCTTTGGAAAAGCTAGAAATATTAATTTATAATAAATTCATATTCGGTTTCTAATGGCTCCAAAGTTTATTATTCAAAGGTTAAGGTGGGGATATTTCGAAAACCACTCAACCAATAGAATTTAGACAGGTTTGGGTACTTATATTAACCTTATCTTTAAGTGTTAACTCTAAGTTAATTAGTTTCACTTTTACAATGTCTCTTTGTATTTTTATATAATATGGTTAATAAACTTACTATATACATCCAAGCGACCCCCCAAGTGGTCCATTAATGTTGCAACTATCATTATATAAGTCTCTTGGCCGAACCTTAGATTTTTAGGAATTTAATATCAATTAATAATATAATATTTGTTTTAAGAACTCTTTTATGTCAATTTTGACACTATTCAATAGTTGATTTTTGTGAAACTCATAACAGATTTATTAATTCTAAAAAAGTCAATTAAATCAATCCTAATATATCATATTATCCTAGAAAATTAGTTTAATTCATTAAAAGTTTCATATTATATTTATTTGGGTATTTATAATATCAATTATTTTAATTTTTCACTATTATAGTAATTACTGCATCATCATTGTGTCATAAATAAAATAAATTATTTAATGTCTAAAAATTATAAATAAATTATAATTATGTATTAAATCTTTTTATCTTTCTAATTAATATTTATAATCTAAAATCCAACATATATAATCCTATGTAACAATTGTTTTTCTAAAATATATATGCTTGTGTCATTTTTGTATTCATTTTAACTTAATTAAAATAAAGTGTCATTATCACTTACAAGTGGATCCATGGGGTCCCAAAATCGACCCAAAGATGCCCATGGTCTACCATGTATCAACAAATAGGGTTAAGACACGTTTTAGGGTAATTTAATATTATTATAATATTATTTGTTTACCCTTATTTACCGGATTTACCCTTAACCATGGTAAATAAAATATTTACCGCAATAATTATTCAAAATGTCTAAAAATAAAAGTTACCTATTTAAACAATTTGAACATCCTGATTCCAAATATGGAATCCATTTTTCTAAATTCAAAACACAGAAGTGGCAGAAATTAATTTAAAATTAATTCCTGCTGTCAAAACAAAAAGCGTGTTTTTAAGAGATAATAACTACCAAAAGATTGACACTTGTTTATGTTCAGTTTAATTGTAAAATTATGTCCAATGACCAAAATTATATTAAATGGTAAGAATATATTCTAAATATACTTTAAAACCACTCAAATTCATAATTTATCAATATTAATTATTTTGATTAAAAAAGTTGTTTTTAATTAAAATTTAGTAATTTTCACTATTCATCAAAATATTAAAGTTATCCGAAAAGTACCAAAATTTCACCTTAGGCTAAATTCGATATTCTGAATCCAAAAATGAAGTCCATTTTGAAATATAAATTATATATAACTTCAAAAATTAGGTATTACTATTCATAACGACTAGTTTGATCGGTTGTGGTGTGTGTTAAAACTCGAAGTTGCGTACAACACACGCAACTATTTTATTCAAAGGAAAGCGTACCGTGGAAGCTTGGGATGTTTCATTTTAAATTTTTTGATGTCCCCATTTAGTCAAAAAGTTTAAAATATTTTATTTAAAAAGGGTTCACTATTAAAATTTGGTAAAACTGCAATACTGAAAATGAATTTGTTCTTGCATTATGTCTAAGATACTCAAAATATGGAAAAATTATAAGGATTATATAAAGTTTAAAATTTATTTAATACTATTCATAACCTCTTTTTAATGGATTTTTGGAAAGTAATTGTGCAAGTGAACTCGGTGTTGCGTGTAGTGCAAGTTATTGAATTATTTTGAAGAAATAACACATTATGAATTCTTGGGGTGTTACACCTTACATACATTGTCATTACTTCAGAATTTAAGCACACTTATTACAATATATAACAAAACCAGGAAAGGACCGTATAGGTATAGAGTCTTTAAAAACTGGGAAACATAAACAACTGGTTCAGAAAGCCTCTACTTTTCCTCCAATTTATTTCATCATATCTAGAGTCCCTTTTTGGCATATCCTACTTAATAAACTTTTTCCTGGCCTAGGGAAATAAAACATACAAAAGGGTGAGCTCAAATTATTAGTAAGGGTAAACAAAAGAAATATCAATCACATCATATACATAAGAACATAGCTTTTGGAAATCTTAACCTCCAAAAGAAATCATAATTTCGTAACATGGGATAAATCATAGTAGTGAAATGTAATCCCAATAATCATAATATAAAACATGAAACTTTGTGTCATACACACATAATTGTAGAGAGTCATGTCTTGTTAGTCAAGACTCATTGCCAAGACTATCTTAGTGGAAAAAGTCCATTTCTGAACCGAGTTAACTCCTCGTTTCAGTCCTATTTCACTGAACCGGTTTAACCTGCCATTCCAGCCATGTCTATCTCATGAGATATAAAATCTTTACCCAATGAATTGGAGGGGGATATAGGTCCCACACATCTCATAATGATACCATTATTATGTGTGCCACAAAATCAGAGACCATACATCATAGCACAACCCATGTAATAAAAATGGGAATCTTAAACATCATGACATCATAAAACAATTCATATAAGATAAAGGAATTCATAAAAATATAATTCCATCACAACATAATCAAATCAATGTAATAATTGGGATAGAAATAGAACCCTTTATTATCTTAGATGGAAAATAATTTTGATAAAACACTTGAACTCCATTCTTGAGGAAAATATCCTTTCTGCTTCAGAAACACTTTTCCTTTATTAACATGTCATACAATTCTAAAATAAAAGAAGTTGATTAAAAATAAACTTGAAAACTTGTAAAATAAGCTTCTTGGAAAAAATGTTTTAAAAATACATTCATGCCGTATAAGTTAAAAAAACATTCTTCGTACTTTTGTAGGAAAAGTCAAAAAGTACCTCGTACGAAAAACGAAAAAAGATTCCTTTCATATCCTTCACTAAAAACTCACCATCGTGTAACATTGGATTTAAAAAATTTTAGGTGGATGGAAATAATATTTCATATTGAGGAAACATGGATGTGGATGATAAAATACACCCTAGTAAATGCTAAAGTATAAAAATCTCGGATAAAAATGAGATTGTGATATTTCCCTTACCTTAGGTCCGATTTGCCTCATAAGTGTCTGAACCTCCTGTATAATGATTTAAATAATGTTATTGACTTATTCCAGAATCATAATTATTTTTATGATATAATATATGGTCATATTCTTAGCTTCTTAGTAGTAATATTTCTCTGCTACTTGTTATTCGGGTGTTTATAACTTTTTGTTCTTATGTGTGTTTTGTCGAATAAATTCTTATTCTTCTTTTTAGGTTATAGATACATCATTTCCAGAATGTTATTAATTTAATATATATCATATTTATTCATTAAATTCATTTATATAATCATTATTCAATGAAGATTATGTAGAACGAATCGCATCACATCGTGGAGACGGTATTCCGTATGTACGCACGAGCGTTGATATCGTTCCCATGATCATAGAATTGTAATGGAGTGTATATATACTATTTCAGAATCAATATCACTTTACAATAATCATATATAGTAATTATTTACATCATTATACCCATCCATGTAAGGTGGTGGGGGAAAATAGATTACACTACGACGTGGAGACGGTATTCCGTACGTACACACACGCGGTGATTTCATTTTCCATAGGATGGATAGATGTTGAAATAGGTTTGTTTCATACTTATAATAACATATCAGTATATGAGTGATACTAATGTTATTACTTCATAATGAAACAAATAATGAAGAAGATGTTGAAGAAGAAAGAATTTGGAAAGGATCGGTAATGGATATTACCTCTTTTTGACACGCCTCTTCTTAACCTCCTCTTAGGGAACTAGGGATGGTGTTTGAAGAAGGCCAGAACCTCTAGGATGATTCTAGCAAAGTGGGGAAGTGAAATGGGTAGGGTTTGGAAGATATTGAAGGCTCAAAGTGGTGTGAGGAGGAGAGGGAGGAGGTGCCCTTTTATAAGGGAGGAGAGGGGCACCTTTGGAAATATAAGAAATATTACTTGATATTAAATCCCAACCCCACATAAAAACTTCCAAAATGACTCATATACTAATATTAGATGATATAGGGTTGTAATATCATCAACCATTAATATTTATACATGTTAGGAATTTATTTTAAACATTACCAACTTGATTTATCCTTATTCATCAATTTAATTTTATTTGTGGTAATAATATTCTAAAATTTAAATTATTATCAATAATTACATATGTGTTGTGAATTTTCCATAATTTGACACTTTATGACATTTTAGACCATATAAATTTTAATTTATAATTTTTAAATATTTATGTGATTTTTAAACAATTTTATAATATGTTTTTTTATAAAATAACAATAGTGTCAATTTTGACACTATTCATTTATTTGAATTTAAATAAAAAATATACAGAGGATATGTTCGAAATAAAAGCTTTAATATATTAATAAAATGTCATATGTATCTAGAAAATTATTGGAGCGCATTAAATAGTGCATATAATAATTAGTTTAATATTTTAAAACCATTTATTTGATATTTTAATTAATAAAATAATTTCAACATCACTATTGTGTCTTAACTAATGATAATTATTTAATCCCTAAAAATTTTAAATAAATTCCTATGATGTATATAATTGTATTAGCGTTCTGGAGACTATTCATTTTTGAAGTTTCATTAAGTTTATCACCAAATTAAAATTATTATACTTATAAGATTTAAGAAAATGACATGTTGTCACATTCTTTGGTTTTAATAATAATTAAATTATTTTCATGGAAAAAAGTCTATTAAATGAATCTAATCCAACCTGTAGGTGATATGGGTCAACTTTTAGTCATCCAATAAGATTTTGGCAGGTGTTAGGGTAATTTTATAATCTTATATTTACCCTTAATTACCCGATTTACCTTCAACTATGGTAAATAAAATTTACCGTAGTTACTATTCATAATGCCCAAAAATAAAAAGTAGCCTTTTAACATAATTTGGACCCACTGATTCTGAATATGGAATCCATTTTTCAAAATTCAAAATATATAAGTTTCAGTAATTAATTTAAAATAAATCCCGTTGTTAAGAAAATGGGTTTTAGAAGTTAAAACATTGCCAAAGATTGAAATGTTTTTACCTATGAATTCAATGTGAAATTAATGATAATGGCATACATTATATTAAATGGTAAGAATATATTCTATCTATACTTTAAAACCATTCAATATTATAATTTAACCATATAAATTACCTCAATGAAAAAAGTTATTTTTAATTAAAAATTAGCGTGTTTTTACTATTCATCAAAATATGAAAGTTATCAGAAAAATATCAAAAATTTATCCAAAGAAAATCTTTATATCATAATTCAAAAGAAGAATTTTATTTTGTCAAATTGAACTTATAAATGTGTCAAAAACTAGATTTAATGTGGGTGCGCCATCAAAAGGCGGCAAAACTGCATTTTTTGATAAATACTTATTTTACCCAAAAAAATTATTTTGTTCTCTTACCATGTTATAGAAAATGTGTAAGATGAATAATAATGTTGTAAAATTTAAGATTCAGTTAATACTATTTATAACGGATAGTTTATAATATTATAATAATATATCGTTGTTTAGTGGAACTCGGTATTGCGTACTACACACACTATCGAGGAAGGTCGCGATTACGTGCAACGAAAGATTCCTTTGATGATTTATATAACATAAAAAAAATATTTCTCATAAAAGTCTTGGGTGTTACATTCTACCCCCCTTAAAATGATTTTTTCCCTCGAAATTCGTCACTTTGTAACAAACACATGAGGATACCTCTCCCTCATCATATCCTCAAGCTCCTATGTAGCTTCTTTTAATTGGTGGTTCCTCCATAAAACTTTCACCAAGAGAGTGGTCTTGTTTTGTAGGAATTTTTCACTACGATCCAGAATATCTATCGGTTGTTCTTCATAAGAAAGATCTTGCTCCAGCGGTACAACTTCTGAGCTGAGTACATGTGAAGGATCATGTATGTACTTTCTTAGGATAGATACATGGAACACATCGTGAACTTGAGAGAGATTCGGTGGAAGCGCCAATCGATAAGCTACCTTCCCAACACGATCCAGTATTTCAAAAGGACCGATATATCTAGGGCTCAACTTCCCCTTCATTCCAAATCTCATGACCCTCTTCCAGGGAGATATTCGTAAGAACACTTTATCACCCACTTCAAACTCTAGGTCTTTTCTTCGGTTGTCGGAATAAATTTTTTGTCGACTCTGAGCTGCTGTTATGCGTTGTTGAATAGATAGGACCTTTTCTACCATATCTTCAACAATATCAGGTCCTAATAGCTTTCTTTCCCCAACTTCATCCCAGCAAGTTGGAGGCCTGCATTTCTTTCCATAGAGAACTTCATAAGGAGCCATCTGAATACTGGAGTGAAAGCTATTATTATAAGAAAATTACACCAAAGGTAGGTGTTGATCCCAACCACCTTTGAAATCCATAGAGCAAGATCTCAACATATCTTCTAGAGTTTGAATTGTTCTCTCAGACTGACCGTCTGTCTGAGGATGATAAGTAGTGCTGAAACTCAACTCTGTATCCAGAGTATGATGAAGACTTCACCAAAACTTTTAGGTAAACCTCGGATCCTAATCAGATATAATAGAAAGTGGTACTCCATACAATCTTACCACTTTCTTCACATATATCCTGACAAGCTGATCTAGAGAGAAATCCTCTCTAATAGCGATGAAGTGTGCAGACTTTGTAAGATGATCAACTATGACCCAGATATCATTATTTCCTTTGGATGTTTTAGGATGTCCTTTGACAAAGTCCATAGTGATGTTTTCCAATTTCCATTCGGGTATGGGTAATGGTTGTAACATACCCTTAGACTTCTGTCTCTCAACTTTAACTTGCCGACAAACCAAGCATCGAGAGGCATATTAAGCAACATATCTTTTCATTCCATCCCACCAGAAGTACTTTTTCAGGTCCCTATACATCTTCGTGCTTCCAGGATGAATAGAGAATGAAGAACTATGAGCCTCATCCAGCAGCTCCATCTTTAATTCGGGGATGGGAGGAACACAAAACCGATTACTGAACTTTATTATCCCATCATAATCAAGGTTGAATTTAGGAACATTTCTCACCTTATTTTGTAACTCGACATCTTCTTTCTGTGCCTCTTTAATCTTCACATGTATAGATGGTTGAACATTCATTTGAGAAAGATACTATTTTTCCCCTTTCATTATAATTCCAAGATCTATCCTTTGTAAATCCATAAATATTGGATCTTTTGTGATCCTCATCATGGATAAACTGGCATGGTCTTGTCGACTTAATTCATATGCCACCTTGTTTGCTTTCCCAGGGTGGTAATGAATTGAGCAGTCGTAATCCTTAATCAGCTTCAACCATCTTCTTTGGCGCATATTCAGCTCCTTTTGTGTGAAAATATACTTTAAACTTTTGTGATCAGTATAAATATCACACCTTTCACCATAAAGGTAATGCCTCCAAATCTTTAATGCAAATATTACCGCAGCTAACTCCAAATCATGAGTTGGGTAATTTTGCTCATGTATTTTAAACTATTGTGAGGCATAATCTATCTATAAGGCCCAGCCTTAAACCATACTTAATCTTGAGTTGTTACAAGATTACACATTGAGGATATTTTCGGGTTTAGAGTTTTAGAGAATTAGATCATAAAACTTGCATTACATTCCTCATATAAACAAAGTGGTTACATAAAGATAGTATTCTTCATTACCATCAATGGAAACACATTTAAAATAAAACATGGATTATTTCTTGACACATCCTTGACTCTATCATCTTATCATGTACCTTTCCCTTGACCTGTGAAAAACATTTCAAAAACTTGGGATGACCATAAAAACTCAGTATGAGTTATAAAAAAAACATGGAAAGGAAACATGAGTTCATATATACATAAGAATGAAATCATACTTTACCCATAAAACATTGGCACTTTAACATACCTCATAAAATCATGAATAAATCATAGAAATCATAAGACATAAAGGTAACTTGAGGCATTCATAACATTCTTACGTAGGGAGTAACCCTCTTGGTTACATTTGGAATACCCATCATAGTATATTCCCTAAATCTCTTCGGAGAAACCTTAACGTTTCACTCCTTCGCGTTACCCAATGCATTGGAAAGCTATAACGGGCTCACCCGCCCTTAGTTTATCACGAAACCACCCGTCTTCATAATAATGTCCAAGAACCATAACATAATCATATCACATAAAACATGCATAAAGGAAACATAACATTTCCACATTTCAATCACGAGATATCAATACAACACATTGATAAAATAAAAACATTATGAAAACCATTTTCAATACCAAAGTAAAACATGGTATTTATTTTTCGTTTTAAAAAAAAGTATGGCTTGTAGAGGAAGCCGAAACTCAAATAACGGTCACAACGGCGGAGAAGTAGTTGTCGCCGCATACGTACGACAAAAATATTCCCTTTTGTCATTTAGTAAATGCTTTGTATAAAAAATATTCCATTTGAATAAACGTAAATGTCAAAGGGGTTTATACACCGTATAAAAGAAAAGTTGTGTATAAATAAAATATGCCTCAATGAAAGGAGATTGAGACGAAGTCCCATACCTCGTATCCGACTTGACCCTACCGTTCTTTAATCTCCTGAATAATAAACTTGAGTTAATCTCTACTTGATTATGAATCTTTTTCAAGTTCATTATTCCTTTTATACCATGTTATGAACATCATGTAATCAGTTAAGTTAATAATGTTCATTTTGTCGGTATTTGGTTCTTAAGTCAAAAATAGACTTCTTACACTTACATTTTGTTAATTTGGTCATAGCTTCGTTATATCCAGAATGATATTAATGATTTGGATAACATATATATCATATATATTCATCATATACATGTATTTATAATATTACATCACATTTAGAGGTAAGAAATGAAATGCACCGTTCATGGAGACGGTAAGCCGTACATATGCATGAACGCTACTTCCATTTCTATTTCATATTTTCTGGAATGGAATCATAATGATATAAGAGTATATTATAATTCCAGTATAATAACAGATATAATATCATTAACTTTATCCTTTACACATCCCACATATGGTATTAACGAATCAAATCACTTTCAGGGGCGGTAGTCCGCACTTCCTAAAATGAAGATATCGTGTTTACCCACAATGGAAACCATAAAGGTATGCCCAAAATGAAAAAAACAGAAGCTTAAGGAAAATATAAGCAGATTATATATCATATATAAAAATAGTTACATCATAATGGACACCTTTGAAGGTGTTAAATGAGTATTGAACAATCCTCATTTCGGGAGGCAGAATTTCGCCATCCACGGAAACTGTATGTTCTTTAACCATTTGATGTAGTTGTGTGAGAGTGTAGCTCAAATAAATCTTATAACAACATCCTAGTATATTGAAGATACTGGTGTTGTTACAAAAGAAGTAAATAAAAAGAGTTTAGGGGGTTGGAGAAGCAAAATAAAACAAATGAACATGAGAGAATGAATTACCTTTAAAAGTGTAACTCCTTTTGATTTGAGCCTAAAGGCTTCCTTTGAAAGGATTTTGTCCAAAGGGAATCCTCTAGGATGAGGAGAGGGATGTGGAGAGAGTAAATGGGCTGGGGTTGGCCGATCCAAAGGCTTGAGGAGTGTGTGAAATGAGGTAGAGGTGGGAGCCTTTTATAAGAGGAGAGGAGGGGCACTTTTGAAAAGTAAAGAAATATTACTTTATTTGAAAATGTGTTTCGGTTTTAAAAGGTTCCACATTGATATAATTCGTGGATAAGGTGATAAGGGTTCGAAATACACTCATACAATTGGTTTTGGCTATGTGTAGTTCATAGAGTTTACATTGTCTTTCCATTTTATTTAAATCGTCAAATAATGATGTCATCGCTGCATCATCATTATGTCATAAATATTTTAATTTATTTAATGACTAAAAATCATAAAAAAATACTATGATGTAGGAAATATGTTTAGCTTTCCAAATACTATTTATAATCCAATATCTGATCTTTATAACCCCATGTAAATTTTTTTTTCGTAAAACATATTATGTTTGTGTCATTTTTACTTTTACATTAAATAAAAAGTTATTTATGACATTTACCAACCAAAATGTCTCCATGGGGACCCCAAGTTGAACCATGGCTTGTCTTGGTCGTCCATGACACAACCAATAATGTTGGGACATGTGTCTAGGTCATTTCATATTATTAAATCATTATTTATACCTTAAACTACACTAATTACCACTAATCGCGATTAAAAACTTAATAAGTTACTATTCACCAAAAAATTATTTTAATCTCATTGAACCACATTTTACTTCTTAATGAGAACCATGTATGTCGGATTTTCAAAATTCAATACACATTAGTGGTAAACTTTCATTTAACTGAAAAAAATCAGTTTGCTTGATTACCACTTAGTGGTTTCACTATTCATCAAAAATTGGAGTTTTTCAGAAAATTACCAAAAATTCACCCTAAGCTATATTTGAAATTCCGAATTCAAAAATTAAGTCTATTTTACAAAATTCAAATCATATAAGTGACATTAATTAATTTAATAATTAATTCCCGCTGCCAGAGAAAATAGCGTGTTTTTATAAAACAATAAGTATCAAAAGATTGACACCAGTTTAAGTCTAATTTCAATGTGAAATTGATTCCAATGACCACCATTGGATAAAATGGTAAAAATATATTCTAATTTCACTTCAAAACCAATTCAAAACATAATATAATCATATAAATAAATTAGATTAAAAAGCAGTTTTGATGTAAAATGCAGTATTTTTCACTATTCATTAAAAAATGAACATTGTCAGAAAAATACAAAAAATGCACACAAGGTAAATTTTGATGTCCCAATCATAAACGATAAGTTTATTTTGAAAAACATAGTTTATAAAATTGTCAAAATATAGATTCAAAAATGGTTTTCCATCAAAAGGCAGTAAAACAATCTTTTAAGAATATTAGTCTATTCCATGCATAAGATTTTATTTATTTTCATTTTAAGCCTCTATAACACTATCTTAATCATTAATAGACACAGATAAAAATATCTATTATTCATTACTTACTTGGGATGTTACATCCTTCCCCCCTTTAGAAAATTGCGTCCCCGCAATTTATTTACTTATCAAATAAATGGGGGTACTTATCCCTCATTGCATTTTCAGATTCCCATGTTGCCTCTTCAATCATGTGGTTTTTTCACAAAACCTTTACCTGGTGAATCACCTTATTCCGTAACACTTGCTCCCTGTGGTCAAGAATCTGGACCGGCTGTTCCTCATAGGATAGGTTCTCTTTCAGCTGAACTACCTCTGGACTCAAAACATGAGATGGATCTGGCATATACTTTCTCAACATCGAAATGTGAAAAACATTGTGTACCTGAGATAAACTCGGAGGTAAAGCCACTCGGTATGAAACTGATCCAACTCTCTCCAGAATTTTGTATGGTCCAATGAACCTTGGACTCAACTTTCCTTTCTTACCAAATCTCATCACACTTTTCCAAGGAGAAACCTTGAGAAAAACATGATCACCTACCTCGAAAGATAGATCCTTCCTCCGGTTATCCGCATAACTCTTCTGCCTGATCTGAGCTGTTCTCATTTGTTTCTGAATCAGCTGATCTTTTTCTGCCATCTCTTCTACCAATTCTGGTCCCATCAACTTCCTTTCACCCACTTCATCCCAGAAAGCTGGAGTTCGACACCGCTTCCCATATAATGCCTGAAATGGTTCCATCTGTATACTGGAATGAAAACTGTTATTATATGAAAACTCAACCAAAGAAAGATGTTGGTCCCAACTTCCCTGATAATACATAGAACAAGCTCGTAGCATATCCTCCAATGTCTGAATTGTTCGTTCTGACTGCCCATCTGATTGAGGATGAAAAGCTGTACTAAAATTTAATTCAGTACCCAACGACTTCTGAAGGCCTTTCCCAAAGTTAGAAGTAAACCTGGGATCACGATCCGATACAATGGAGAGAGGAACTCCATGTAACCTGACTATCTCTTTAAGATACAAACGGGAAAGTTGATCAAGAGAGAAAGTATCTCGTATAGCAAGGAAATGAGCAGATTTGGTCAAGCGATCAACAATAAACCAGATTGCATTATTACCTCAAGATGTCTTCTGTAATCCAACAACAAAGTCCATGGATATATTCTCCCATTTCCACTCGGGCACTGGTAAAGGCTGAAGCATCCCTTTTGGTAACTGACGCTCTGCTTTAACCTACTGACAAGTCAAATACTTCACAGTAAAATCAACAATATCTCTTTTCATTCCATCCCACCAGTAATACTCCCGCAGATCTCTATACATCTTAGTACTGCCCGGATGAGCTGAAAACGGAGAACTATGGGCTTCACATAACAACTCTCTCTTCAACTGTGAATCACAAGGCACACACAATCTCTTCCCAAATCTCAAAACGCAATCATTATCAATGTTGAATTCAGGCAACTTAACTTTATGAACCAGCTCTACCTTTTTCTGCAACTCACTATCTTGATTCTGTGCTTGCTTGATTCTATCTGATAGAGATGATCTCACTGATACCTGAAACAAAACAGAAGGACTTCCTGCACCAACAACTTCTATTCCAATGTTCATCAAATCCTTAACCAAAGGATCACGTTCCAAATGCAACATTGTTAATGAAGCATTACTTTTTCGACTCAAAGCATCATCCACTTTATTTGATTTTCCTGGATGGTAATGAATTGTACAATCATAATCCTTGATTAATTCCAGCCATCTCCTTTGTCTCATGTTTAACTCTTTATGAGTAAATATATACTTTAAACTTTTGTGATCGGTATATATTTCACACTTTACTCCATACAAATGATGCCTCCAAATTTTTATAGCAAAAAAAAACAGCAGCTAGTTCCAAATCATGTGTAGGGTAATTTACCTCATGAGTTTTCAACTGTCGTGAAGCATAAGAAATTACCTGATCATTCTGCATTAGGACGCAACCAAGTCCTTTCAATGAAGCATCACTGTATATAACAAACTCACCATTCCTGGAAGGTAGTGCCAAAACTGGAGCATTCACCAATCTTCTTTTCAATTCTTGAAAACAATCATCACATTCTTTTGTCCAGATAAACTTAACACCCTTCCGAGTTAGCTTAGTCATTGGACTAGATAACCGTGAAAAATTTCTAACAAACCTTCGGTAATAGCCCACCAAACCAAGGAAGCTACGAATCTCGGTTACATTTGTGGGTCTTGGCCATTCTTCCACAACTTTTGTTTTTGCAGGATCAACAGTTATTCCATCATTAGAAACAATGTGACCAAGGAAAGAAATTTGTGGCAACCAAAACTCACACTTGCTGAATTTCCCATACAGTTTCTTTTCTTTTAAGGTTTGCAAGATAACCCTTAAATGTTTTTCATGCTCCTCTTTACTTTTAGAAAACACCAAAATATCATCAATGAAAACCACCACAAACTTATCCAAGAACTCATGGAAAATTCTATTCATTAAGTCCATGAATACAGCAGGTGCATTGGTTAGCCCAAAAGGCATTACTACAAATTCATAATGGCCATATCTCGTACGGAACGAGGTCTTCTGAATATCTGCCTCCTTTACCTTCAGCTGATGGTACCCCGATCTCAGTTCAATCTTTGAAAAAAACTGAGCTCCCTGGAGCTGATCAAACAAATCATCGATATGAGGCAAAGGATATTTGTTCTTAACAGTGATATTATTCAAGGCTCTATAATCAATGCAAAGTCTCATAGAACCATCTTTTTTCTTAACAAACAAAACAGGAGCACCCCATGGTGATGTGCTAGGTCTAATGAAACCTTTCTCTAATAAATCTTGCAATTGCTCCTTCAACTCTAAAAGTTCAATTTGTGTCATTCGATAAGGGGGTTTTGAAATTGTCTTAGCATCAGGAACTAAGTCAATAGTAAACTCAACTTCCCGATCTAGTATTATTCCAGGCAACTCATCAGGAAAAACATCAGGATACTCATTTACCACGGGCACATCATTAATCTGAACAGTCCCTTTATTTTCAACGATGTGTGCAAGGTAACATTCATTTCCATCTTTTACAAGTTTCTTGGCCTCTTGATATGTTATCAAAAGTAAGGGTTCATTCTTGTAAACAAACTGAATGTCTTTCTGAAAAGAAACTTCTTTAGCTCTACAGTCAATCTTAGTATGGTAAATAGAGAGCCAATCCATACCCAGGATAACATCAAACTCTACTAGAGGTAGAACAATAAGGTTTTCAAGTAGGTTCTTTACACAGATAAGGATAGAAAGATTGTTATAAATTATTTTTGCCTCAACATTTCCCCCAGGTGTTTTTACCAAAAGCTCAGGAGTCATTTCTTGAGATGGTATTCCCATTTTACTAGAAAAGGTTTCAGAGATGAAAGAATGTGTAGACCCCGAATCAAACAAAACACTGGAATAATCTGAAAAAACAAACAAAGTACCTGATACAACTTCATTTGACAGCCCGACATCTGCTGAAGTAGTTGCAAAGGATTTCACCACCCCTTTCTGCTTGTAGTCTAACTGCTTCCCATCACTCAAGCTCTTTGTCGGGCACTCGTTTGCATAGTGACCCATCTCATTGCACTTATAACACTTCACTAACTGTAAATCAAATTTGTTATTACCTTCACATTGATCCTTTTCCGTGTAATCACGAGCCTTATGTCCCATCTTCCCACATCGGTAGCACTTTCCAGAATTCAGAAGACATTCCCCAGCATGCCTTTTGCCACATTTATCACAAACTGGAAACTTAGTTCTCTTACCATCAGACTTTTTTGAAGAATTCTTACCTTTCTCGTACCACCTCGGTCTCTTCTTCTGCTGGTTGTTATAGAAAACTTGGTCATCAGCAAACTCCATTTCCACCTTCTCAGCACATCGAACAAGCTTTTCATAACTTTTAAACTCACGAGAAGCTAATGCCCTTCGATATTTTGGCTTTAATCCTGAGTAAAAATGATTGATTTTACTATCAAGGTCCCGGATAAAATTTGGAGCATACCTTGCCAATCGAGTGAACCTTTCTTCATAGGTAGCCACTGAGTCTTCCTCTTGCCTCAATTCCAAGAATTGCTTCTCCATCCAAAGTCTAACAGCCTTAGGAAAATACTTCTCAAGAAACATACCTTTGAATTCATCCCATTCAAGAGCATCAATCTCATCGGCGTCCCTGATATTTTTAACCATAGACCACCACTGATCTGCTTCACCCTCCAAACGGTAAATAGCAAGACTAACCTTTTGATTGTCTGAACACCCCATGACATCAAAAATCGTCTCCAGTGCATTAATCCACCCTTCAGCTAGCACAGGGTTAGATGATCCTCTGAATGATGGTGGATGTTGCCTCATGAAATGTTCCACCACTGACATGTTCCTCTGCGGTTGATCTGGCTGATCTCGTGCATGGATACCACCGCCATTTATCGCTTGAGTCAACTGCGCCATTACTGCAACAAACTGTTCAGTTCCAATTCCGACCATTTCGGGATGCTGATTCGGAAGGTTATTTCCTTCTGTATGCCTTCCTAGCACTGCTTCCCTGTTTCCTCTGCGGAAAACCATTCTGAACAAACATGTCTTAGATGAAGCAACATGGTAATCTTTAAATGCTATATAATTTCAAAAAAAAAAATATATTTTTGGATAATCATTTAATATGGTTCTAACTCCTAAAGTTATCTAAACCGACCTTTGATACCAACTATAAGGCCCCAGCCTTAAACCTTACTTAATCTTGAGTTATTACAAGATTACACATTGAGGATCTTTTCGGGTTTAGAGTTTTAGAGAATTAGATCATAAAACTTGCATTACATTCCTCATATAAACAAAGTGGTTACATAAAGATAGTATTCTTCATTCCCATCAATGGAAACATATTTAAAATAAAACATGGATTATTTCTTGACACATCCTTGACTCTATCATCTTATCATGTACCCTTCCCTTGACCTGTGAAAAACATTTCAAAAACTTGGGATGAGCATAAAAAATCAGTATGGGTTATAAAAAAACATGGAAAGGAAACATGAGTTCATATATACATAAGAATGAAATCATACTTTACCCATAAAACATTGGCACTTTAACATACCTCATAAAATCAAGAATAAATCATACAAATCATAAGACATAAAGGTAACTTGAGGCATTCATAACATTCTTACGTAGGGAGTAACCCTCTTGGTTACGTTTGGAATACCCATCACAGTATATTCCGTAAATCTCTTCGGAGAAACCTTAACGTTTCACTCCTTCACGTTACCCAATGCATTGAAGAGCTATAACGGGCTCACCCGCCCTTAGTTTATCACGGAACCACCCGTCTTCATAATAATTCCCAAGAACCATAACATAATCATATCACATAAAACATGCATAAAGGAAACATAACATTTCCACATTTCAATCACGAGATATCAATACAACACATTGATATAATAAAAACATTATGAAAACCATTTTCAATACCAAAGTAAAACATGGTATTTATTTTTTGTTTAAAAAAAAGTATGGCTTGTAGAGGAAGCCGAAACTCAAATAACGGTCACAACGGCGGAGAAGTCGTTGTCGCCGCATACATACGACAAAAACATTCCCTTTTGTCATTTAGTAAAAGCTTTGTATAAAAAAGATTCCTTTTGAATAAATGTAAAAGTAAAAGTGGTTTATACACCGTATAAAAGAAAGTTGTGTATAAATAAAATATGCCTCAATGAAAGGAGATTGAGACGAAGTCCCATACCTCGTATCCGACTTGACCCGACCATTCTTTAATCTCCTGAATAATAAACTTGAGTTAATCTATACTTGCTTTTGAATCTTTTTCAAGTTCATTATTCCTTTTATACCATGTTATGAACATCATGTAATCAGTTAAGTTAATAATGTTCATTTTGTCGGTATTTGGTTCTTAAGTCAAAAATAGACTTCTTACACTTACATGTTGTTAATTTGGTCATAAGTTCATTATATCCAGAATGATATTAATGATTTGGATAACATATATATCATATATATTCATCATATACATGTATTTATAATATTACATCACATTTAGAGGTAAGAAATGAAATGCACCGTTCATGGAGACGGTAAGCCGTACGTACGCATGAACGCTACTTCCATTTCTATTTAATATTTTCTGGAATGGAATCATAATGATATAAGAGTATATTATAATTCCAGTATCATAAAATATATAATATCATTAACTTTATCCTTTACACATCCCACATATGGTATTAACAAATCAAATCACTTTCAGGGGGCGGTAGTCCGCACTTCCTAAAATGAAGATATCGCGTTTACCCATAATGGAAACCATAAAGGTATGCCCAAAATGAAAAAAACAGAAGCTTAAGGAAAACATAAACATATTATATATCATATATAAAAATAGTTACATCATAATTACCACCTTTGAAGGTGTTAAATGAGTATTGAACAATCATCGTTTCGGGAGGCAGAATTTCGCCATCCACGGAAACCGTATGTTCTTTAACCATTTGATGTAGTTGTATGGGAGTGTAGCTCAAATAAATCTTATAAAAACATCCTAGTATATTGAAGATACTGGTGTTGTTACAAAATAAGTAAATAAAAAGAGTTTAGGGGGTTGGAGAAGAAAAATAAAACAAATGAACATGAGAGAATGAATTACCTTTAAAAGTGTAACTCCTTTTGATTTGAGCCTAAAGGCTTCCTTTGAAAGGATTATGTCCAAAGGGAATCCTCTAGGATGAAGAGAGGGATGTGGAGAGAGTAAATGGTCTGGGGTTGGCCGAGCCAAAGGCTTGAGGAGTGTGTGAAATGAGGTAGAGGTGGGGGCCTTTTATAAGAGGAGAGGAGGGGCACTTTTGAAAAGTAAAGAAATATTACTTTATTTGAAAATGTGTTTCGGTTTTAAAAGGTCCCACATTGATATAATTCGTGGATAAGGTGATAAGGGTTCTAAATCCACTCATCCAATTGGTTTTGGCCATGTGTAGTTCATATATTTTACATTGTCTTTCCATTTTATTTAAATCGTCAAATAATGATGTCATCGCTGCATCATCATTATGTCATAAATATTTTAATTTATTTAATGTCTAAAAATCATAAAACAAATACTATGATGGAGGAAATAATTTTATCTTTCCAAAGACTATTTATAATCAAATATCTGATCTTTATAACCCCATGTAAAAATTGTTTTCGTAAAACATATTATGTTTGTGTCATTTTTACTTTTACATTAAATAAAAAGTTATTTATGTCATTCCCCAACCAAAATGTCTCCATGGGGACCCCAAGTTGACCCATGGATTTTCTGGGTCTGCCATGACACAACGAATAAGGTTGGGACATGTGTCTAGGTCATTTCATATTATTAAAGCATTATTTATACCTTAAACTACACTAATTACCACTAATCGCGATTAAAAACTTAATAAGTTACTATTCAGCAAAAAATTATTTTAATCTCATTGAACCATATTTTACTTCTTAATGACAACCATGTATGTCGGATTTTCAAAATTCAATACACATTAGTGGTAAACTTTCATTTAACTGAAAAAAATCAGTTTGCTTGATTACCACTTAGTGGTTTCACTATTCATCAAAAATTGGAGTTTTTCAGAAAATTACCAAAAATTCACCCTAAGCTATATTTGATATTCCGAATTCAAAAATGAAGTCTATTTTACAAAATTCAAATCATATAAGTCACATTAATTAATTTAATAATTAATTCCCGCTGCCAGAGCAAATAGCGTGTTTTTACAAAATAATAAGTATCAAAATATTGACACCAGTTTAAGTCTAATTTCAAAGTGAAATTGATTCCAATGAACACCATTGGATAAAATGGTAAAAATATATTCTAATTTCACTTCAAAACCAATTCAAAACATAATATAATCATATAAATAAATTAGATTAAAAAGCAGTTTTGATGTAAAATGCAGTATTTTTCACTATTCATTAAAAAATGAACATTGTCAGAAAAATACCAAAAATGCACACAAGGTAAATTTTGATGTCCCAATCATAAAGGATAAGTTTATTTTGACAAACATAGTTTATAAAATTGTCAAAATATAGATTCAAAAATGGGTTTCCATCAAAAGGTAGTAAGAAAATCTTTTAAGAATATTAGTGTATTCCATGCATAAGATTGTATTTATTTTCATTTTAAGCCTCTATAACACTATCTTAATCATTAATAGACATAGATAAAAATATAAATTATTCATTACTTACTTGGGATGTTACACTATCACCATATAATTTTGCATAAGAACACACCCCAAAACCTTCTTGGATGCATCACTGTAGATCACAAACGTTTCTCCACTACAAGGCAGTGTGAGCACAGGTGCACTGGATAACCTTCTTTTCAACTCCATGAAATTCTCTTCACATTCCTCCATCCAAACAAACTTAACTCCTTTCCGAGTCAACTTGGTGAGTGGATTAGATAATCGTGAATAATCGTTCACAAAACGTCGATAATATCCAGCCAAACCAAGAAAACTTCGGATCTCAGTCACTGTTGTTGGTCTCGACCATCTTTCGATAACCTCTGTTTTTGCTGGATCCACAGATATCCCCTCTTTTGAGATTATGTGACCCAAAAATGAAACTCTTTGAAGCCAAAATTCACACTTGGTAAATTTGGCATAAAGCTTCTCCTTTATCAGGGTCTTCAATATAATCTCAAGTGATCTTCATGTTCTTCCTTGCCCTTTGAGTATACAAGAATATCATCTATAAAGACTACCACAAACTGATCAAGATAGTCTCTAAAGAATCTATTCCTCAGATCTATGAAGATAGAAGGGGAATTAGTAAGACCAAATGGCATCGCTATAAATTCATAGTGTCCATACCTTGTACGAAAAGTCGTCTTTGGTATATCATCCCATTTGACCCTTAATTGGTGATAACCTGAACAAAGATCAATCTTGGAAAAGTATTGAGCTCCTCGTAGTTGGTCAAATAAGTCATCAATGCATGGGAGAGGATATTTGTTCTTGATAGTGATCCTGTTAAGTTCTCGATAATCAATGCAGAGTCTCATTGATCCATCTTTCTTCTTAACAAACAGAATAGGTTCTCCCCAAGGTGACGCACTAGGGCGTATGAAACCCTTATAAAGATTCTCTTGGAGTTACTTTTTTCAATTCCTGCAACTCAATTGGGGCCATTCTATAAGGTGTCTTTGAAATAGGCAAAGCACCTGGTACGAGTTCTATTGAAAACTCAACTTCATGATTTGGTGGGAGACCCGGTAATTCCTCTGGAAAGACATCATCAAACTCCCGTACAATGGGCATATTATTAATCGTGAGTTTCTCACCAACCATTTGAGATAAATAACCTTCATTTAGTGGATTCAATACCCATAAAAAGGAAGAAATTTCCACTGGAAGGTTATGCTCATCCTTGCATCGATAGACAATCATAGATTGATCTTGAATATGAAATGTGAATTCCCTTCTTTGGAAATTGATATGAGATCCATGTAGAGAAAGCCAATCAATGCCAAGAATCACATCAAATTCCACTATAGGAAGGATCACAAGATTTTTAGGAAGCACTTTCCAACAAAATTCAATCGGAGAAGAATTATAAACTTTTGATGCGACTGTTGTGCCATTGGGGGTTGTCACAGCTGACTCAACATCTAACTGTTGAGGTAATACGGCGATATCCTTAGAAAATTCTTCAGAAATGAAGGAGTGGGTGGATCCAAAATCAAATAAAACATTTTATACTTTAGAGTGGATGGTAAGTGTTCCTTTCACCACATCGTTATCATACTCCACATCGCTGAAAGAAATTGCATGTGACTTTCCATTGTCTTTAGCCTTAAGATTTTTTTGACGTCGACCATCATCATCAACCCGTGGATTTGGGCATTGATTGGCATTATGCCCCATCTCATTGCACTTGAAACATTGAAGTTTAGTAGGTTCATTCTGTGTGTCCCTTCCTTTTTTTCATCATTATACATCTTCTTCCAATCATTGCGGCATTCAAATGCCTGATGGCCTTCCTTTCCACATTTGAAACATTTACTTGTCCCTTTAAGACAACCCCCCCCATGTTTCCTTCCACACTTTGAGCATAAGGGAAAGATAATCTTCTTTTTAGTGTGCTCTTTAGATTTTCCTTTGAATTCCATTTTCCTCTTCTTATCAAACCCATACGACTAATGGGTTACTCCAATATCCATCTGTACATTGAGAGCACATCGAACGATTTCCTCATATCTATTGAAGTCCCTTATGGATAACGCCCTTCGAAGACTTGGTTTTAAGCCACTAAAGAATCGATCGATCTTACTCTCAGGTTGGATAATAATACCAGAAGCGTACCTTGCAAGTCTTGTAAAATTTTCTTCATAAGTACCAACAGATTCATCATCCTTTTGCTTCAGTTCAAGAAACTCTTTCTCCATCTTTGTTCGAAGAATACGAGGGAAGTACTTATTGAAAAATAAGTTCTTGAACTCGTCCCATTCCATGGACTCAATTTCATCCCTTTGCCTCGTATTATTAATAAGATTCCACCATTGATCAGTATCTCCTTCCATACGATACACTTATAGGATGACTTTATCATGTTCAGAACATTGAAGAACTGAAAATATCTTTTCAGTAGTACTAATCCATTGTTCAGAAACTAATGGATCAGTAGACCCGCTGAAAGAAGGTGGACGCTGCCTCATGAAGGATTCAACAGAATGTTGCTCCTTCCTTTTCTCGTTCGGAAGTCCTTCATGATTCATAGCTTGAGAAAGTTGTGTGAGCATGGATAAACGATTTTGCATTCTAGCTCCCATAACGTTTGCTTGCTCAGGGGGACAATCATTGCATTGCCCGTCGCATTCCGCATTTAACACGGTTCCTTTAGGTTCCAACCATTGACTAAAACCAAGAAGAATAGTGTGAGCAAAACTAATTATAATAGGAAAACCACATAATCGAGAATAAAATTTAACACTTAAGGTCTTATCATAGGTTGTTCATGGCCATTTCTAAAACACTAAGATTGTGTTCTATGTATTGACTTATCCTTAGGATTTTTACTAAGACTTTCACATCCTAGTTTCCAAAGGTTGACTATACCTTTCCTCCGATACCAACTATAACGACCCATACATTACATACATTGTCATTATTTCAGAATTTAATCACACTTATTACAACATATAACAAAACCAGGAAAGGACCTTATAGGTATAGAGTCTTTAGAAACTGGGAAACCTAAACAACTGGTTCATAAAGCATCTACTTTGCCTCCCATTTATTTCATCATATCTACAGTCCCTTTTTGGAATATCCTACTTAATAACCTTCTTCCTGTCCTGGGGAAATAAAACATACAAAATGGTGAGCTCAAATGATTAGTAATGGTAAACAAAATAAATATCAATCACATCATATACATAAGAACATAACTTTTGGAAATCTTAACCTGCACAAGAAATCATAATTTTGTAACATGGGATAAATCATAGTAGTGAAATGTAATCCCAATAATCATAACATAAAACATGAAACTTTGTGGCATAAAAACATAATCATAGACAATCATTTCTTATTAGTCAAGACTCATTTCCAAGACTATCTTAGTGGACAAAGTCCATTTCTGAACCGAGTTCACTCCTCGTTTCTGTCCTGTTTCACTGAACCGGTTTAACCTGCCGTTCCAGCCATGTCTATCTCATGAGATATAAAATCTTTACCCAATTCATTGGAGGGAGATATAGGTCCCACCCATCTCATAATGATACCATTATTATGTGTTCCACAAAATCATAAACCATACATCATAGCATAACCCATGTAATAAAAATGGGAATCTTAAACATCGTGACATCATAAAAAAATTCATATAAGATAAAGGAATTCATAAAAATATAATTCCATCACAACATAATCAAATCACTGTAATAATAGGGATAGAAACAGAACCCTTTATTATCTTATATGGAAGATAATTTTGATAAAACACTTGAACTCCATTCTTGAGGAAAATATCCTTTCTGCTTCAAAAGCACTTTTCCTTTCTTAACATGTCGTACAATTCTAAACTAAAAGAAGTTGATTAAAAATAAACATGAAAACATTTAAAGGAATCTTCTTTGAAATAATGTTTTAAAAATCCATTCATTCCTTATAAGATAAAAAAAACATTCTTCGTACTTTTGTCAGAAAAGTCAAAAAGTACCTCGTACGAAAAACGACAAAAGATTCCTTTCATATCCTTTACTAAAAACTCACCGAAGGGTAAAATTGGATATAAAAAATTGTAGGTGGATGGAAATAATATTACATATAGAGGAAACATGTATGTGGATGATAAAATACACCCCAGTAAATACTAAAGTATAAACAATCTCGGTTAAAAATGAGATTGTGATATTTCCCTTACCTTAGGTCCGATTTGCCTCGTAAGTGTCCAAAACTCCTATATAATGATTTAAATAATGTTATTGACTTATTCCAGAATCATAATTATTGTTATGATATAATATATGGTCATATTCTAAGCTTCTTAGTAGTAATATTTCATTGCTACTTGTTATTCGGGTGTTTATAACTTTTTGTTCTTATGCATGTTTTGTCGAATAAATTCTTATTCTTCTCTTTATGTTATAGATACATCATTTCTAGAATGGTATTAATGTAATATATATCATATTTATTCATTCAATTCATTTATATAATCATTATTCAATGAAGATCATGTAGAATGAATCGCATCACATTGTGGAGACGGTATTCCGTACGTACGCACGAGCGATGATATCGTTCCCATGATCGTGGAATTGTATTGGAGTGTATGTATACTATTTCAGAATCAATATCACTTTACAATAATCATATATAGTAATTATTTACATCATTATACCCATCCAAGTAAGGTGGTTGGGGAAAATAGATTACACTACACCGTGGAGACGGTATTCCGTACGTACGCACGCGCGGTGATTTCAATTTCCATAGGATGGATAGATGTTGAAATAGGGTTGTTTAATACTTATAATAACATATAAATATATGAGTGATACTGATGTTATTACTTCATAATGAAAAAACTAATGAAGAAGATGTTGAAGAAGAAAGAATTTGGAAAGGATCGGTAATGGATATTACCTCTTTTTGACACGCCTCTTCTTAACCTCCTCTTAGGGAACTAGGGATGGTCTTTGAAGAAGACCAGAACCTCTAGGATGATTCCAGGGAAGTGCGGAAGTGAAATGGTCAGGTTTTGGCCGAGCTTGAAGGCTCAAATTGGTGTGAGGAGGAGAGGGAGAAGGTGCCCTTTTATAAGGGAGGAGAGGGGCACCTTTGGAAATATAATAAATATTAGTTTATATTAAATCCCAACCCCACTTAAAAACATCCAAAATGACTCATATCAGAAGATTAGATGAGATAGGGCAGTAATCTCATCAACCAATAAAATTTAGATATGTTAAGAATTTATTTTAAACATTACCAACTTGATTTATCCTTATTTATCAATTTAATTTTATTTTTGGTAATAATATTCTAATTTTTAAATTATTATTAATAATTACATATGTGTTGTGAATTTTCCATAATTTGACACTTTATGACATTTTATACCATATAAATTTTAATTTATAATTTTTAAATATTTTTGTGATTTTTAAACAATTTTATAAAATGTTATTTTTATAAAATAACAATAGTGCCAATTTTGACACTATTCATTTATTTGAATTTAAATAAACTATATACAGAGGATATGTTCAAACTAAATGATTTAATAGATTAATAAAATGTCATATGTGTCTAGAAAATTAGTGGAGCACATTAAATAGTTCATATAATAATTATTTTAATATTTTAAAACCATTTATTTGATATTTTTATTAATAAAATAATTTCAACATCATTATTGTGTCATAATTAATGATAATTATTTAATCCCTAAAAATTATAAATAAATTCCTATGATGTAGATAATTGTATTAGAGTTCTGGAGACTATTCATTTTTTAAGTTTCATTAATTTTATCACCAAATTAAAATTATTATACTTATATGATTTAAAAAAGTGACATGTTGTCACATTCTTTGGTTTTAATAATAATTAAATTATTTTCATGGAAAAAAGTCTATTAAATAAATCTAATCCGACCCTTAGGTGATATGGGTCGACTTTTAGTCATCCAATAGGATTTTTTCAGGTGTTAACGTAATTTTATAATCTTATATTTACCCTTAATTACCCGATTTACCTTCAACTATGGTAAATAAAATTTACCGTAGTTACTATTCATAATGCCCAAAAATAAAAAGTAGCCTATTAACATAATTTGGACCCACTGATTCTGAATATGGAATCCATTTTTCAAAATTCAAAACATATAATTTGCAGTAATTAATTTAAAATAAATCCCGTTGTTAAGAAAACAGGTTTTAGATGTTAAAACATTGCCAAAGATTGAAATGTTTTTACCTATGAATTCAATGTGAAATTAATGCTAATGATATACATTATATTAAATTGTAAAAATATATTCTATATATACTTTAAAACCATTAAATATTATAATTTAACCATATAAATTATCTAAATGAAAAAAGTTGTTTTTAATTAAAAATTAGCGTATTTTTACTATTCATCAAAATATGAAAGTTATCAGAGAAATTTCAAAAATTTATCCAAAGTAAATTTTTATATCCTGATTCAAAAGAAGAATTTTATTTTTTCAAATTAAACTTATAAATGGGTCAAAAACTAGATTTAATGTGGGTGCGCCATCAAAATGCGGAAAAACTGCATTTTTTGATAAATACTTATTTTACCCAAAAAAATTATTTTGTTCTCTTACCATGTTATAGAAAATGTGTAAGATGAATAATAATGTTGTAAAATTTAAAATTCGGTCAATACTATTCATAACGGCTAGTTTATAATATTATAATAATATATCGTTGTTTAGTGGACTCGATATTGCGTACTACACACGCTATTGAGGAAGGTCGCGATTGCGTGCAGCGAAAGATTCCTTTGATGATTTATATAACATAAAAACAATATATTTCTCATAAAAGTCTCGGGTGTTACACTTACTGTTGTTTGTGAATTGAACAATTTCCACTTCATCCCTTAATGAAATAAAGTTGAATTTGTTATTCGTGATGTGTTAGCAGATCATAGAATGATGGGTCATTCCATCTGTTTCAAACAAAAGGTTAGAAAAAGTTATACGTCCATCATATGGTTAGATTAATCGTATATGGTTCCAAAAATGAACTTATACTTCATATATCATACCGATTAATAAGATAAAACTAGTTTCTACTAACCAGGGACTTCTTGTAGGCCAGTGGTAGGCGATAAAGGCCAGTCGCACTTCGGTTGTGGGTTCGATTCCCACAGCCTTATTTGACGCGATGGGTTGTCGCCCGTCCTGCAGGTTGTCATTTTTCTAAAACTAAATTACTATAACATCCCATCAATAATATCGAAAAAAGTTCTATCCTTAAACAATACTAACTAAAGTCCAACATAATCCATTCCAATCTTTAGGCTTATCTAAAATACTTCGGTCTAAGCTCATAGTATAAAGAAAATGATTAATTGAAATATCACATATCAATAACATGAATTCCATCCTTTATCCCCAATATACCATAAGATATATCTTTTTGGTCAAATTAAAAACATGTGAATACCTTAATCATGTATTCTCTTGAAGAATGAATACCCATTGAACCTTAGTGAAAACATGAATGCTGTCAAAAGTTAACTCTTTCCACATACCAAAATCCCAAAATTTCTATATAATCAAACCATAATATCACTTAGTCCTTATATCAGTCATGAGCTCATGAATACAATCAAACATCTCATTATCTTCTTATCCCTTCATTATGCGCATATCATCTACGTTCCAAAAATATCTGAATAACCTTCCATGGTTACCGGTACCATTCAACATATACTTTCATATACTTTAGAAAAAACAATAGTGTAAAAATACTTAGATGGTTCTTTATTCCATAGTACCATACATTATTCTTTATAAACATACAATCGTTCCACTAAATTCTTAAACCACTAGCCGAGCTTCATCATTTATTTCATCTCACATTTCATTTGTAGTCTCTTCATCATCATCCACATAAATACTACCCGTATGACCATGATGATTCTCTTCATGGGATTTTCCCTAAGGGCATTGGTTTGCATAATGCCCATACATTCCACATTTATAACATCTAATCATTGTTGATGTCGTAGCAATACCATTATCCTTGTCCATGGTGTTAACTGAACCTTTTCCTTTTCACTTACTGGCTTTGTGTCCTTCTTTTCCACACCCGAAGCGTCTTCCAGTTCCTTTGAAACAATCTCCCTAATGCCTCTTCCCACATGATTTACATGAGGGAAATTGAACTTTCTTGCCTCTATGATCATCATGAAACTCCATCTTTCTCTTATTATCTGAGTTGGGAAACTTACCAAAGTTGAGATTATTGATCATATTATGAGATTTCTAATTAGGTATAATAATGATGTTTGGACTTCCAAATCCCCTTTCATTTGGTTTCTCATGAAGAATATCATTCCATTGTCCGCCATATTCTCCATTATCGCGAATCTTCCTATTTCCAGCCATTTTCTAAAACCCAAAAAGAATAGTTTGAGAGGCAAAAATCATGCTAGGGAAAACAACATAGTAAAGGGGGAGTACCTTCAATATCTAACATCTTAGGTTAAATTCTAAGATCGTTAGTGAAATTCTAGGACTATAACCTATACGTATACTTAACCTTAGGGACATCCTTAGATATAACTTCGACATATCTCTAGGGATCTCACTAAAGTTATCGCATCCTAGTTTCCAAAGGTTGACTAAACCTTTCCTCTGATACCAACTGTAGAGACCCGAAGCTTGACGTACATGGAAATTACATTACTTTTGCGGAATACTTAATACATAACAAAAATAGAGACAAAAGGACCATAATAGTTTAGTGTCTTTGGAAACTTAGAACGTAATCTTCTAATCGTGGTGAAAGATCCTCAACATCTCCCATTAAGATCTTCCCATTTTTTTCTTACCTAAAACCTTTATTTATATCCTGGGGAAAAGAAAACATAAAAAGGGTGAGCTCAAATGCTCAGTAAGGGCAAGAATGGATAAAATAAAACATACCATATGCATTTGAACTTAAATACATGAACATAATGTTTAAACATCAAAAGCTTGAGCAATGACATAAAACATGGAAGTACATAAGGCATAGATCATAAAGAAACATTAACATTGAAAAAATTGCATGGGAATAAAACATGTAATTTTGGAAACCATTAATCACATGATATGATTTCCATATTAGCCAAGGCATTGCTGTCAAGACCATCTTAGTGGACAAAGTCCCTTTCTGAATCGAGTTCACTCCTCGTTCCAGTCCTGTATTACTGAACCAGTTTAACTAGCCGTTCCAGCCATGTCTATCACATGAGATATAAATCGTTACCCAATGCATTGGAGGGAGATATATTTCCCACCCATCTCATAATGAAATCATTCTTACTTGTGCCACAAAATAAACTTACATCATTCATAATAACCCAATAAATAAAATGGGTTTCATAAACATCATCCCATAATCACATAATCCATATAAAAAATGGATATCATTTCATAATAAGAAAAGTGAAACCATCTAATTCATATAGACTTTATACTTGAAACATACACATATGAAATAATGTCATCTTAGATGGAAAAAGGTTTTGATAAAACACTTGAAATTAATTCTTGACGAAAATATACTTTCTTCTTCAAAATCAATTTCTTTTCACAAAACGTCATGATATTTTTAAAGAAATACATTTTTTTGAAAATAGTCATGAAATCTTTTGGATAATGCTTCATGAAAATAAGTCTTTATAAAACTGTAAAAATCCGTTCTTGCCGTATAAGTTAAAAAAATATTCTTCTCGTACTTTTGCCAAAAAAGTCAAAAAGTACCTCGTAATAGAAAGATTCCAGACATACCATGTAGTAAAAGTCAAAAATGGGTAAAAATGACTTTAAACATACATGAAGAAACTTTTATAAAACATTTACATGGATGATAGAAATAACCCCAGTAAATACTGACGAATAAGCAATGTTGGATAAAAATGAGATTTGAAAAATTATCCATTACCTTAGATCTGATATGATTCGTACATATCTGAACCCCCTTTATAATGATTTAAATAATTTTATTCACTTATTACAGAATCATATTCATTGTTACGATATCATATATGGTTCACTTATGACTTTATATTACCCGTTCTTTTGTAAATTCCATGTTAAAGAACGTTTTGGGTAAAATCGTTTCATTTGTCGTCCGTGTTGTGACTTATAATTATTCATATGATTACTTAGATCATGATTACTTAATTCAAAAATATAAAACATGATTTATATAAAATATATATTCAGAATACACATATATATAATAGATCCATAAATGGAATGAAATACACCGTTCATGGAGACGGTAGGCCGTACGTACGCATGAACGATGTTTTCGTTTCCTTATTGAGTTTAATGGAATTAAGTAGATGACATACATATAAATAAATCCAGTAGCTTTATAATGTCATATATTTCATTATTATTGCTTATATATACTTTATAATCATTCTTAAATGGTTAACATGGAGAATGAATCTCATCGCGTCGTGGAGCCGATAGTCCGTATGCACGAACGAGCTATCATATCGTTTCCATAATTATTGAATTGAATTAGAGTGGATGATACAATATATCAGAATCAGTATGATGTTATAATAACTATGTATAGTTATTCTTTACACCATTATACCCATCCAAGTAAGGTGGTGTTGGAAAAACAGATTACACCACAACGTGGAGACGGTATTCCGTACGTACGCACGCGCGGTGATTTCATTTTCCGTAGAATGGATAGATGGTGAAATAGGGTTGTTTCATACTTATAATAACATATCAATATATGCGTGATACTGATGTTATTACTTCATAATGAAACAACTAAAGAAGAAGAAGTAGAAGAAAAAATAAAGTTGAAAGAATCAGTAACAGACATTACCTCTTCTTTGAAGCGCCTCTTTGAGACCTCCTCTTAGGGCACTAAAATTGGTCTTTGAAGAAAACCAGGACCTCTAGGATGTTTATAGGGAAGTGTAGAAGATAATTTTTCAGGGGTTGGCCGAGATTGAAGGCTCAAATTGGTGTGAGGAAGAGAGGGAGGAGGTGCCCTTTTATAAGGGAGGGGAGGGGCACCTTTGGAAATCTTAAACATATTAATTTATAATAAATCTAACCCAACTTAAAAACCTAAAAAAATGACTCATATTAGAATATTATATGATATAGGGTTGTAATATCATCAACCAATAAAATTTATACCTGTTAGGAAATTATTTTAAACATTATCAACTTGATTTATCCTTACTTAATCAATTTAATTTTATTTGTGGTAATAGCATTCTAAATTTTAAATTATAAACAATAATTACATATTTGTTTTGAATTATCTATAATTGGATAATTTATAACATTTTAGACTATATAAATTTAAATTTATAATTTTTATATATTTTTGTGATTTTTAAACAATTTTATAATATGTTATTTTTATAAAATAACAATAGTGTCAATTTTGACACTATTCATTTATTTGAATTTAAATAAACTATATACAGAAAATATGTTCGAAATAAATGCTTTAATATATTCATAAAAGGTCATATGTATCTATAAAATTAGTTTAGAACATTAAATAGTTCATATAATATTTATTTTATTATTGTTAAAACCATTTATTTGGTTTATCTCTTAATAAAATAATTACTACAACATTTTTGTATAATTATTTAATATACTTATTTGTTGCATAAAAATTAAAATTAAAATCCTATAATGAAGATAAATATATTAAATTTTACTATAATACTTTTACTAGAATTTAGAATCTTAAAATCACAATATTTAAATTGTTATATTTATTAAATTATGAAGGTGACAACTTTGGCCTCATTTAAAATAAAATAATATAAGTGTCATAATCACTTTTATAAAACACAAAACGGTTATATATTGTGTAATTGGATGGTTAAGGTGTATATATACCCTAAAAATAAGTTTTGGTCAGGTTTTTGGGCCTTTAAAAGGGTATTATTATTTCAATAAAAACAATATTACTAATTTTTCACTTAATAAATAATTTCTGCATCATTAATGTATCCCATTAATGACAATTATTTAATCCCTAAAAATTCTAAATAAATTATCATGATGTATATAATTTTATTATATTTCTGGAGACTATTCATGTTCGAAGTTTTATGATGTTTATCACTAAATTAAAATTATTATACTTATAAGATTTAAGAGAGTGACATGTTGTCACTTTCTTTGGTTTTAATAATAATTAAATTATTTTCATGGTCCAAAGTTCATAAAATGAATCTAACCCGACCCTTAGGTGATATTGGTCAACCTTTATCCATCCAATAGAATTTTGGAACGTGTTAGCGTAATCTTATAATATTATATTTACCCTTAATTACCCGATTTACCTTTAACTATGGTAAATAAAATTTACCGTAGTTAATATTCATAATTCTCAAAAATAAAAAGTAGCCTATTAACATATTTTGGACCCACTGATTCCAAATATGGAATCCATTTTTTCAAATTCAATAAAAAGAAGTTTCAGAAATTAAATTAAAATTAATCCCATTGTCGAATGAAAACGAGTTTTTGTTTAAAACATTGCAAAAGATTGAATTGATTTAACCTATGAATTAAATGTAAAATCAATGATAGTGACATAAATTATATTAAATGGTAAAAATATATTCTATTTATACTTTAAAACCATTCAATATTATAATTTATCCACATACATTATTACGATGAAAAAAGTTGTTTTTAATTAAAATATAGCGTGCTTTTACTATTCATTAAAATATGAAAGTTATCAGAATAATATGAAAAATTTATCGAAGGTAAAATTTTATATCCTTATTCCAAAGAATAATATTATTTTGTAAAATTTAACTTATAAACATGTCAAAAACTAGATTTAAAGTGGGAACCCATCAAAAGGTGACAAAACTGCATTTTTTGAAAAATACTTATTTTTCCCGAAAAATTTATTTTGTTCTTATAACATTTTATAGAAAATGTGTAAGATGAATAATAATTTTATAAAATTCAAAATTTAGTTAATACTATTCATAACGGCTAGTTCATAATAATATTATAATAATATATCGTTGTTTAGTAAAACTCAGTATTGCGTACACCACACGCTATCGAGGAAGGTCATGATTGCATGTAATGCAAGCAAAATTAGGGTTGCGTGTAGTGAACGACTCTTTTGTTGCTGCGTATAACAAAATACATTGAATATATATATATACTCAATGTTTCGTAGAATAAATACTATCAAACAAACATGAAATTGTGTGTAACACGATCCAGGATTAGTGTTGCGTATACTGCAAGCTAATATGGTGTTGCGTATAGCGCAAGATAATCTTTGTGTATCATACAACAGAATATATGAATGAAATTGAAAAGAATATATCTTATAAAATCCCGGGTTATTACATCTTCCACTATAAAAAGACATTCACCCCTCCCACTTCCTCACACAAATCAAGCCACTTCGGATTGACCCATATATTACAAAATAGCTCAAAAAATACCTACCCTCACCCTAGGAGCCTAATTTTTGGTATAAATCCATCGATGGAAGACATTTGGTTAAAATCAAATGGTTTTACCCAAAAAAGAGGTAACATCATTCCCCAAGATTTTTAGTTTTATTTCCATTATCCACCACCTAAAATCAAATTATTCAATAAATTATAACAAAATATGTATCCTAAATATTATAATATGTTTTTAGGTTATGGTTTCTATCTTGAATTATACACAGTTCCGTCTAATGAGTAACAAACTTACTTTTTATGTGTATGACAAACTACTACCTCACGAAACGATGACTATTTATTATTCAATTAACATGTCTCATAGTGGGAAATATGATGGAGGTGATGTTTATATATGATATATATTATAGTGAAATTTATTTTTTATTTTTTATTCTTTATATAGAACATACCTTCATGATTTCCATTTTTTTAAATATGATAACACTGTTTGTGGAAGTGTGGACTACCGCCTCCTAAAAGTGACGTGATTCGATCACACAATACATGGAATGTATAGATGACAGTTTTAATTAAAAATATGATACATAGGCGAAATATATATGATATTAATGAAATAATTACCTTTCATAAAATATAATATAACATTTTATTTTTACCCATTTAACACACTAAAAAGTGATAACATGGGTCACAAAGTTATGGACTACCGCCTCCTCGACCCGATGTGATTAATGTTTCATAACATTAATGATATATATAAGTAAATATGATTAATTAAAATTTTATTAATGATATATTGATCATTAAATAAATATAAAATGTTTATTACCTAATTTTTATAATGATATTTGAAAAAATTGGAATGTTACTCATGCGTACGTATGGCCTACTGTCTCCATGATTATAGCATTGGATAATTTTTTATAACAATCATTATTGATTGGTTTTAAAAGTATATTTTATGTATAAATAATATAATTATATAGTTTTCATTATTAGTGAGAAGTTATATAATGAACCCTTTGACCATAGTTGATCTAAAAATGTCATGTTTGCAACATAAATTGAATCTGGTCAAAACACCTGATGTAAACATAATTTTTTAAGTAGTTGTTTACATCATGGTAATAAGTGAAATAAAATTAATGATAAATAAGAAAAAACATCCAAATAAAGTAAATAATTAACATATGTTTATTATTTCTAAATATAAATATATATTAGAGAATTCAGACTCAAGTTAATGGATTTTGTTTCAATTTACATTCTATAGAGGCCTTTTTTGTTATGAACCAATTTACTTTTAGATAATGTATATAATTACGTTTGAAATGTTATATCATGAATATAATTATTATCATGATATTATATGTTTCATTTAATTCATATGGAATTATGATTCAAGTGTTTCAGAGTGGCATGGGAGACTTTGGAATGTTTAAACATTATTTTCCTCAAAAATGTTTTAATGATCCTTCAATAGTATATCCATTCAAAATTTTCAAAACCATTTATTTTTATTAACCTCCTATGAGGAATTATTGATAAATATTTATTATTTATTAAATATATATTTGATAATTATTAATATGTTTTATTATTTAAGTCTATTCCTCGAAATTAGGAATTATTTGGGCTTATAATGATTGGTGTGTCCTATACTTTATGTAGACCCTCAATGCATTAAAAGGTTATCATAAGGAAATTAAGTTTTAAAAATTAAATAATATTCTAAATTTTGATTTAAACTATCTATAGTATGGATCCTTACAATATAGGTTCTCATGTGCCCTAGACATGATGTCCAATAATAAAGGATTTACTTTAAAGATATTTTAGTTATCATTATTATTATCCATGATGTTTTCAAATAATAACATTTATTGATTCTTTTTATATTTGGATTATTAATTATTTGGATTTTTTTTCAATTTTTACCCTTTCCCTATTGATTATTCCTTATATGATTATTTTAATGGAATTTGTAATAACTTATTTTCTTTTTCTTGTGGATTTATTCACACTGATTCATTATTACATTTGTTTTACTTACCATTACTGAGCATTTGAGATCAATCTTTTTTATGTTTCTTTTCCCCAAGTTATGAAGATGAAATATTTCAATATGATATAAAATTTGTTGTTTTTTCATTATATTATGTATCATGTTTCTCTATATTTAATGATATAATATAGGTATCAAGTATGTAATATGGTTTTACAAGACAGAAAAATTGAAAAGTATTGTAGAGACCCGAAGGTTGACGTACATAGATATTACATTACTTTTGCAGAATACATAATACATAACAAAATCAGACACAGAAGGACCATAATAGTTTAGTGTATTTGGAAACGTGGAACATAATCTTCTAATCGTGGTGAAAGATCTTCAACATCTCCCATAAAGATCTTCCACTTTTTGTTTCCTTACCTAAAAACTTTCTTTTAATCCTAGGGTAAAATAAAACCTAAAAAGGGTGAGCTCAAATTCTCAGTAAGGGTAAGCATGGATAAAATAAAACATACCATATACATTTGAACATAAAAACATGAACATAATGTTTAAACATCAAAATATTGAGCAATGACATAAACATGGAAGTACATAAGGCATAGATCATAATGGAACATAAATCATGATAACATAGAATTGGAATAAAACATGTAATTGTGGAATCCATTAAGCACATGTCATGATTTCCATAGTAGCCAAGGCATTGCTGCCAAGACCATCTTAATGGACAAAGTCCCTTTCTGAATCGAGTTCACTCCTCGTTCCAGTCCTGTAATACTGAACCGTATTAACTTACCGTTCCAGCCATGTCTATCTCATGAGATATAAATCTTTACCCAATGCATTGGAGGGAGATATAGGTCCCACCCATCTCATAATGAAATCATTCTTTCTTGTGCCACAAAATAAACATAAAACATTCATAATAACCCGATAAATAAAATGGGTTTCATAAACGTCATCCCATCATCAAATAATACATATAGAAGAAATGGATATCATATCATAATAAGAAAAATGAACTCATGTAAATCATAGAGACATTATACTTGAAACATACACATATGAAATAATGTCATCTTAGATGAAAAATGGTTTTGATAAAACACTTGAAATGAATTCTTGAGGAAAATATGCTTTCTTCTTCAAAATCGTTTTCTTTTCACAAAATGTCATGCAATTTAAAAAAAGGATTTTGTTGAAAATAGTCATGAAATCATCTGGAGGAAGCTTCATGAAAATAAGGCTTTATAAAACCGTAAAAATCATTTCATGCCGTATAAGTTAAAAAAAACATTCTTCCCATACTTTTTCTGGAAAAGTCAAAAAGTACCTCGTAGGGTAAATAAAAGAAAGATTCCTTCCACAACATGGGGTAAAAGGAAAAATGGGTAAAAATGAATTTAAATATACATGAATACACTTTTATAAAACATGTACATGGATGATAGAAATAACCCCAGTAAATACTTACGAATAAGCAATCTCGGATAAAAATGAGATTTGCAAAATTATCCCTTACCTTTGGTCCGATATGCTTCGTACGTATCTCAAACTCCTGTATACTGATTTAAATAATGTCATTTACTTATTAAAGAATCATATTCATTTTTATGATATCATATATGGTTCACTTATGACTTTATATTACCCATTCATTTGTAAATTCCATGTTAAAGAGCGTTTTGGGTAAAATCGTTTAATTTGCCGTCCGTGTTTTGACTTTTAATTATTCATATGATTACTTAGATCATGATTACATAATTCCAGAATATAAAGCATGATTTATATATAATATATATTCAGAATATACATATATATAATATATCTATAAATGGAAAGAAATACACCATTCATGGAGATGGTAGGCCGTACGTACACATGAACGTTGTTTTCATTTTCTCATTGAATTGAATGGAATTAATTGGATGACATACATATATGTATACATAAATATAGTATCATTATTATGTCATATATTTTATGATTACTTGTTATATATACTTTATAATCATTTATGAATGGTTAATCATTGAGAATGAATCTCATCGCGTCGTGGAGACAGTATTTCGTACGTACGCACGAGCGATGATATCGTTCCCATTATCGTGGAATTTTATTAGAGTGTATGTATACTATTACAGAATCAATATCACTTTAAAATAATCATATATAGTTATTATTTACACCATTATACCCATCCAAGTAAGGTGGTGGTTGAAAATAGATTACAACACGGCGTGGAGACGGTATTCCGTACGTACGCACGCGCAGTGATTTCGTTTTTCGTTGGATGGATAGATGGTGAAATAGGGTTGTTTCATAAATATAATAACATATATGTATATGAGTGATACATATGTTATTACTTCATAATTAAACAACCTAAGAAGAAGAAGTGTAAGAAGAAATAAAGTTGAAAGAATCGGTAACGGACATTACCTCTTCTTTGAAGCGCCTTTTGAGACCTCCTCTTAGGGAACTAAAATTGGGCTTTGAAGAAGACCATGAACTCTAGGATTTTTCTAGGGAAGTGGAGAAGAGAATTTGGCATGGATTGTCTGAGCATCAAGTCTCAATGTGGTGTGAGGAAGAGAGGGAGGAGGTGCCCTTTTATAAGGGAGGAGAGGGTCACCTTTGGAATAACTAAAAATATTATTTTATTATAAAGTCATATTCGCTTTTTAATAGCTCCAAATTGATATATTTCGAAGATAAGGTGGGGATGGGTCTAAATACTCTCATATAATATAATGTAAACATGTTTATGTCATTATATTAACCTTATCTTTTAGTTTTAACTCTTAGTTAATTAGATTGACATTTACCATGTCACTTTGTATTTTTATATTATATAGTTAAAAAACTTACCATATACATCCAAGCGACCCCCAAGTGGTCCATTAATTATACAAATATCATGAAATAAGTATCTTGGCCGGACCTTAGATTTTTAGGAATATAATAACAATTAATAATATAATATTTGTTTTAAAAACTATTTTATGTCAATTTTGACACTATTTGGTAATTGATTTTTTTGAAAATCATAATAGAATGATTAGTTCTAAAAAAGTTTATTAAATCAATACTAACATGACATATTAACATATAAAATTATTTGAATTCATAAAAAGTCTCAAATTACATTTATTTGGGAATTTATAACATCAATTATGTCAATATTTCATTAATAAGATAATTACTGCATCATCATTGTGTCATAAATAAATTAAATTATTTTAAGTCTAAAATTTAAAAATAAAATACCATTATGTAGGAAATAATTTTATATTTCTAATTAATATTTATAGTCGAATTTATCTTATGTATAACCCTATATTAAAAATGATTTAGTTATTAAACATTGATTATAACTATTTTAACCCTTTTTTAAATAAATTAATAATAAATGTCCTAATGTAATCCAAGTGGGCCTAAATGGTCATATTTTATTCCTAAGGTTGTTTTTGGTCGAATTACACTTATCCAATAGAATTAGGACATGTTTTAGGGTAATAATAATAACACTTTTACCCTTAATTACCCTATTAACTTTTAACCGTGGTAAAAAAGTAAAAAGTTACTATTCACCAAAAATTATTTTCATCTCATTGAACCACATTTTAGTCCTTGATATTAACCGTGTCTCTCATATTTTCGAAATTCCACTCACAGAAGCGGTAAAATTATGTTTTATGAAAAAATTCAGTTTTTTTAACTACCACTTAGTGGTTTCACTATTCATCAAAAAATGAAAGTTTCCAGAAAAATACCAAAAATTAGGCCTAAGCTATATTTGATATTATGAATTCAAAAATGATGTCTATTTAACCAAATTCAAAACATATCAGTTACATTATGTAACATAAAAATTATTTCCCGTCTTCGAAACAAATAGCGTGTTTTTAAGAGATAATAACGATAAAAAGATTGACACTTTTTTATTGATGGTTTAAATGTGAAATTACATCCAATGACCAACATTTTATTAAATTGTAAAAATATATTCTAAATATATTTTAAAACCACTCAAATTAATAATTTATTACTATTAATTAATTCGATTAAAAAAGTTGTTTTTAATTAAAATTTAGTAATTTTCACTATTCATCAGAATATGAAAGTTATCCGAAAAGTACCAAAATTTCACCCTAAGATAATTTAGATATTCCGAATCCAAAAATGAAGTCCATTTTTAAAGACAAAATTTATAAAATTTCAAAAAGTGGGTATTACTATTCATAATGGCTAGTTCATAATAATATTATAATAATATCTCGTTTAGTGAAACTCGGTATTGCGTACACGCTATCGAGGAAGGTCGCGATTGCGTGTCATGCAAGGCAAGTAAGGGATGCGTGTTGTGCAAGCTCCTTTTAGTGTAGTGTACAACATAAGACATTAATGAAATTAAAAAGAATATTTTTCATAAAATTGCAGGGTGTTACATTCTACCTCCCTTAAAATGAATTTCGCCCTCGAAATTCGTCGGGGTTATAAATGGTTTACTACTCGAAAGTTTCTTTAATAGAAACCCACATCGTAAAAAGGAATACCAAAACTTGGATTTAAAAACTAAAGTATGAAATGTAACAGTTACCCAAATTAACTCATCACTGGGTTTCCACATAAGAGAACATAGGTGAAAAAATGGATATGGAAGAAAAATCTAACCCTCATGTTCTGATGGAGAGTGGTAGAGAACATGGATATGAAAAAGAAAACAATCACAAAGCCATAAATTTGTGACGATCTAATGTACCATCTGATTCATCGGATATAAGAGCACTAGGAAAACATTTTTGGTTTTCAAGATCATTTCCCTAAAGTTGATGAAATTGGAATTAGAAGAAATACTTTCGTGATTTTGGCACAGTCTCACCGTTGGTCGTTCTTTAGAAAATTTACACTTCATCTCTTAAATAAATGAAGTTGAATTTTTCATTCATGATGTGTTAGCAGATCATGTGATATAATGATAGGTCATTCCATCTGTCTCAAACAAAAGGTTAGAAAAGTTATCAAAAAATACATAAGTCCATCTATAGTGAGATTAATCATATATGGTTCCTAAAATGGACTTATACTTCATATATCATACTGCTTAATACAATAAAACTAGTTTCTACTAAACAGGGACTTCCTGTAGGCCAGTGGTAGGCGATAAAGGCCAGTCGCACTTCAGTTGTGGGTTTGATTCCCACAGCCTTTTCCGACACGATGGGTTGTCGCCCATCCTGCTGGTTGTCCTTTTTCTAAAAATACATTACTATAACATCCCATCAATAATATCGAAAAAACTTATATCCTTAAACAATACTACCTTATGACCAACATAATCCATTCCAATCTTTAGGCTTATCCAAAATACTGCTGTCCAATCTCATATTATAATGAAAACGATTACCAAAGAGTTTATATTACAAGCATGTTAATACCATCGTTGATCCCCATATATCTTGAGATATGTCTTGTTGGTCACATTCCAAACATTCGAAGGCCTTAATCATGTATTCTCTTGAAAAATGAATACCCATTGAATCTTAGTGAAAACATGAGTGCTGTCAAAAGTTATCTCTTTCCACATAACAAAACCTCAAACCATGATATAACTATTTCCTTATATCAGTCATGAGCTCATGAATAATGTCAAACATTTCATTTTCTCCTTATCCCTTCATTATGCGCATATCATATTTTTTTCCAAAAATATCTCAATCTCTTTTCATGGTTACCGGTACCATAAAATTATTGAAAACCACAATAGACCAATACATAAATATTCCAATATACCACGATACTATATACAAAATTATTTTGGAATCCCATTACATAAAGACTTAATCATTCCACCACATCATTGTCATATTCAACATTGCCAATAGTGATCGCATGTGACTTCCCTTTGTCCTTTTCCTTAAGTGGTTTCTCATGTCGATCATCACTAACCCTTGGATTAGGGAATTTATTATCATAATGCCCCATTTCCTTGCACTTGAATCATTGAAGTGTTGGTGGTGCGCTCTCTGCAGTCTTTTCTTTATTCACATCATTAGAAAACCTTTTTCCATTACATAGACACTCATCTGCTCGATGAACTTCTTTTCCACACGTAAAACATTTTCTATTCCCTTTAAGACAATCTCCACCAAGCCTCTTTCCACACTTTGAGCATAAGGAAACATTCATCTTCTTTTCACCATTATTCTGAGATTTCTCCTTGCACCCCATCTTTTGTTTCTTGTCAAAACTATGAGATGGATAAGTAACACCAACTTCAATTTATACCTTGATAGCACAACGCACAATTTCTTCATAGCTACTGAAGTCTCTTATAGCTAATGCCCTTCGAAGATTTGTTTTTAAGCCACTGAAAAATCGATCAACTTTACTTTCAGGTTGGATGATAAAGCTAGATGCATACCTTGCAAGCCTTTTAAAATTCGCTTCGTATACACCGACAGATTCATCATCCTTTTTCTTTAGTTCAAGAAACTCCTTCTACATCTTTGTTCGAAGATTACGAGGGAAGTACTTATTGAAAAATAAGTTCTTGACCTCGCCACATTCCATGGACTCAATTTCATCTCTTGGCCTCGTATTCTTGATAAGATTCCACCATTGATCAAATTCACCTTCCAAATGATATACTGCTAAGATGACTTTATCATGTTCATAACATTGAAGAACTGAAAATATCTTTTCAGTGGTACTGATCCATTGTTCAGCAACAAGTGGATCATAAGACCCACTGAAAGAAGGTGGACGTTTCCTCATGAAGGAATCAATAGAATATTGTTGCCTTCTCTGTTTATGAGGAAGTCCAGAATGATTCGTTGCTTTTGTAAGTATAGAAATAAGATTTTTCACTCCATCTCCCATTACATTTGTTTGTTTATGAGGACAATCATTGCATTGTCCATTGCATTGATCAACACAGTTCCTTCGGGTTCCAGCCATCGTCTAAAACCCAAAAAGAATAGTGTGAGAGGTAAAAATCATGCTAGGGAAAACAACATAGTAATGGGGGAGTACCCTCAATATCTAACATCTTAGGTTAAATTATAAGATCTTTAGCGAAATTTTAGGACTATAACCTATACGTATACTTAACCTTAGGGATATCCCTAGACATACCTTAGAAGTATCTCTAGGGATCTCACTAAAGTTTTCACATCCTAGTTTCCAAAGGTTAACTAAACCTTTCCTCTGATACCAACTGTATTGACCCGAAGCTTGACGTACATGGATATTACATTACTTTTGCGGAATACATAATACATAACAAAAAATATACACACAAGGAACGTAATAGTTTAGTGACTTTGGAGTCTTGGAACGTAATCTTCTAATCGTGGTGAAAGATCTTCAACATCTCTCATAAAGATCTTCCACGTTTTGTTTCCTTACCTAAAACCTTTCTTTTAATCCTGGTGGAAAAACATAAAAAGGGTGAGCTCAAATGCTCAGTATGGGTATGCATGGATAAAATAAAACATACCATATTCATTAGAACTTAAAAACATGAACATAATGTTTAAACATCAAAATCTTGAGCAACGACTTAAAACATGGAAGTACATAAGGCATAGATCATAATGGAACATAAATCATGATAACATAGCATGGGAATAAAACATGTAATTGTGGCATCCATTAAGAACATGTAATGATTTCCATAATATCCAAGGCATTTCTTCCAAGACCATCTTAGTGGACAAAGTCCCTTTCTGAATCGAGTTCACTCCTCGTTCGAGTCCTGTAATACTAAATCGGATTAACTTACCGTTCCAGCCATGTCTATCTCATGACATATAAATCTTTACCCAATTCATTGGAGGGAGATATAGTTCCCACCCATCTCATAATGAAATCATTCTTACTTGTGCCACAAAATAAACATACATCATTCATAATAACCCAATAAATAAAATGGTTTTCATAAACATCATCCCATTATCAAATAATCCATATAAAAGAAATGGATATCATATCATAATAAGAAAAATGAAACCATGTAAATCCTAGAGAAATTATACTTGAAACATACACATATTAAATAATGTCATCTTAGATGAGAAATGGTTTTGATAAAACACTTGAAATGAATTCTTGAGGAAAATATCCTTTCTTCTTCAAAATCGTTTTCTTTTCACAAAATGTCATGCAATTTAAAAAAAGAATTTTTTTGAAAATAGAAATGAAATATTTTGGAGGAAGCTTCATGAAAATAAGGCTTTATAAAACCATAAAAATCCTTTCATGCCGTATAAGTTAAAAAAAACATTCTTCTCGTACTATTGCTGGAAGAGTCAAAAAGTACCTCGTAGGGTAAATAAAAGAAAGATTCCTTCCATAAAATGGGGTAAAAGTCAAAATGGGTAAAAAGGACTTTAAACATACATGAATAAACTTCTATAAAACATGGACATGGATGATAGCAATAACCCCAGTAAATACTTACGAATAAGCAATCTCGGATAAAAATGAGATTTGCAAAATTATCCCTTACCTTAGGTCCAATATGCTTCGTACGTCTCTAAACCTCCTGTATAATGATTTAAATAATGTAATTGACTTATTAAAGAATCATATTAATTATTATGATATCATATATGGTTCACTTATGACTTTATATTACCCGTTCATTTGTAAATTCCATGTTAAAGAGAATTTTGGGTAAAATCATTTCATTTGTCGTCTGTGTTTTGACTTGTAATTAATAATATGATTCCTTAGATCATGATTACTTAATTACAGAATATAAAAAATTATTTATATATAATATATATTCAGAATATACATATATAAAATAGATCGATAAATGGAAAGAAATACACCGTTCATAGAGACGATAGGATGTATGTATGCATGAACGTTGTTTTCGTTTTCTAATTGAATTGAATGGAATTAATTGGATGAAATACATATATATATATATATACATAAATACAGTATCATTATTATGTCATATATTTCATTATTACTTATTATATATTCTTTATAATCATTTATCAATGGTTAATCATTGAGAATGAATCTCATCGCGTCGTGGAGACGGTATTTCGTACGTACGAACGAGCGATGATATCATTCCCATGATCGTGAAATTTTATTGGAGTGTATGTATACTATTACAGAATAAATATCACTTTAAAATAATCATATATAGTTATTATTTACACCATTATACCCATCCAAGTAAGGTGGTGGTGGAAAATAGATTACACCACGGCGTGGAGACGATATTCCGTACGTACGTAGGCGCGGTGATTTCATTTTTCGTAGGACGGATAGATGGTGAAATAGGGTTGTTTCATACTTATAATAATAGATAAGTATTTGAGTGATACTGATGTTATTACTTCATAATGAAACAACCTAAGAAGAAGAAGTGGAAGAAGAAATAAAGTTGAAAGAATCGGTAACAGACATTACCTCTTCTTTGAAGCGCCTCTTTGAGACCTCCTCTTAGGGCACTAAAATTGGTCTATGAAGAATACCAGGACCTATAGGATGTTTCTAGGGAGGTGTAGAAGAGAATTTGGCAGGTATTGGCCAATCTTGAAGGCTCAAATTGGTGTGAGGAAGAGAGGGAGGAGGTGCCCTTTTATAAGGGAGGAGAGGGGCACCTTTGGAATAACTAAAAATATTATTTTATTATAAAGTCATATTCGGTTTTTAATAGCTCCAAATTGATATATTTAGAAGTTAAGGTGGGTATGGGTCGAAATACTCTAATAAAATATAATTTAGACAAGTTTAGGTCATTATATTAACCTTATAGTTTAGTTTTAACTCTTAGTTAATTAGATTGACATTTACCATGTCACTTTGTATTTTTATATTATATAGTTAATAAACATACCATATACATCCAATTGACCCCCAAGTGGTCCATTAATAATACACCTATCATTATATAAGTATCTTGGCCGAAAAATATATTTTTAGGAATATAATAACAATTAATAATATAATATTTGTTTTAAAAACCATTTTATGTCTATTTTGACACTATTTGGTAATTGATTTTTGTGAAAATCATAACATAATTATTAGTTCTAAAAAAGTTAATTAAATCAATAATAACATGTCATATTAATATATAAAACTATTTGAATTCATAAAAAGTTTCAAATTACATTTATTTGGGTATTTATAACATCCATTATGTCAATATTTCATTAATAAGATAATTACTGCATCATCATTATGTCATAAATAAATTAAATTATTTTAAGTCTAAAAATTACAAATAAAATACCATTATCTAGGAAATCATTTTATATTTATAATTAATATTTATAGTTGAATTTATCATATGTATAACCCTATATTAAAAATGGTTTAGTTATTAAACATTGATTTTAACTATATTAACCCTTCTTTAAATAAATTAATAATAAATGTCCTAATGTAATTCAAGTGGGCCTAAATGGTCATATTTTATTCCTAAGGTTGTTTTTGGTAGAGTTACACTTATACAATAGAATTAGGACATGTGTTAGGATAATAATAATAACACTTTTACCCTTAATTACCCTATTTACTTTTAACCGTGGTAAAAAAAGTAAAAAGTTACTATTCACCAAAAATTATTTTCATCTCATTGAACCACATTTTAGTCTTTGATATTAACCATGTCTCTCGGATTTTCAAAATTCCACTCACAGAAGCTGTAAAATTATGTTTTATGAAAAATTCAGTTTTTTAACTACCACTTAGTGGTTTCACTATTAATCAAAAAATGAAAGTTTCCAGAAAAATACCAAAAATCAGGCCTAAGCTATATTTGATATTATGAATTCAGAAATGATGTCTATTTTACCAAATTCAAAACATATTAGTTACATTAACTAATTTAGAAATTAATTCCCGTCGTCAAAACAAATAGCGTGTTTTTAAGAGATAATAACTATCAAAAGATTGACACTTGTTTATGTCTGGTTTAAATGTGAAATTACATCTAATGAACAAAATTGTATTAAATTGTAAAATTATATTCTAAATATACTTTAAAACCACTCATATTAATAATTTATCACTATTAATTATTTCGATTAAAAAAGATATTTTTAATTAAAATTTAGTAATTTTCACTATTCATCAGAATATGAAAGTTATCCGAAAAGGACCAAAATTTCCCCCTAAGCTAATTTCGATATTACGAATCCAAAAATGAAGTCCATTTTTAAAGATAAAATTTATAAAATTTCAAAACGTGGGTATTACTATTCATAACGGCTAGTTCATAATAATATTATACTAATATCTCGTTTAGTGAAACTCAGTATTGCGTACACGCTATCGAGGAAGGTCGTGATTGCGTGTAATGCAAGGAAAGTCAGGGATGCATATTGTGAAAGCTCCTATTGGTGTAGCGTACAACACAAGACATTAATGAAATTAAAAAGAATATTTTTCATAAAATCTCCGGGTGTTACAAGTATTTTGTTATTAGAATCCATGTAATGATGCTGATGTAATAAAATAATGCACCATCTAGGGGATTTTGGGGCTATGGAATTACATTTGGTATTAGAGGATGTTTAGCTACAACCTTGGAAACAAGATTTAGAAAACCTAGATCAAGGAACAAAATTGCATATAGACATTGTGGATAAGTATAGAAGAACATCCTAGAATTTTGTTAAGGTAGAGATTATGTGGGTATTTCTAGAAATAAATCTCTATCTGGATACTAAAAGTGGCCATGGTTCTGGAATACATGTACCTACGAGTAACTGCTATGACAAGGTGTGTCTAGCCTAACTCAGCATAACCTAGTACATGAAAACTGACATTACATTTCACCTGGTTTAACACTTCTATAGGGTACAATTAGCATAGATCAAATATTATATAGAAACCATTAATAAGGATTTAAAATTATATATATCCCCAAAGAAACTATGTTTATGATTATGAGATTTTTTTGCATAATGTTTCTAATTTATTTTAAGTGTTTCATTATTTTTGGGATTATATATTATATTATGATTTAATCCAGTATATGCCATTGTTTAGAATTGGTGCCTAGCAGATGTAATGTGAACTCCACAAATGTATTTCATCCAAAGAGTAAGAAGGATCATATATTTTATGGTATTATGCAGAAATTTTGAATGGAAATAATCTCTCAATTATTATCACCATTTTAATAAATAGTATCAAGTGGTAACAAGATTGGTAAATAATTATAAAATTCCTATGGATTTTAAAGGAAGAAATAGAAGAATAAGAAAATAGATGAAAATGTGGATAAAGGGAAGATGGAAAAGATTTACTTTCGCACATGTGATAATTATGGAACGAAACAACCTAGTAAATTCAAAAAATAAATGGATTTTTTAAAAGTACGGAATGAAAGGCCACCTTTCCGGTGATTCCAAGTGTAAAAAAGGTTTCAAATGTACAATTCTTCAATTGAAATGAGATGGTAGAAAATGAAAATCAATGTCTCAATATTAAAAGGATTATACCCAAAATTATTCAAATGGATAGTGGAAAAGTTATGCTACTACAGATGATGAAGTGGAATGATAAATATTCCTATTCCAAAAATATGTCATCTAAATATTTCATCAAAGATGTACTGGTTATAAGAATTATGTAATATATGAGGATTTTGATACAATACTTTTTATTTAATGATTTTAGATCGTATAATTATTGGTACCAATTGAATATATTTATTTGAAAGTAATATTTTTTGGAAAACACATCGTTGAGGTAAAGAATACCATTAATATGACCCTAATATTATGAAATTGACGTTTCGATAATGAATTGATTATTTTGGATAGCATAAAATAAGAAAATTATGACTAACTTAGAACTGAGTAATGATTTATTGATGTTGTTAATTGTATCATTGATGGAGTTGATAAAAAATTTTATTTAAGGATTTTATCCAATAATATATGTTCAATTAAAGGAATAAGGAATCATTTGTGTTTTTAATAAGGTTTTATGGTAATTAATTTTATTATCATGTTTCAGGTGGATACTAGATGATGTTTTTCACATGTTCAATATTATACAATTCATATTGATTACAGGAAAATGATAAGTTCACTTTGGAAATTCATTGACCATAATTCTAATGTGTGAGATAATAATCTTCTTGAAAAATTACCCATTTATGAAGTTGTTAAATTTTAACTTTGGATGATGTTTTAGAGGTTAATGTATTACATCACCATATTATGAATCCTGTTAAAAGAAATAAATTATAAATAGTTCCAGTCATATCAAAAGTATAATATCATGTTTTTGAAATAAAAATTTATATTTACTTATATTCTTAGAGAGTGAAATAATTCATCAACTATAGGAAAAAGTTCATGATACAAAAATGTAATCATATTATTGTCATTTTTATGATATCAATGAAATATCTTCACACCTCCAGTTTATGGATTTGTGGTCATAAAATTTCAGCTAAATTTGTTCTCTATCACTCTCCATCATAACTTGATAGTTTTATTTTCTACCATGTTTTCACTAATGATCTTATATTTGAAATCCTAGTTTTGTTTTGACCTTCACATTTTCCTTCCCCTCATGTTAAAAAGAGGTGTTATTAACCCTTCTTATGCTGTGGGTTTTAAAAAAGTAGTTTATTTTAAAATATCTAACCATGTAGTATTGATATCAATTTCAAATTGTGAGGTTGAAATTTAATTATGGGGGGGGGAGAATGTAACACTCTGAAATTCTAAAGTAAGAACATTTTATTTGATAGTGTGTATCACATGCGTCACCAAGATAACAAGGGAATATAATATCACAATAATTTATAGTATATATATACAATTTCAAATTATCCCATTATATAGCTTGAAATTAATGCGACACTAAGTTATCATGCAACACAAGCAACAATGAGTTTCTTCAATGGATTGCATTACACATAAGATCGAGTTTTATAGAAAAAAATATATAATCAAAATATTATTATATGATATAACATAACAATTAAATTATTGTTTATGATTAGTATTGACTAACATATGAAAACATATGGTTTATAGAAATATAAAATGAATTCATGGTTATAAATTAATTATAAATTAATATAAGAAATAATTGGATATAAAAACGAATATTTTAATAGAAAACCATATTATGATCCCAAACAAATTTTGTCCTATGAAATCAAATCAAATCAAATTATTGAATGAAAGTAATGATATATATATATATTATATTCAGTAAAATATTTTTAATATTAATCGAATATATTTGATAAAAATATTATTAAAAACCCAATATCTGACATAAAAATCAATATTTTTATAATGGTAGTTTTACCGCCTTACAATGAAGAACATATTTTAAATACAATTTCAGTAACTTCTAATGATTTTATATGAATAAATAAGCATCTTATTTTAAATATTAACATAAAAACTAGGTTTGGGTGAATTTTTGGTATTTTTCTGTGAAGCTTCATTTTTTGATGAACAATGAAAAATAATGAATTTTAATTCAAAACAGTATTTTCATCTAATTTTTTTTTATAATTTCAAATTATATTTTAAATTGTTTTTTGTTTGAATTAAATATTTCTTTTAATTAATCCAATTTATATAATTGGAAGCAATTTTATAATGACCCATACTTTACATACATTGTTAATACTTCAAAATTGAAGCACACTTATTACAACATATGACAAAACCACAAAGGACCGTATAGGTATAGAGTCTTTAGAAACTGGGAAACATAAAAAACTGGTTCATAAATCTTCTACAGTGTCTCCCATTTATTTAATCATATCTAGGGTCCCTTTTAGCATATTCTACTTAATATCCATCTTCCTGACCTGGGGAAAAGAAAACATAAAAGGGTGAGCTGAAATGCTCAGCAAGGGCAAATAAAGGAAATAAAAATCATATCATATCTTTTTGAAAATCATAACCTGCAAAAGAGATCATAATATCTTAACATGGAATAAATCATAGAAGTGAAAATGAGATCCCCATAATCATAACATAAAACTTGAAACCTTGTGGCATGTACACATAATCATGGAAAATCATTTCTTATTAGTCATGACTCATTGCCAAGACTATCTTAGCGGACAAAGTCCATTTCTGAACCGAGTTCACTCCTCGTTTCAGTCCTGTATCACTGAACCGAAATAACCTTCTGTTCCAGCCATGTCTATCTCATGAGATATAAATCTTTACCCAATGCATTGGAGGGAGATATAGGTCCCACCCATCTTATAATGAATCCTTTCTTATGTGTGCCACATAATCATAAATCATGCATCATCGCATAACACATGTAACAAAAATGGGATTCTTGAAACATCATGACATCATAAAACAAATCATATAAGGTAAATGAATTCATAAAAATACTTTCCTCAAAACATAATCAAATCAATGTAATAATAGGGATAAAAATAGAACCCTATATTATCTTAGCTAGAAAATAATTTTGATAAAACATTTGAACTCCATTCTTGAGGAAAATATCCTTTCTACTTCAGAAACACTTTTCTTTTCTTAACATGTCATACAATTATAAACTAAAAGAAGTTGATTAAAAATAAACTTGAAAACTTGTAAAGGAAGCTTCTTGGAAATAATGTTTTAAAAATCCATTCATGCCGTATAAGTTAAAAAAAACATTCTTCGTACTTTTGTCGGAAAAGTCAAAAAGTACCTCGTACGAAAAACCACAAAAGATTCCTTTCATATCTTTTACTAAAAACTCACCGAAGGGTAAAATTGGATATAAAATATTGTAGAAGAATGAAAATAATATTACATATCGAGGGAACATGGATGTGGATGATAAAATACACCCCAGTAATTACCAAATTAAAAACAATCTCGGATAAAAGTGAGATTGTGATATTTCCCTTACCTTAGGTCCGATTTGCTTTGTACGTGTCCAAAGCTCCTGTATAATGGTTTAAATAATGTTATTGAATTATTCCAGAATCATAAATATTGATATGATATCATATATGGTCATATTCTTAGCTTCTTGTTAGTAATATTTCATTGTTACTTGTTACTCGGGTCTTTATTGCCTTTTGTTCTTATGCGTGTTTTGCCGAATAAATTCTTATTCTTCTTTTAAGGTTATAGATACCTTATATCCAGAAAGGTATTAGTGTAACATATATCATATTTATTCGTTCAATTCATTTATATAATTACTATGTAATGATGATCATGTAGAACGAGTCGCATCACATCGTGGAGACGGTATTCCGTACGTATGCACGAGTGATGATATCGTTCCTATGATCGTGGAATTGTAATGGAGTATATATATATTATTTCAGTATCAATATTAATTTATAATAATCATAAATAGTTACTCATTACACCATTATACCCATCCTTGTAAGGTGATGGTGGAAAATAGATTACACCACGGCGTGGATACGGTATTCCGTACGTACGCACGCGCGGTGATTTCATTTTTCCGTAGGATGGATAGAAGGTGAATTAGGGTTGTTTCATATTTATAATAACATATCAGTATGTAAGTAATACTGATGTTATTACTTTATCATGAAACAACTAAAGAAGAAGAAGTTGAAGAAGAAAGAAATTGAAAAGATCAGTAATGGATATTATCTCTTCTTTGGAACACTTCTTTGAATCCTCCACTTAGGGAACTAAGATTGGTATTTGAAGAAGACCAGGTCCTCTAGGATTATTCTAGGTAAGTCTAGAGGAGAAAATGGCAGGGGTTGGCCGAGCTTGAGTGCTCAAATTGGTGTGAGGAGGAGGAGAAGGAGGTGCCCTTTTATAAGGGAGGAGAGGGGCACCTTAGGAATATCTCAAAATATTATTTTATATTAAAGTCAAAATCGGTTTATAATGGTTCCAAAGTGTCTTATTTCGAAGCTAAAGTGGGGATGGGTCGAAATACTATCAACCAATAGGATTTATACAAGTTTAGGTTATTATTTTAACCTTATCAATTAGATTTAACTCTAAGTTAAATAATTTAACTTTTACCGTGTCTTTTTGTTTTCTTTCACTATATGGTTAATACACTTACTATAACATGCCAAAAGAACCCCACATTATTTATTATTAATATATATATCCTTATCTAAGTCATTTGGCCGAAACTTAGATTTTTAGGAATAAAATAACAATTAATAATATAATATTTTATTTAAAAACTACTTTGTGTCAATTTTGACACTATTTGATATATGATTTTTGTGAAAGTCATAACAGAATTATATTTTCGAACCAAGTTGATTAAATCAACACTAATATATCATATTAACCTAGAAAATTAGTGGAATTCATAAAAAGTCTCAAATTACATTTTATGTTTGTGTTTATAACATCAATTATGTCAATATTTCATAAATAAGATAATTACTGCATCATAATTGTGTCATAAATAAATTAATTTATTTAATGTCTAAAAATTATAAATAAAATACCATTATGTAGAAAATCGTTTTAGATTTCTAATTAATATTTATAGTCGAATTTATCTTATGTATAACCCCATATTAAAAATGATTTACTTATTAAACTTTGATTTTAACTATTTTAACCCTTCTTTAAATAAATTAATAATAAATGTCCTCATCTAACCCAAGTGGGCCTAAATGGTCATATTTTATTCATAAGGATGTTTTTGGTCGAATTAAACTTATCCAATAGAATTAGGACATGTGTTAGGGTAATAGTAATATCATATTTACCCATATTTACTATTAACCGCGGTAAAAAAAGTAAAAAGTTACTATTCACCAAAAAATTATTTTTATCTCATTGAACCAAATTTTACTTACTGATATCAACCGTGTCTATCGGAGTTCCGAAATTCCATTCACAGAAGCAGTAAAATTAAGTTTTATGCAAAAATTCAGTTTTTAACCTACCACTTAGTGGTTTCACTATTCATCAAAAATTGAAAGTTTTCAGAAAAATACCAAAATTTCACCCTAGGATAATTTCGGTATTCCAAATCCAAAAATGAAGTCCATTTTGAAAAATAAAATTTGTAAAATTTCAAAAAGTTGTTTTTACTATTCATAACAGCTAGTTTTAATAATATTTTAATAGCATATCGTTGTTTAGTGAAACTCGGTATTGCATACGACGTAAGCTATCGAGGAAGGTCGTGATTGTGTGTAAAGTAAACCAAGCAAGTGTGTAGTGAAAAATTCCTTTGATGATATATAAAAACAAAATATTACTCATAAAAATCTCGGGTGTTACATTCTACCCCCCTTAAAAAGAATTTCGCCCTCGAAAATCGTCACTTTGTAACAAACAGATGAGGATACTTCTCCCTCATCAAATCCTCAAGCTCCCATGTAGCTTCTTCAAGTTGGTGGTTCCTCCATAAAACATTCACCAATCGAGTGGTCTTGTTTCGTAGGAATTTTTCGCAACGATCCAGAATCTCTATCGGTTGTTCTTCATAAGAAAGATCTTTCTCCAGCGGTACAACTTCTGAGATGAGTACATGTGAAGGATCAGGTATGTACTTTCTCAGGAGAGATACATGGAACACATCGTGAACTTGAGAGAGATCCGGTGGAAGTGCCAATCGGTAAGCTACCTTTCCAACACGATCTAGTATTTCGAAAGGCCCGATATATCTAGTGCTCAACTTCCCCTTCTTTCCAAATCTCATAACCCTCTTCTAGGGAGATATTCGTAAGAACAATTTATCACCCACTTCAAACTCTAGGTCTTTTCATCGGTTGTCAGCATAACTTTTCTGTCGACTCTGAGCTGCTCTTATGTGTTGTTGAATAGATCTGACCTTTTTTCTTCCATTTCATCAACGAGATCAGGTCCTAATAGCTTTCTTTCCCCAACTTCATCCCAGCAAGTTGGAGTCTTGCATTTCTTTCCATAGAGAGCTTCATAAGGAGCCATCTGAATACTGGAGTGAAAGCTATTATTATAAGAAAATTCCACCAAAGGTAGGTGTTGATCCCAACCTCCTTTGGCATCCATAGAGCAAGCTCTCAACATATCTTCTAGGGTTTGAATTGTTCTCTCAGACTGACCGTCTGTCTGGGGATGATAAGCAGTGCTGAAACTCAACTCTGTATCCAGAGTATGCTGAAGACTTCGCCAGAACTTCGAGGTAAATCTCAGATGCCGATCAGATATAATAGAAAGTGGTACTCTATGCAATCTTACCACTTCCTTTACATATATCCTGGCAAGCTGATCTAGAGAGAAATCCTCTCTAATAGCAATGAAGTGTGCAGACTTTGTAAGACGATCAACTATGACCCAGCTAGCATTATTTCCTTTGGATGTTTTAGGAAGTCCTGTAACAAAGTCAATAGTGATGTTTTCCCATTTCCATTCGGGTATGGGTAATGGTTGTAAAATCCCCTTAGACTTCTGTCTCTCAGCTTTAACTTGTTGACAAACCAAGCATCGAGAGACATATTCAGCAACATCTCTTTTCATGCCATCCCACCAGAAGTACTCTTTCAGGTCCCTATACATCTTTGTGCTTCCAGGATGAATAGAGAATGAAGAACTATGAGCCTCATCCAGCAGCTCCTTCTTTAATTCGGGGATGGGAGGAACACAAACCCGATTCCTGAACTTTATTATCCCATCACAATCAAGGTTGACTTCAGGAACATTTCTCACCTTCTTTTGTAACTCTACATCTTCTTTCTATGCCTCTTTAATCTTCACATGTATAGATGGTTGAACATTCATTTGAGAAAGATAAGATTTTTCCCCTTCCATTATAATTCCAAGATCAATCCTTTGTAAATCCATAAATATTGGATCTTTTTTGATCCTCATCATGGATAAACTAGCATGTTCTTGTCGACCTAATGCATCTGCCACCTTGTTTGCTTTCCCAGGGTGGTAATGGATTGAGCAGTCGTAATCCTTAATCAGCTCCAACCATCTTCTTTGACGCATATTCAACTCCTTTTGTGTGAAAATATACTTTAAACTTTTATGATCAGTATAAATATCACACCTTTCACCATAAAGGTAATGCCTCCAAATCTTTAATGCAAAGATTAACGCAGCCAACTCCAAATCATGTGTTGGGTAATTTTTCTCATAGATTTTCAACTGTCGTGAGGCATAAGCTATCACCATATCATTTTGCATAAGAACACACCCCAATCCCTTCTTGGATGCATCACTATAGATCACAAACCTTTCTCCACTAAAAGGCAGTGTGAGCACAGGTGCACTGGATAACCTTCTTTTCAACTCCTTGATATTCTCTTCACATTCCTCTGTCCAAACAAACATAACTCCTTTCCGAGTCAACTTGGTGAGTGGATTAGATAATCATGAAAAATCTTTTACAAAACGTCGATAATATCCAGCCAAACCAAGAAAACTTCGGATCTTAGTTACTGTTGTTGGTCTTGACCATCTTTCAATAACCTCTGTTTTTTCTGGATCCACAGATATCCCCTCTTTTGAGATTATGTGACCCAAAAATGCAACTTTTTGAAGCCAAAATTCACACTTGGTAAATTTGGCATAAAGCTTCTCCTTTCTCAGGGTCTTCAATATAATTCTCAAGTGATCTTCATGCTCTTCCTTGCTCTTTTAATAGACAAGAATATCGTCTATAAATACTACCACAATTTGATCAAGATAGTCTCTAAAGACTCTATTCATTAGATCCATGAAGATAGAAGGGGCATTAGTAAGACCAAATGGGATCACTATAAATTCATAGTGTCCATACCTTGTACGGAAATCCGTCTTTGGTATATCCTCCCTTTTGACCCTTAATTGATGATACCCTGAACGAAGATCAATCTTGGAAAAGTATTGAGCTCCGCATAGTTGGTCAAATAAGTCATCAATGTGTGGGAGAGGATATTTGTTCTTGATAGTGATCTTGTTAAGTTCTCGATAATCAATGCAGAGTCTCATTGATCCATCTTTCTTCTTAACAAATAGAACAGGTGCTCCCCAAGGTGACACACTAGGGAGTATGAATCCATTATAAATATTCTCTTGGAGTTGCTTCTTCAATTCCTGAAACTCAATTGGGGCCATTCTATAAGGTGTCTATGAAATAGGCAAAGCACCCAGTACGAGTTCTATTGAAAACTCAACTTCACGATTTGGTGGAAGACCCGGTAATTCCTCCGAAAAGACATCATCAAACTCCCGTACGATGGGAATATTCTTAATCGTAAGTTTCTCACCAACCATTTGAGATAAATAACCTTCATTTAGTGGAATCAAGACCCATAATATGGAAGGAATTTCCACTGGAAGGTTATATTCATCCTTGCATCGATAGACGATCGTAGATTGATCTGGAATATGAAATGTGACTTCCCTTATTTGGAAATTGATATGAGATCCATGTAGAGAAAGCCAATCCATGCTAAGAATCACATCAAATTCCACTAAAGGAAGGATCACAAGATTTGTAGGAAGCACTTTCCCACAAACTTCGATCGGAGAAGAATTATAAACTTTTGATGCGACTGTTGTGCCATTAGGTGTTGTCACAGCTAACTCAACATCTAATTGTTGAGCTAATACGGTGATACTCTTAGAAAATTCTTTAGAAATAAAAGAGTGGGTGGATCTAGAATCAAATAAAACATTTGCTACTTTAGAGTGGATGGTAAGTGTACCTTTCACCACTTCGTTATCGTACTCCACATCGCTGATAGAAATTTCATGTGACTTTCCTTTGTCTTTAGCCATAAGATTTTTTTGACATCGACCATCATCATCAACCCTTGGATTTGGGCATTGATTGGCATAATGCCCCATCTCCTTGCACTTGAATCATTGAAGTGTAGTAGGTTCATTCTGTGTATCCCTTCCTTTGTTTGCATCATTAGACATCTTCTTCCCATTATCGCGGCATTCAAATGCCCGATGACCTTCCTTTCCACATTTGAAACATTTACTTGTCCCTTTAAGACAACTCCCTCCATGTTTCTTTCCACACTTTGAGCATAAGGGAAAGCTCATCTTCTTTTCAGTGTGCTCTTTAGATTTTCCTTTGAATTCCATCTTCCTCTTCTTATCAAACCCATGTGACTGATGGGTTACTCCAATCTCCATCTTGACTTTGAGAGCACATCGAACGATTTCCTCGTAGCTATTGAAGTCCCTTATGGATAACGCCCTTCGAAGACTTGGTTTTAAGCCACTAAAGAATCGATCGATCTTACTCTCAGGTTGGATAATAATAGCAGAAGCGTACCTTACAAGTCTTGTAAAAATTGCTTCATAGGTACCAACAGATTCATCACCCCTTTGCTTCAGTTCAAGAAACTCTTTCTCTATCTTTGTTCGGAGAATACGAGGGAAGTACTTATTGAAAAATATGTTCTTGAACTCGTCCCATTCCATAGACTCAATTTCATCCCTTTGCCTCGTATTCTTAATAAGATTCCACCATTGATCAACATCTCCTTCCAAATGATACACTGCTAGGATGACTTTATCATGTTCAGAACATTGAAGAACTGAAAATATCTTTTCAGTAGTACTAATCCATTGTTCAGCAACTAATGGATCAGTAGACCCGCTGAAAGAAGGTGGACGCTGCCTCATGAAGGATTCAACAGAATTTTGCTCCTTCTTTTGCTCGTTTGGAAGTCCTGCATGATTCATAGCTTGAGAAAGTTGTGTGAGCATGGCTACAAGATTTTGCATTCCAGCTCCCATACCATTTGGTTGCTCAGGGGGACAATCATTGCATTGCCCATCACATTCCGCATTAACACGGTTCCTTCGGGTTCCAGACATTGACTAAAACCAAGAGGAATAGTGTGAGCAACACTAATTATAATAGGAAAACCACATAATCAAGGATAAAATTTCACACTTAAGGTCTTATCCTAGGGTATTCATGGCCATTTCTAAAACACTAAGATTGTGTTCTATTCTTAGACTTATCCTTAGGGTTCTTACTAAGACTTTCACATCCTAGTTTCCAAAGGTTGACTATACCTTTCCTCTGATACCAACTATAACGACCCATACTTTACATACATTGTTAATACTTCAAAATTGAAGCACACTTATTACAACATATGACAGAACCACAAAGGACCGTATAGGTATAGTGTCTTTAGAAACTGGGAAACATAAACAACCGGTTCATAAATCTTCTACAGTGTCTCCCATTTATTTCATCATATCTAGGGTCCCTTTTAGCATATTCTACTTACTATCCATCTTCCTGACCTGGGGAAAAGAAAACATAAAAGGGTGAGCTCAAATGCTCAGCAAGGGAAAATAAAGGAAATAAAAATCATATCATATCTTTTTGAAAATCATAACCTGCAAAAGAGATCATAATATCTTAACATGGAATAAATCATAGAAGTGAAAATGAGATCCCCATAATCATAACATAAAACTTTAAACCTTGTGGCATGTACACATAATCATGGAAAACCATTTCTTGTTAGTCATGACTCATTTCCAAGATTATCTTAGCGGACAAAGTCCATTTCTGAACTGAGTTCACTCCTCATTTCAGTCATGTATCACTGAACCGAAATAACCTTCCGTTCCATCCATGTTTATCTCATGATATATAAATCTTTACCCAATGCATTGGAGGGAGATATAGGTCCCACCCATCTTATAATGAATCCTTTCTTATGTGTGCCACATAATCATAAATCATACATCATCGCATAACACATGTAACAAAAATGGGATTCTTGAAACATCATGACATCATAAAACAAATCATATAAGGTAAATGACTTCATAAAAATAATTTCCTCAAAACATAATCAAATCAATGTAATAATAGGGATAAAAACAGAACCCTATATTATCTTAGATGGAAAATAATTTTGATAAAACATTTGAACTCCATTCTTGAGGAAAATATCCTTTCTACTTCAAAAACAATTTTCTTTTCTTAACATGTCATACAATTATAAACTAAAAGAAGTTGATTAAAAATAAACTTGAAAACTTTTAAAGGAAGCTTCTTGGAAATAATGTTTTAAAAACCCATTCATGCCGTATAAGTTAAAAAAACATTCTTCGTACTTTTGTCGGAAAAGTCAAAAAGTCCCTCGTACGAAAAACGACAAAAGATTCCTTTCATATCTTTTACTAAAAACTCACAGAAGGGTAAAATTGGATATAAAATATTGTGGAATAATGGAAATAATATTAGATATTGAGGGAACATGGATGTGGATGATAAAATACACCCCAGAAATTACCAAAGTAAAAACAATCTCGGATAAAAGTGAGATTGTGATATTTCCCTTACCTTAGGTACGATTTGCTTTATACGTGTCCGAAGCTCCTGTATAATGGTTTAAATAATGTTATTGACTTATTCAAGAATCATACATATTGATATGATATCATATATGGTCATATTCTTAGCTTCTTGTTAGTAATATTTCATTGTTACTTGTTACTCGGGTCTTTATTGCCTTTTGTTCTTATGTGTGTTTTGCCGAATAAATTCTTATTCTTCTTTTAAGATTATAGATACCTTATATCCAGAATTGTATTAGTGTAACATATATCATATTTATTCATTCAATTTGTTTATATAATTACTATGTAATGATGATCATGTAGAACGAGTCACATCACATCGTGGAGACGGTATTCCGTACGTACGCACGAGTGATGATATCGTTCCTATGATCGTGGAATTGTATTGGAGTATATATATATTATTTTAGTATCAATATTAATTTATAATAATCATAAATAGTTACTCATTACACCATTATACCCATCCTTGTAAGGTGATGGTGGAAAATAGATTACACCACGGCGTGGAGATGGTATTCCGTACGTACGCACGCGCGGTGATTTCATTTTTCCGTAGGATGGATAGAAGGTGAATTAGGGTTGTTTCATATTTATAATAACATATCAGTATGTAATTAATACTGATGTTATTACTTTATCATGAAACAACTAATGAAGAAGAAGTTGAAGAAGAAAGAAATTGAAAAGATCGGTAATGGATATTACCTCTTCTTTGGAACACTTCTTTCAATCCTCCACTTAGGGAACTAGGATTGGTCTTTGAAGAAGACCAGGACCTCTAGGATTATTCTAGGGAAGTGGAGAGGAGAAAATGGCAGGGGTTGGTCGAGCTTAAGTGTTCAAATTGGTGTGAGGAGGAGGAGAAGGAGGTTCCCTTTTATAAGGGAGGAGAGGGGCACCTTAGGAATATCTCAAAATATTATTTTATGTTAAAGTCGAAATCGGTTTATAATGGTTCCAAAAGGTGTTATTTCGAAGCTAAAGTGGGGATGGGTCTAAATCCTATCAACCAATAGTATTTATACATGTTTAGGGTATTATGTTAACCTTATCAATTAGATTTAACTCTAAGTTAAATAATTTAACTTTTACCGTGTCTTTTTGTTTTCTTTCACTATATGGTTAATACACTTACTATAACATGCCAAACGAATCCCAAATTATTTATTATTAATATATACATCCTTATCTAAGTCATTTGGACGAACCTTAGATTTTTAGGAATAAAATAACAATTAATAATATAATATTTTATTTAAAAACTATTTTGTGTCAATTTTGACACTATTTGATATATGATTTTTGTGAAAGTCATAACAGAATTATATGTTCGAACCAAGTTTATTAAATCAACAATAATATATCATAGTAACCTATAAAATTAGTGGAATTCATAAAAAGTCTTAAATTACATTTATTTTGGTGTCTATAACATCAATTATGTCAATATTTCATAAATAAGATAATTACTGCATCATAATTGTGTCATAAATAAATTAATTTATTTAATGTATAACAATTATAAATAAAATACCATTATGTAGGAAATCTTTTTATCTTTCCAATTATTATTTATAGTCAAATTTATCTTATGTATCACCCCATATTAAAAATTATTTACTTATTAAACTTTGATTTTAACTATTTTAACCCTTCTTTAAATAAATTAATAATAAATGTCCTAATCTAACCCAAGTGGGCCTAAATGGTCAAATTTTATTCATAAGGATGTTTTTGGTCGAATTACACTTATCCAATAGAATTAGGACATGTGTTAGGGTAATAGTAATATCATATTTACCCCTATTTACTATTAACCGCGGTAAAAAAAGTAAAAAGTTACTATTCACCAAAAAATTATTTTTATCTCATTGAACCACATTTTACTTACTGATATCAACCGTGTCTGTCTGATTTTCTAAATTCCACTCACAGAAGCGGTAAAATTAAGTTTTATGCAAAAATTCTGTTTTTAACCTACCACTTAGTGGTTTCACTATTCATCAAAAATTGAAAGTTTTCAGAAAAATACCAAAATTTCACCCTAGGCTAATTTCGGTATTCCGAATCCAAAAATGAAGTCCATTTTGAAAAATAAAATTTTTAAAATTTCAAAAACTGGTTATTACTATTCATAACGGCTAGTTTTAATAATATTTTAATAGCATATCGTTGTTTAGTGAAACTCGGTACTGTGTACGACGCAAGCTATCGAGGAAGGTCGTGATTGCGTGTAAAGTAAGCCAAGCAAGTGTGTAGTGAAAAAATCCTTTGATGATATATAAAAACAAAATATTACTCATAAAAATCTCGGGTGTTACAAATTTCACATTGATACTGTATATAAATGCTAGCAAACTTTCAAACATTTTTTACTTTTAAAACCTGCATTGTCATCCCATCAACAAGATTAAATTTAAATTAATTGATACCAAATATGAGGTTAGAATTTGGAAAAATGGAATCTATATTTTTAAAAATAATTATTTAAAATTTATAATATGTTCAACATAGGTTTCGACCAAAAAATTAGTGAAAGTAATTATAATTAATTACAATGGTTAACGTTAAATTAAGCATAACATGGGACTAAAACATAAACATAAGGGCCAAAATGACCTATATACTAGGTAAAAATCCAATGTATGGAAGTATTTCTAACATATCCTCCATTTTATCTAATATTTTTCATTATTGAAGCCACATTACATCGGAAAAACGTGTGTGGAATTCCCTTTCCAAAGATTTACAAGAGTAACACCCCCCACTATAAAAAGTCACTCACACCTCCTGCCTATTCACAAATCTAAAGACACTTTAGATAAAAAATATATACTAAAATAGATCCTAAAAATCCATTCCCAAAATATATAATCCTACCTTTTTGAATAAATCCATCCCTGGAATCCCTTAGGTGAAAATAAAAAGGAGTTACCTAAAGAAGAGGTAACATCATTCCTAGAGATCTTTATTTTTATTTCCATTCTCCACCCCATAAACTCTCATTATTCCAAAATTATTTAAGAAGTATAATAAATATTATGATATTCTTTTTATATTATTTTTTTGACCTACACTTACAAACCCTTCCATCTAATGGGTAAGGAACTTACTGTTTATGTGTACGGAGAACTACCTCCTCACGAAACAATGATTGATCATTCTTCCCTTACCTCCTATCATGGTTATAATTATGAGGGATAATATGTTTATATATGTTATTTATTATATTTATAATTTATTTATTCTTAATTACTTATTTTTATAAAAAATACTTTTATGATTTCCATTCTCTGTAAATATTATAACATCATTTGTCGAAGTGTGGCTTACTGTCTCTTAAAAATGACGTGATTCGATCAGACGATACATTGAATGAATAAATGATCGTTTTAATTAAACAGATTTGAAATAAATTAAATATTTCTTATATTCATGAAATAATTAAATATATGTAAATATATTATATCATTTTCATTATTACCCTTTTAACACACTAAAAAGTGATAACGTCAGTTGTGGACGTGTGGACGACCACCTCCTCGACATCATGTGAATCATTTTTCATCACAATAATTATATATATTAGTAAATTTTATAAAATTAAATTTTATTTATGATATAATTTTCATTATTTAAGTTTTTAATTCTACTTACCTTCTTTCTATAAGGATTATTGAAAAATGGGGACGTTACTCATGCATGCGTACGCCCTACAATCTCTATAACTGTAACGTTGGTACATTTTTCATAACCATAATTCATGATTTGTTTTAAAATAATATTTTATGTATAAATAAGATAATTATGTCATTATTATTATTATGTAGATGTTATATAACGACCCATTTGACCATAGTTGACCTAGATAAGTTGTTTTTGACACATAAACTGAATTTGATCAAAAAACATGATGTAAACATAAATGTTTATGTAGTTTTTTTAGAAAATGGTAATAAGCGAAATAAAATTACTAATAAAAATGAAAAAGGTTTTGAATAATTTAAATAATCAACAAAATTTTATTATTTAGGAATATAAATACACATGAGAAAAGGCAGACTCAAGGTAAGGGATTTAGTCTCAATTTACACTCTATTGAGACCTATTTGTATACACCAATTCACATTTATATGGTGTATATACTACCCTTTGATTTTTCATATAAAGAATATAATTATTCTCGTGATATTAGATATTTAATTTAATTCATGTGGAATTATTATTTAAATGCTTCAAAGTGGTAAGGGATATTTTAGAGTGTTTAAAGATTATTTTCCTCAAGAATTATTTAATGATAATTCAACCGTATTTCCATTCAAAAATACAAAAAACCCAGTTGTTAATTGTCATCCATTGAGGAATTATTGATAAATCTATATTGTCTTTTAATTATTTATATTTTATCATAATTTATATTTTTTATTAATTAATTCAATTACTTGATATGAGGAATAATTTTGACATGAAATGATGGGTGGTTCCTTGACTTTTTTAACCATTTGATGAATTGATAAGTTGTAATGAGATAATTTAGCAAACCAAATTAAACAGGCTTCTACATGTAGTTTTAAACAATCTTTAGGATGGATCTTGAGAGTATATGTTCTCATATTCCTTAAACGAGACATCTAATGATTAAGAATTTCCTTTATAGATATTTTAGTTATCATTGTTATTATCCATGATGTTTTCATATGAGAAAATCTATGGATTCATTTCATTGTTATATTAATGATTAAGTAGAATGTGTTTTATTTTTCTTACATTTAATTATAAATTATGCCATATATTGTAATATTAATGGAATGTGTTATCAGTTATTTACCTTTCAATGTTAATTTATTCTCACTGATTTATTTTTCATTCAATTTAACATATCCATAGTAAGAATTTGAGTCACCATTATTATGTATTATTTCACTATGTTATGAAGAAAAAATATTTGAATAATCTTTCAAGGCTGTAGTTTATTTAATTTTATTATGTTTCAGGTTTTATTTTATATGACTCAATGTAATGTGTGTATTATTTATGTAATTTGGTTTTCCAAGACTGCTAAACTGATTCGTCCTTTGTGATTCTATTCCTTATAATCATGCCAATGTAATAAAATAACGCACTGGATATGGAATTTTGTCATTAGAGAGTTATATCTATAAAATAGTTTTTTATTATTTGAGAAGAAAAATCATGGAAACCTTTTTTTTATTTATTTCAGGGTAAAAAAATTTCAACTATTAAATATGCTATTTTTCCTAAAATTTGTTTTCCAAGTATTTTGTGTTCTTATATTAAAAGTAATTAATACCACCAATATAAATTTATTCTGATAAAATGGATCCTAAATTTAAAATCATAATATCCATATTTCATTATAATGCCCCTTTTTTTGGTCATATAATTATGTTTTCATGGAAAAAGCTAAGTAATCATTGTTAATATTAAAATGTGTTTAAAGTGGTTTAAACTAGAAAAAAAGGTGTAAAATGTATTGTTTTTTTTCAAATGTGATTGGTTGAGTTTATTTTTACCCCTAACGTCTTATATTTGAATTTTTGTTTCCTTTATGCCACTTTAAATGATTATGATATATTTTTTATTTAATCTTCTAGTCAATTCCAAGTGTGTGCTTTCACTCCACTACAAAATGATGCAATCTATCCTATATTCTTCAAACATCTAGATACTTATAGCATATAAAATAACTATATCAATACATTTATATCTTCCTTTCAAATTTTTTAGAGAATGTTTTTCTTTCCAAAAGACCATCTATTTAATTCTTATGTTGTAATATAAATGTGATTTCCTAACAAAGAATTATAACTCTTAGTCAGGTACTTTGAATTTTATTTCATCTTATAACTCCAATAAATTTATGTTATCGATTTTAATCTAATGAATTTAGTATCTTTTTTTTACTAAATTATTATTATAATGATTTAACTATAAAGATCTATCCTTAAAAATTAAATAATCTTGGATTTTTTAGGTCAAGTAATAGTTCTCTTGCATTTTATTATCTTTTCATGTTTAGAGTTTTTGATAAATTTTAAATAAATCTAAAATAAGAGACCCATATTCTACAATGTGTATACTTATATTCACAGTAAATTTTCTCATTAAAAACATTTAAAAAGAAACATGTTTTATTTTCATGAAAAATCATCACAATTTTCATCTTAACCTCATCCTGGTCCCTACTCTTCTTGTGAAATACATTTTAAAACATGGGATGTGAATAAAAAAATCAATAAAAGACTTAAAATTAAATAAAGAAACCAATTTTCAATCAATATTTATCGAAGTTTTAATTTTTCAAAATAATCATTAGGCCCAAAATACACTTTTCATTCCCAATAAATCAAATTTTGTTGCCAAACAATTTAATAAAAAATTTCATAAGAAATATTAATGAAAAAATTTAACTCATAGAGTTTTCTTTAAAATCATGAAAAATTAACACTAATTTTTCTTAAAAAGATATATTTTTGAAATATATAATGTAGAATATACTTTCCTTTACATTTTTAAATTATGAGATTTACATAAAAATTCAAAACACTAAAAGAAATATCACATAGGTATCATAAGGAATCATTTTCATATCACCCCTACGTATTGAGTAACCCTCATGACTACACATGTGATAACCATCATGGTTATTATTTATGTAAACTTTACAGTAAAACATCAAATAAAAAATACAATTATACTTGGAATAACCATTTTAGTATATTCCCATAATCAATTAAGAGAAACCAAATAAGTTAACTATGTTACTATAACAGATACATTGGAGATCAATAATGGGTCCTCTTAACCTTGTATTATAATCAAACCACCCAACCCGATAAAAAATTCCTAATAACTATTGGTAAAATCTTGTAACATAAAATTTTATTTTCACCTAAGAAAATATTTTGGGATATTGACATATCTCCTTTCTTCAAAACACATTTTTCAAAATAGAGATTACCATAAGAAATGTAAAGAGGGTTTTTATTTTAATAATACATTAAATATCCTGATTTTATCCAAACATCAAATAATCATTATGGTGGTGGGAACCATCGTTGTTTCCGTTTATGTTATAATTGGCCCTTCCATTTGTCTTTTGTAATGTAAATCAAAACATTCTATAAAGATATTCCTTCAAAAAATCTTTGTAATAAAGTAAAAAGAGCCATAAAATTTCCATTATATTTATTTTATATCCATTTAAATATATCCCTGAAATAATTTAGAAAACTATAGACATGGTAGAAAAAATATTATTAAGGGAAACATTAATATAAGATTTTTAAAAAGAAAAACCCTTATAATGAGTACGACTCATCATATATGTTCTTTATCTTTCAAAATAATAAAATTATTTTAATTATTTACATTCATAAGAAAATTATTTAATCTTTTAATTTATTTTATATCACTTATTTTAATGTTATATATATTTACATAATCATTTCACTTTATTTCAAACATTTTGATGATATTTAATACATAACTCCAAAATTAATTAAGTTGGTTGAATATTTTACAAAAGTTCCTTATTCCATAATCTAGAGAATAATAATCATGAAATATTTTTAGTCTTAAAAATAATACTTTTTAAGAATTCATGAAAGATGATTATGAAAAATGAACGACGATACAAACATGGAGATGATATATCATAAATATGTATGACTAATGTTTCCATTTTTCAACGTTCTTTATAGAAAGAAAGAATTTATCATTTTATCTTTCCAAAAAGATCATAATATCACAAATTCCATATTATTTATTTATATATACCTTTATATATGAATCATGAGATTTGGTGATGAAAAATTAATCACAACACTTCATGGAGGTCATTGTCCACCCATACGCAAGAATGACATTAACATTTTCTATTAAACTGAAATGTGATAAACTAAATGATACATTATATTTTCATAATGATAAATATTAAATTAATATCATATATATATATATATATATATGTATATTTATGTATATTAATTCCATCATTATAAAAAATCTTGATAGAAACTTATCAAAAATGAATTCCATCAGACCATGAGGCGGTAGTATTATTAGAATAAATATTATACTTATTTTTTTCATGATTTAATATGATTTTAATGAAGTGGAAGAGGAAATAAAACTAAAACATATGGTTAATATATATATATATATATATATATATATATATATATTCTTGGAAAATCCCATTTTCTTAACTCCTTAAGAATTATAAGATAAGTATTATTTCCAAAAGGCCTATAGGTCTCGGGGAGGGATTATAGGAAGGTATTTAGGAATGAATGTTCTAAAAAAATAATTTTCAGTGTAAAGGAATGAGAATATGTGGGTCCCTTTTATAAGAGATGAGAGGGGAAATCATGGAATTTCTTAAAATATTATTTTAATATAAATTAATTTTGATGTCCAAATGGACCCAAAATGATAATATTCTAATATAATATGATAATAAGTATATATAATTTCATCCATTAATTTTTGGACAATTTTAGACCACATTTTACCCATATCTTTTTGTTTTAAACCTTCATTTACCCTTTTCATAATTAATGTAATATTTATGTTTTCAACCCTTTAAGGGTTAATAATGAAACTATAAAATGAGAAAAGACATGTAACATGATTGATCATATTGACCATATAGTAATATTGTGTTCAAATAAATAATTTTTTTTTAGAATTTTATGTCATTTAAAAAATATTATTTATTATAAAAAATAGTTAAGTTCAGTTTTGTAACTATTCATTACTTTGACATCAACAATATCAAGAAAAAATATATAATTATAAAATAACATTTTAATACATATATAACATGTTATTTGTTTCAATAATATTTTTGGATCACATTTTTTCTCTCAAATTATATTAATTTAGTATTTCTAATATCATTCATTTCATTTTTTAAATAATTTAATAATAACCACGATAATAATGTGTTTGAAATTAATGTGAATGTTAATTCATGAAAAAAATAAAAAAATATACCATGATTAATAAAAATAATTTATCTTTTAAATGGATATTTATAACCAAACATATCATTTGGTTATCCTTATGTTAAAGTTATTATAGTTATAAAAAATAAGTGTGTGACATTTTTGACTTTTCTTCACATAAAACATTATAAAGGATATAATCACATAAAAATGGAATGAAATGGCCATATTACCAAATATTAGATGATTCTTAAAAATATTAGTCATAAAATAAAATTTTATAATGTGTTTGGACCGGTTTCTAGTCCCTATCATTTTATTTCAAAATTTCATTACATAATATTCTGTTCTTCATGTTAACAGAATTTAATGAGGTTACTTTTCATATTAGCATAAAATAAAAGTTAAAAATTAACCAAAATTTGAACACACCCTTCCAAATATGGAATCCATTTATAAAAATTCAAAAGATGAAAGTGTCAAAATTTAATATATAATTATACCAGAATAAAATGATGGTAAACAATTTTTCAGAAAAATTCCATTTTTATGTATAAAACGATTCAAAACTAAATTCTAGTATAAAATTAATTCAAAACCAATAATAAGATTATTCTAAATTAAATATAAATAATTAAATTTTAATACTATTCTAAAAAATAATGTTTCTTAATAAATACTTTAAAATAAAATATTGTTTTAAGTATTAATTTTATTTTTAACTATTCATTGAAAAAAACATTATAGAAAAATATAAAAAATTAACCATATGCTAATTTTGATATGATGATTTTAAAAATTATATTTATTTTACAAAATGAAATTTCATAAATTTCTAGAAATTAATTATCTTATTCACTCACAAAAATCAGTTGAAGAATAAAATTAGATTACTAAAACAGGAGTTCTTATTTCCTAAGCATTAATCAATAAATTTATATTGATTATAATTATATATATTTAAAAAAATTAGTTAATCCAATTTGTACTGGGTAATAATGGTTAATCACTAAAACATGATTATAATGGTTATATTTAAATAATAACATTTTTCAGTTTGTTTAGGGTTGGGGTTTCATGTCGTACATGTCATCAAACATAATATACTCATTTTAAAAAATCATGATATTATATTCTACCAACACAATTTATAAATTTAATCCTAAAAATTGGAAATCCAGAAGAAAACAATGGGTTTTACTTTAGAAAATGAATTTGTTGAAATCCTACATCGTATAAAGGGATAATAAAATTTACTCTTGAAAAGAGATTAAATGGAATTAAAAAGGTCATCTGGAATAAGACATAACAAGGATTCCTTATAGGAAAGCATCGGTAGGAAGTAAAAAATGGACATGGAAGAAGAAAACAATCACCCAAGGATTGATAGAGATTGATAAATAATATATTCATGAGAATATTTACTATAAAAAACATTAAATATGTGATGTGTTAAAAGACCATTGATTTCATGATAATAAAAGTAAATATATATCGTTTCTATTTCAAGACCCTTTTCCAATATTTGATGACTTCCTTTATCATATATGATAATAACATATGGAATTATTCACACATGAAAAGTATAATTTATCCTCTAATCAATTTCCACCATAAACTCATATTTTCCTCCAAATAATGTGTACTGAAGGTTAATTTTTCATGTACAAAGTACAAAAATAAACTTATAATAGATCACATAATTCCACAAGTGGATCACAAGCTGTTTATCATATCTTTATTAGTTATCCAAAACAAGAAATGTTTAGCACAGTATAATATAATTCATAATATTAATAAACATTCAAACAATATTAATCTCCAAATCGTTAAGAATAACTCCCAATGTCCAAGATATATCATTAAATAAAAAATGATAACTAAAGTTATCCTATATATTCTTATCCAAGTTAGAATCCCAAAAATCCAATGTATTTTATCACACATACTTATAAGATAAATTTATCATTTATATAGAAATAACTTCAATTAATATTAATGTCTCAAACCAAAAAGTATATTACCCAGCCATATAATCTCCACGATAGGCTAATCATTTTTTGTAATTGACCTGAGTCAGCAAGATCTTATATTTACCTGAATCATATAAGGTTACAAAAAATAGTAAACTTATTTTGATATAATACTAATCAAAAAATCACATTTAATTCTATGGTTACCAATAATATAAAACTTAAGTTCCCAAAATCAGATTAATAATTATTTATCAATCATGTTAAGTAAAGAAAAATAATGTTGTACTTCTCAGGACCTCACATAGGCCAGTGTAAATTGATGCAAGTTTGTCTCCATTTGGCTGTAAATTAAAGACTCATAAATATGTTATATGTTATAGGTTTTTTTCATAATTATATCTTGATCATTCTAAATCTATATATTTCTTATTAAATTCCCAAAAATATAACCTTAATCAACAAAGATCAATATAAAACTTAAAAGTTATCAATATATTTGAACTTATTTCCAAGAAAAGAAAACTTAATTATTCCTAAAATAACGTTTTCACATGTTAAACATAATGGTTACATATACCTCAAACAATTACAAGAAACTCAATAAATGTATCATAATGTAATTACATCCCCAAAACCCTAAAAAATCGGTGTCTGTGACTTTGAATGTATTATGAACCTTAAATAAACCATTATATAATAATTCTTTAATCCATATAAGTGGAATCCTTGATCATTCTAGATTTTTCATAATCAATTTACCATTATTTTACATATTATTCCTTAATGAATCATTTTGAAAAAAAGGAATAATTTCCTAATATTAAAAAATATCAAAAAAATAATAAAAATTATAATCAATAACTTGCATATGTCATTTTTAGTTTCATCAACATTAACTTTAATGGCATAAGGCTTTTATAAAAATTCTTCTGTATGGTCTTGCTTATCCAATTCTCGAGCTTTCACCCTATGACATTGCTTTTCATAATTCACAAACACTTAATATTTATATCATTCAATTAATGAATTTGAAGTAATTTATTCCTATTTATGAAATTAATTGAATGTATCCTATTTCTTTGGAAGACTATTGCTTTATTCCCTCATTTACCACATACAAAACATCTTTACACCCTTTTAATACATTTTTATGAAAGATCATTCTTGAATTATTGATACATTGGTCATCAAATATTTTTAACTTTATATCCATTATCACGATAACTTATATAGATATTCATTTCTCTCTTATTTTATGTGTTTGGAAACTCACCAATGTTCATGTTATTATTCATAACTTGTGATATAAGGTTAAGAATAACCACATAGTTTTTCTCTATATCTCTCAATCTGTTTAGTTTCTCATAACATAACTACATTCTCTTTCACATACATTTACATGGGTGCTTGTTGGATCAATATGTTTACTAAAACCAAATCACTTAGTGTGATAATTTCAAAAAATTATAATAAACCACCATCTAAGGACATTAATAACTAATATATCCTTAACAAGGTTATCTTCAACACTTCAAATTTTTCCAAAATAACTATAATCATCTCGAAAAAATTTAACATTATGGTTCTATAAAACATTTATGTTATTATCAAATAAAATCCTCACCTCTAATGTTAATTAATCCCTTCTTATGATACAATCTTTAATTAACCGTCATTAAATATTACATAATCATGGGTTTTAATTAAAGAATTAATTATCATATATTTTATTGTCTTTCCATTTTTATAGTTTTAGATAATTAGATTATAAATATTACATTAAAAATCCATATATTACAAGGTGGACACTTCTATTCAGTATACAATTTTCCCATAAAACAATAGTTTTAAAAACAAACAGGATTTATTTTTAGGACAAATCTTCTCAATTTTAATCTTAACATCATCATTTTCCAAAATAATCTTGTGAAATTTTTTTTTAACCATGTTATTACCATCAAAATCTTGTTATAGGACAAAAACAATAAGGAATGATACCATTATTACATTGAAATGAAGAGAAATTTCCCATTTCAAAAAATAACATTTGTGCTAAAAAACATTTTGTTACCATAAAAATCCACTTATCTTCACAGATATTTTCATTAAAAAATCCATATAAAATATTAAATGAAAATTGAAACTCATATAGGGTTATTTGAATTTATGAATAATTAATAATAGTATTTTAAAAAAGTTATAAATTTAAACCTTATTAAGTAGCATATGCTTTCATTTACCCTATGAAAACGTATTATTTCCATAGAAACACATAAAAATCAAATATAATATTGTAGGTAAGTTAATGAAAAATTTTCATATTAATCTTACGTATGGAGTAAACGTCATGATTATACATGGAGTAACCATCGTAGTAGCACTTGAAATAATCTCCACTGTTATACTTGGAATTACCATCGAAGTATATTCCCATGAGCACTTAGTTGAAACATAATTTGGTAAATATATACCTTTACCAATTGAATTATAGAGATGTAATAGCCTCACTTACCCTTTGTTAATAATAGATCCACCCTTCCTCAAAAACCAAAAACCAACAACCATATGTAAAACCAATGATCATAAAATGTTCTTTTTAAACATAAGAAAACATTTTTGGATATTGATATATCCCTTTCCCATAAAACATATGCTAAAAAAATTACTATAAAAATGTTTAATAGAGATTTCCTTGGTATAAAACACGAATTATTGTAAAGGAATCCCAACATCAAATAAGAGTTATGGTGGCGAGAAAAATCATTGTCACTATATATGTTAAAATTCACTATTCCTTTTTTCTTTTGTAAAGAATGTAAAAACATTCTTTCCAAATAAATTCCATAAAATCCTTTAAAGGAAATTAAAAGGAGACAAAAAATTCCTCTTATAATTCTTTTATGTCCATATAAATACATATATACAATAATTTTAAAAATATGGACATTGAAGTAAAAGATAGCTTTAAGGGAAACTTTGGAAGATGATTTTTTTAAAAAATCACATTACCTTGAGTTTAACTCATCACATCAATTTTTATCTTCCTAAAAAATAAATATTTATTGATTATTTAATTTCTTAATAACCATTTTCATGTTTATTGTTAATTTTATAGCACTTATTAACATTTAATATACAACTTCTTAATCATTTATGTTTTCATCAGACATTTTGACGATATTCAATAAATAAGTCCAAAATGAGATTGGTAGTTAACAATCATTAGAGAAGTCATTATTTTATTATTTATAGAATTATAATCTAGAAATATTTATAATTTTTATAATTTAAACTTTTTAGACTAATAATGAATGATGATTATGATAAATGAACTATGTTACAATCATGAAAACGGTAGGTCATATGTACATATGACTAATCTTCCCATTTTTGAATGATCAGTATAAAAAGATGATACATATAATTAAATATTTAAATAATGATAATAATATCATATATACCACATTATTTAATTAAACATACTTATATATATATCATCCATTCGATATGGTTGTGAAAACCGAATCACATCGCTTTGTGGTGGTTGTTGTCCACATGTTTTCACAAATGACATAACCATTTTTCAATGATTAGAAATGTAATAAATTAAATAATTAATATATTTTAATAATTAAGAATATTTCAATAATATAATTTATAAAAATTGAATCCATCATTATAACCAGTCTTAAGAAATGGTGATTGAAAACTGACTACATCGGTTTGAGAGACGGTAGTCTGCCGTACCAAAATAATGAATTCTATTTCCATTTGATGGAGGTTTGAGATAAATATAGGTTATTATATTTTCATAATAACATATCAATTTATATAGTATAATGGCGTTATTAGTTTATAAAGGATGAACTGTATATTAAAGAAGTAAAAGAATAAATAAAACTAAAACATACAGGTAAAAACAATAACTTTTCTTGGGAAAATATCTTTTACTTAACACCTAAAGAACATTAGTATTTGTATTATTCCCAAAAAAGAATATATGAAACTATTAGGAATTATAGAAAGTTATTTGGATATAAAATGGAAAAAAACACTTTTAAGTGTGAAGGAATGATAATATGTGGTTCCTTTTTATAAGAGACGGGAGGGGTACTCATGGAATTTATTGAAATATTTATTTAATATAAGTTAACATTGATTTATAAAAGGATCCAAAATAATTTTATTAAAATATAAGACAATGAGGAGTATCAATAACCACAGATAATAGTTTTTGGACAATTACTGGTCATATTTTGACATTTTTTTGTTTTAACCCTTTTTTACCCTTTGGACAATTATTGTAATATTAATATTCCCCCATTAAGGGTTAATTATGTTACTATAAAATAAAAAACCAACAATATATGGGACATGGTTTATGTAATTAACCATATAATAATAATTTGTAAAAATATATGTTTGTAGTCATTTTATATAATTTAATAAAATATTATTTACAATAAAATAATATTAATGTCAATTTAGGAAATATTCGTTGCTTTAAATTCAATAATATCAAGACAAAAAATTAAATTCAAAAAAATAAAATAAATTCATGAAATGTTATTTTTATCTATAAAATTCTTGAATCACATTAATTAACTCAAATTATGTTGATTTTAATATTTTTAATGTCCTTTATATTATTTTCAATTAATTGAATAATTACTGTGTCTCTATTGTGTAAGAACATAATGTATATATTTCATTACTAAAAAATTAAAATAAATTAAAATGATGAAGATAAATAATTTATATTTAAAATGAATATTTGTAACTAAATATATCCTCTAGTTATACCCATGTTAACAATATTAAAGTTATTAAAAACAAGAGTGTGTAATCTTTGACATTTCCTTACAAAAAACATTATAATGGTATTTTAAAAATAAAAATAAAATAAAAAGGTTATATAAGTGAACATTGGATGAATAAAAATGAAATGGGATCAAAAAATATTATTAAATCTAGTTTTAGGGTCATTTTATAGTCCATATCATTTTATTTTTAACATTAATTACCCAATTTACCCATTACCATGGTAACAAGCATTAGTAAGGTTACTATTCAAATTAAAAAAAATTAAAGGGATATATTTAAACTCGTTTTACCCCATCATTAAAAATATAGAATATATTTTTCAACTTGAAAACATATAATTGTAATAATTTATTTTAAAATTTAAATGAAGAAATGTGATGAAAAGTAGGTTTTAATAAAATTCTCTTTGTATGTATAAAATGTTTTTATACTAAATTCAAGAATTAAATATATTTTAAAGTCCATAATTTTATTATTTTAAATTAGAAGTAAATAATTAAAATTTTAAACTAATCTAAAATATAAATTGAATCTATAAATATTTTAAAATAGAATTATTTTTCAATAAAAAACATATATTTTCACTATTCATTGAAAAATAATTTTTATAGAAAAATATCCAAATTTAGCCACTGGATAATTTTGATTTGTGGATTCAAAAAACGGTATTTATTTTTTCAATCATAATTTCTAAAATAACCAAAATGTAATTATATTATTTTCTCTCATAATAAAATAAAAAACCCTTTTTTATGAAAGCATAACATTGAATAATAAAATTGTACTACTATTAATTGATTTCTTATTTCATAATAATTAACCAATAAATTTTTATTGATTAAAATCTTTTTATATATTTCAAAAAGTAGTTAATAATATTCATTCCTTCCAAATTGACAGCTAGTATCAAACCCTGACCCTGGACACTCATTTATTATTATTATTATTATTATTGTTATTAATAGTTTTAGTTTTAGGTTTTCTTTTATTTTTTTTCTAAGAATAATTGGGGTCCCCTTTCACATCCCATATATGGTGCACAATTCTCTTCCCCTACTATTCCTTATGTCGGTCCCTTGCGTAGCTCCATCATGCCATCCTAGTTTGGATGAACCTCCTCCTCTGTCGTTGGCCCTCCCTCATCGGTGACCTCCCATTCGACGTACACCTCCCTCACCGACGCCCACTATGCAACATGACCCCCTCCATCTTCCTCTCTATCTAATGGTTTTTTTAAGTTACTTTGCAGATGTCATCAAATGGACGAGATAAGGCCTTCTCCATTTTTTTCGACTTTCTCTTTGGCCATTTTAGCTTCCCTATTTCATGAATTTCACTCAGTTGAAACCCTAACCTGGGGTTTGATGTGTTTTCTTCAATTCTTCAGTTATAGGGTTGTGTAAATGGACTCTCGAGTTTCATTGGGTCGGGTTTTGGAAAATACCTCTAAAGGTGAGTCAATATATCTTATTTTTCATTCCCATCTCCGTTTGAGGTATTTTTTAATCCCACTATTGATTTTATCTTCCATAATTTGAGAACCTTAGGATTTCTAGGTGTCCTTGTTATTATCTGTAGTTATTATTATGGCTTTAGAAGACTCGTGGATATATATAAAGGTATGAATATATATATCTAAATGTGTAAATACTCCATGTGTGTATTCCCTCATGGAAGGGTGATACATGTATTGGGTAAGGGTTAAGAATAAAAATATATAGAAGAATCTGCATGTGAGAGAATGGCTACTTGAGTATGAAGCATCGAATGCCAACTGTTGGCTTAATATGCTTGATGTAGGTGAATGCATGTTTTCCCTTCCAAAGAAATCTTTTTATCCTTTAATTGTTTCAATTAATTTTTTATACTTGATTCTCATTCCCCGGATATTATTTTTTAACATATTATGGTGTTTTGGATTTGATTCAAATTGTTAAAAAATGATTTTAGATGATTCATGGTTTTTGTGTATATGTGTCAAAGTTCAATGTGTTTGATTAAATTCCCATTTTTTTGGGATATTTTTTAAATATGATATGCACATTCATAATGCACTTAATTTATTTTTTAGTGTTTTCATGTTTGTATAATATGTTTAAAATTGGGTTTGAAGGGATTATCAATTTATACATATGAGTTTTCACACCAACTGATGTTTACAATTTTTTAAAAATAATTGGTAAACATGGTTCACCCCCATGGTTCCTTTGTTTAGAATATTTTAGTTTTTTAGTGTTAGTAAAAAGTGTTTAAACTATTCTTAGGGTAATTTATCAACTAATCCCTTGTGTTGATTATTTAAAAATTCCATGGTAAAGAATATTTGTTACATAGTATTGGATGTGGTAAAATCAACGGATGCACTTAGTGAACAAATAAATGTGCATTTAAATGAGGATACTATTGGAAGTGGTTCTTTTCCTGAGCCTCAGTTTTCTAAAACCAACTCTTATCTAATTTCTCCTCCCCCTCTTTATTAAATGATTCCATGACTCCCCAAATGGCATTGTGTGATTTTCAAATATGTATTTGAAATTTTAAACCATTTAGTCCTTTATAAAAGAGAAGTATTTTATTTAATAATTGAATGCCCATTTGGAACTATCTAGTGTGTTATATACATTTACATCTTAGTTTTGTGATAAATATGGATTTGGTTAATAACCTATTTGACATCAAATTTTTGAAAGTGTGTATTTGTACTAAATTTTAGAATGGATGGATTCTATTTTTAAAGTGTATGTGGGATATATTATAAGGCCTAGTTGGGACACTATGACGTTGGGATGAAATGTGGGTTGAAAAATGTGAATGCATTATTGGAAATAATAATAATTTTCTGAATTGGTTTGAATGTTTATGTGAAATAGTGGGCCAGTTGGAAACATTCTTATTTTTAAATAATGTGTTGAAGTCTTAAGTTAAGTGACTACCTAATAGGAACCTTCAATTATATTAAGTAATTTATCTACATATACATATATAGCGAGAACCCCTCTCTAGGATTTTCTGTTAGGGGATATTGTATAGGGGATGTCTGTGTTTGGGGTAGGCCAGTGTAGTGGTGGTAGGTAAGGTGAGTCACGTGTGCATGGACCTCCCACTTACATAGTTTACTATTACCATGGGTTACTTGGTGTCTTTTAGGGGATCAAGTGATAGTTTCTGACCAACCCTGATTGGACGGGTTGGTACCCCCTTGATTGCAGATAGGCCAGGAGAGATGTCTCACTGGATTGGACAGTTTAGGGCGGCTAGTGGTTATGGACATTGGGGTTTCACTATATGCCAATAGGTGGTTCCAAATGAAGTATGCCTAGGGGTATTCTAGGGATATTTAGGATAACCTATGTTTAATTTTATATATGCTTGTTTACATTATGTTTCTTTTAGTTTCAGCATGAACTATTTTCTTACTTGTTTATTTAGATATTTTCAGCACACCCCTATATTTTTTTTAAATAGATTTTTGGTTTATTTTTTGTTATAAAAAATATTTTCTAATTTGAAATTGAAATGTGTCGCATGTTGGATTTTTAAAGGGAATATTTTTTTATTTAAAAAAAAGTGATTTCTTATAAATGTATGACATACTAGTGTTAATGGAATGTGGTTGGGAAAGGAAAAACATGGACTCTGTGGGTTATATTTGGAAATCCAACTAAGAATTTTGGTGCCGACTCATACTTTATCTTTTCAATTTAAGGTTCTATATTTGGATCTCCCATGCAGCGTGTGTGGTTATATGTTAGGTGGTGACACACGAGGTCACATAGAGGTATGTTTTCCTACATGACATTATCTTATTTCTATTATTTGTGTTTATCTATTTTGTTCAGTTTATATTTATTTATTTTTCTATTCATTATTGGGAAAAATAGTTCCTAACCATTTTACTTTGGTGCATATTAGTAGTTAACAACCTGGGGGGATCATGAATGCACTTTGGGACATACTACGGACCGACTCAGTTGACCAGTTTAGGATCGACCCGGGGTGGATAGTGACAACTAGGTTAATATGATCAGAGATAAATTATAACAATTCATTATTTTCTTAATCATTGTGTTTTTATACATGTTATCAAACATAATTTCCTTACTTTAAAACCTCATTATATTTTACCCTCACCCATCTTATAAATATCATCATCGCAATTTCACCTTAGGTGAAAAAATCAAGGTTTTGAATTTTCAATATACCTTTCTACGAATCTCACATTGTGAAAATGGTTAATAATATTTCAACTTGACAATGGTCAAAAAGGTTTATTAAGTTTATATGGAATAATAGATAACTTGGGATATATGTAGGAATACATTGGTGTGAAGTGAACTCATAGAAATTGAAAAAAAAATAATGCCCAAAGACTGAAAGAGAGTGACAGAGAACATGATCATGAACAAGTTAATCATCAAAAAGCTGTAAAATTGAGATTTGTCAAAATACAATTGTGTTCACAGTAAGAAAATTAAACAGATAAAATTTTTATTTCAAGACCACTTTCCAAGAGTTATAGAATTCCATTATAATCTATACTAAGTACAAAAAGAAATAAAATGTTATATATATATTAAATAGTATGTCACGACCCATCCTCGGGGCCCGTGCCGTGACTACCCCATGCCCACCTTCCATAGGCCAGGGGCTGGCGACTAGCACCAAAGGCATAAATCCCGGTAACTGGGAAGGCATTGACTTTATAAAAGTAAACAAAACACCACAGAGTACAAGCGGAAGTAAAACACTAAGTACAAAAAAAGAAGTGCTGAAAAGTAAATGGGCCAGAATACAAACCCAAAAGAAATTACTACTATAAATGAACAAAGTACAATAGAAAAGACAATGGATGGAAGGACGGAAGTGGCTCCTAGGTCATCCTCCTCGGATCCTACCTGAAGGGTATTACAGATGGCGCAGCTCCTGGATGTTCCACCACGAATCCTACCTGATGGGCAGGTATAGATAGCCTCCATGATGCTCTCGCCTGTCAACCTCCTCCGAGTGTTGTCTCGCCGTGAAGTCCACCTCCAGATACTGACCTGTCGTGTAGTACACCTCTGGGTACCGTCCAGTCTTCGAACACTCGGCCTCCGTCAGCAATGTACGTCGTCTGCAACCAACACAACAAGGTGCGGGCATAGCCCGTGCAGGGGTGAGTATAACGATACTCACTAGGGACCCTGAGACCCTCAAGGTCTCACTAAAGCCAACAAGGATAACCACAAGGAAGATCTCAACAGATAACCTCTACTTAGGTATATTCCCATACATATACCTAAGTTATCAAGTAACCCATCTCAATCATGAGGAAACACAAGGGTTATAATATCAACAGATAACCACCACCCAGGTATATTCCCATACATATACCCAAGTTATCAAGTAACCCATCTCAATCATGAGGAAAAACAAGGGTTTTAAAATCAACGGAAAACCACCACCCAGGTATATGCCCATACATATACCCAAGTTATCAAGTAACCCATCTCAATCATGAGGAAACACAAGGTCATGAAATCAACAGATAACCACCACCCAGGTATATGCCCATACATATACCCAAGTTATCAAGTAACCCATATCAATCATGAGGAAACACAAAGGTCATGAAGTCAACGTGACACGGTCAAACGATTGTACCTGGTGAGCTGACCTGGTTTGAGCTGACATTTAAAAACTTCTGGAAACACACACGCAATCAGTGTTTTCGTGCACAAGGTCGGAAATCAGTTGTCGAGGTCCTGGTGTACGGATACGTCGGCCGCCGCACCAACATTGGACTCCCTGGACTGTTAACCACACCCAATACGCTAAACACTACTGCTGCACATAGAAGAAAGATCAGAGTCTGTGGTAGAACCGACCACCTTTGATACCAATTGTGACAACCGGGTCCCGGTGACAGCACAACCACCCCGCCTTAACATGGTCGTCGGGTCCTGGCCCACCTGGTACCACCAGTTGCCCCCACAGACACGTGGGGCCCACCCTAGGGACCACCCACATGTCTGAACGGGTCATTTGACTAATGACAGTCCCCACAGGCCAACACATGTCCTTTCCAGTGTGTTTTGTCCTCACTCACACACACCCTGGGAAACTTCCCAGGAGGTCACCCATCCTGATTACTACTCCAGGACAAGCACTCTTAACTATGGATTTCTAATCATACAGGCTCGAAAAGGAAGGTGCACCTTGTTGACATGAGTCATATCATTTAGTCATTTAACCCTTTATCATTTGGGGCTGTTACAATCATGTTAACTTTTTTATTATCAAGAAGACTTTATAGAAAAAGTGAGAAACCACATGGTTTAAACAGAACATGCCTTAAAAGAAACCACATAATTATTGAAAAACAACTTAATCCAATCAAAAACATTGTCCATAAATAGTTTTCGGAATGATTGGTAACCTGAAGGTATAGATCATCCTTTATAAGGACTTCAAAGTGATAAGACAACATGTATCAAGTTTCTATGTATAGTGAAGTCACCATTTCATGAATCTTGAAAATAATTTTCATTCACTAATGATTGTAAAATCCCTAAATGATAAAGGGTTAAATGACTAAATGATATGACTCATGTCAACAAGGTGCACCTTCCTTTTCAAGAGCCTGTATGATTAGAACTCCATAGTTAAGTGTGCTTGGCTTGGAGTAGTAATCAGGATGGGTGACCTCCTGGAAAGTTTCCCAGGGTGTGTGTGAGTGAGGACAAAACACACTGGAAAGGACATGTGTTGGCCTGTGGGGACTGTCATTAGTCGAATGACCCATTCAGGCATGTGGGTGGACCCTAGGGTGGGCCACACATGTCTTCGGGGTAACTGGTGGTACCTGGTAGGCTAGAACCCGACAACCATGTTAAGGCGGGGTGTCTATGCTGTCACCGGGACCCGGTTGTCACATTTGGTATCAGAGGAGGAACCAAGCCTTAAGTGCGGTGCACTGCCTTGGTTGAGATGCATGACCCACAATGAGGGCGTTGTGCTCTAGGGGGGGGGGGTGATTGTAACATCCCCAAATGTTAAAGGGTTAAATGACTAAATGATATGACTCATGTCAACAAGGTGCATCTTCCTTTTCGAGAGCCTGTATGATTAGAACTCCATAGTTAAGCGTGCTTGGCCTGAAGTAGTAATCAGGATGGGTGACCTCTTGGGATGTTTCCCAGGGTGTGTGTGAGTGAGGACAAAACACACTGGAAAGGACATGTGTTGGCCTATGGGGACTGTCATTAGTCAAATGACCCGTTCAGGCATGTGGGTGGAACCTAGGGTGGGCCCCACGTGTCTGCGGGGGCAACTTGTGGTACCAGGTGTTCCAAGACCCGACGACCATGATTAGAACTCCATAGTTAAGAATGCTTGGCCTGGAGTAGTAATCAGGATGGGTGACCTCCTGGGAAGTTTCCCAGGGTGTGTGTGAGTGAGGACAAAACACACTGGAAAGGACATGTGTTGGCCTGTGGGGACTGTCATTAGTCAAATGACCCGTTCAGGCATGTTGGTGGACCCTAGGGTGGGCCCCACGTGTCTGCGGGGGCAACTGGTGGTACCAGGTGGGCCCAGACCCGACAGCCATGTTAAGGCGGGGTGGCTGTGCTATCACCGGGACCCGGTTGTCACATAGTATCCTTGATAAAAAAAATATCAAAATAGGTATACAAGTTGTTAGTATAAGAAAAACATGTTATATATGTATTGGAGGGTATCCTTGATAAAAAAGTATGATTATTTTATTACATACATAGATGAAATAATCTTATTCCACTGTTATTTTTTCCATATATCATGTTCTTGGATTCCATTTTGATTCATGTCTTATGAAATTAATGGATTTATGAAAAGATTCATGATTTCGATATATGATATGATGTGTATGTTTTTTCAAGTGTTAAGAACATTTTCTCATACCATTATGCTCATGTTAATCCTATGTGATATTTGATATATACATTGTTTTCCCATAATAAGAATCTGATCCCACCATTTCATTTGTTTCATTTCCCCATGTTATGAAGAATGGTATTATATATTATATGAATAATAAGTGGGATAGTTATGAAGAATTATGTGGGATATAATGTAGATCTCTTATAACAAATATTCTAATATATCCATGTTTCCAAAGAAACTAATTCTTTACAATTTTCTCATGGATTGTAATTCTATATAATGAATATTCATTTTGTAAGATGTAATATTTATTTATGAAAAGAATGTGTCATTATAGTTTTCATTGATAATTAAATATCTAATCATTGGAATGGTGATTTGATTCCTTTATAAAAATTTATGGATATAATGGAGTGGGTAGAACTTGAATCAAACAATAAATTTTTAGTTCATTAGTGGAGGATGACTAGACCTTTCACCACACAATTTTTGTGATTCGAATTAATAGCTGTGATTACATAGGGATTCACATTATCCATTATATTTAGAGGTTTCTAATGTTTATTGTCATTATTAAGCCTTGCGGTTTGTATAATCTCCATACTCGGTGTAATTAAGTCATTCTATTGTGGGTTGTTCATTAGGTTGAGCTTGCTTTTCATCCATTTCAGTAGTTTTATACATTATATCGATTTAATATCAAATTACATAATGTTTATCTATTACAAACATGAAGAATAACTCTATCCATTTCAGTTAATTACCTATATGATTATTCACTCACTTTTAACATTCAATAAGGTGAATAATTTTTCAACTACGAGTTTTATCATTTGAGTTTCAACGAAGATATATTTTCTCTATTTTCCCTAAAACTATGAGAATAATGCGAGTATCCAATTTACAATTCCAACATGACATAACTATAAATTATTTTATTATATCTACATAAATACTTTATATATTATACTTTTTAATGACATGGTTTTAATCCACCAAAAAAATTATGGATCATTATTTCACGATCAATGGAAAAAAGGTGTATTCCTTGAAATTAATATAATGTTTACATAATAAGAATCAATTGATTTATCATACTATTGTTTCATATTCATGAATTATCTATCTTTTTTATTATGAAGAGTGGAAGGAAAAATATTTATTGAAAAATAGATTATCAAAATAATCTCATTCCATAATGTTGATTTATTCCTCATGCCTTGTATTATTAATGAGAGTTCACCATTTATAAATTCCACCCTCCAAATTATAAATACATAAAACCACCTTTTCAAGATCTAATCAATATATAATGGAAAACATAGTATTTTTTTGTTGGTCTACTAGATGAAAATTATCCGGGAGTTTGACAAGATTTGGGTTATTTTTGATAGGCTGTGAAAGTTGGGTGAGTATCTCTACAATATTTTATACTCCATCCCCATCCTATTTGGTTACTCACTAGAAGAATCATTACATTGTCTATCATTTTCACTGTAAACTAGATTCCTCCTAGTATAATCCATTGAATAAAACTAAAAAGCTTAGTTTTAGTATTAATAAAAAATGACCAAAAGAAAAAATCATATGCAATCAAAAATCAATCTTAGTATGTCTTAAAAGATGAAACCTTCATTTCAATATATGAAATTTTAGGTTTATCTTACATAAATGTTGTTCAAAATATGTTAGTTTAAGTTCAATCATATCATTATTCATAGTTTATTCCCTGAAAATAACTGAACCCCTCTATGATACCAGTAGAGAGGACCCAACCATAACATATAAACATATTGCATCTTTAATATGAATATTTAATAAATATCACTTTAAATCTCACACCCATTACCTATAATTTTAGTGTAATTAGTGATTAGATAAGTAAAAAAAAATCATTTAAAAAAAACATTATTCCACATATTCCATTGATATTCTTCTAACAAGATACCCTTCTCAACATATCAACAAAAATATGATTCACTCTATCCTAAAAAAAGTAAACATAAGACCGGGGTGAGATCAGATGAATTGTAAGGGTAAACTTAAGATATAATAATGAAATATCATAAAAGATAAATATATGAACAAGTTGTTATGAAGAAAGAATCAACATGATTAAAAATAAAAAATAAAATCATTCCTAAAAACATTGATTATAAATCCCGAGTCATGAGATATTAATTTTGACATAACATAACACACAAATCATAGGGGTAGATAAAAATGATCTAATAATCATGATTCATGAAAATATTACAACTGACTATTTTATAATAGAGACTCATGGAATAAGAATATAGAATATATATATATATATATATATTCATAATTTTTTATGTCAAGTCTCACTACCATGATCATCATTAATTAGAGGATAGATTCCCATAATTGATCATATTATTTCCCTAGTCCCTTATATGTCATATAATGTGATATAATTCTTTAACAATTGAATTTATAAGATATATAATTCTATGAACACCAATCAATTAATTAAAACCATAACTATTCCTGACATATGGACATAAAAAATTCAGAATTAACTCATAGAACAATTAAGCCATGGGAGTGAAATGGTATTCTTAAGAATCATAAAAAAAGCATAAAAATGAATCATATAAATAAATAAAGAGGATTAAAAAATTACAATATATCCATAGTAAAAAATAATAATCTTAAAATGATATTGAAAAAGATGAAAAACACTTTATAAAAGAATTAAAAAACTACTTTGAAAAATGAAACGGGTTATCCTTTAATTTATTAGAAATATTGTTTTAATAAGATATAGTAATTAAATAATTTTAGAAAATTGAAGATAATGTAAATTAAAATTACTTTTATGAATTATTAAAACTATAAAATGGATAATCATAAAAGATCCTGAATAAAATAGATGGAGAAATAGACTATGTAGATAAAAGTAAAAAATATTCATTTCATAATTTTGTAATGAAATTAATGTTTAAAAGAAAATTAACTTAGAAAATCATAAAAATAGGAATAAAAAACCAATAAATTCATATGAAAAATATGTATATAAGTTAGTTATATTTATATCAAAAAATAAGATATGAGGTTGTTTTTACTTAAATGAATAATTTCAAGTGAATTATAATATAATGTGTGTGGAAATAATAAGAAGACATATAAAAGAAATAAATAAAAATATGATAATAAAATAGATAGGGTTTTATATAGAAAGAATAAATAATTTTAATATAATATAAATTATGTTATAAACAATCTCGATTTCCATATGTGATTGAAAAGAAATCCTAACCCTTACTTTTTTACTTCTTTGAAATCACTTTAATATCCTATATAATAATCATAAAATTTCAATCAGTTATTTTAGAAAATTATTTTTATATTATATATTTCATACTCATCAATACAATTAAATTATTAGAAATATATTAGTTAGTTATTGTATATTTTCATCACTATATGTTATTATTTTTGAATATTTTGTTCAAGTGTCATGATTATGATTTTGATACCCATTCTTTGATAGTAATTAAATATTTATAGGATTTTACATGGTAGGGGAATCAAAACATTTAATGAATTTTTTAGTATCACAATCATTTATTGGAAGATATTTTTATAGTTAGTCTGAATGAAATCTATTACGAGCATGTTTTGGGTAATTTACACATAAATACAAGTTACATTGTATTGATTATTAAATTTTTTTCTTACCTAAAAAACCAAATTCCTTGTATAAAATTATCCTAAATATAATATATAAAAATTATTAACGTCTTTATGCTTATTCATAATGAAAATTATGATGTTGGTATAGTATAGTTAATGTAGGTTGTTGAATCGACCAAAACAATAACATTTTGTACTAATGAATGAGAAAGATTATAGAGTTATTTAATATTAAAATAATTCAAATAGAATCCTAAAGAAGTTAATAGAATATTATTTGATTGTTTAATTATATTTTATAATATTTTATAATATAAATCAATTTAAAGAATTGGATAAGAAAACATAAACTTTGATGGAATCACACCTTGAAATGCATTCATTTGCAATAGAATATTTAGGTATTATTCTTAGGACCAGAAGCTACCAAATTTGAAAAAATTATTTATTTTATGGAATTTGTAAAGTGATTATATAAGAAAAATAATTATTTGATAGGGGTATATGAGGGTTCCTTTTAAAGTAGTGTAATGAGTGAAATTTCCATATATACTAAGTTGATATAGTGTAAGGTTTTGATTTTTCTTATAAAGTGAATCAAAAGTGGAGAAATAAATAATAGAGATCCAAAAAAATTATTTAAATTATTTATATATTTATTAGTCTTTTACCTCTTAATTTAACCTCTTAACCTCGTTTTACATTCATCATGGTAATTATATTATTTCCTTGGTAAATTCATTTTATACCAATAAATGTGTAGGATCCTCTATTTTTCTAGGTACCCCCCTCTATGAGATTGGTTAAGAAAATTTTAATTTTTTTTTCTCTTCTTATTTATCCTTTGTGGTCATGTATATTCTGGGGATGAAGATCATTTTCTATGGAGAGTGAATTAATGTTTGGGTATATATATTTATTTGAATTAATGGAGTCCGGGTATATATATGATAACAGATTCGAAGTGTTTTCTTTGGTTTCAAGTGATTATGATGTGGTCTAAGATGTTTATCTATAATATGATTTATGAAATGTCTAATAGACACTTTCATTTCACAAACATGTCACCTGAAATGAACTTGTCACTTGGAAGATGTTGTGAACTAGTTCATAGAGAGAACATTTACACCTTGTGAAACTGGTTCATGTCATGAAGGGGTTGATTCGTGTTATTTTAACCATAGGTGAATCAATTTTTTGTGTATTTTATAAATCAATAAATTCAGTCCATTAAAGTGTTTCATGTCATGAATATTTCAGGACCAGTGGTTTTAAACCTAAATATGAAAATGATTTATTTTTTAATTCACCGTTCATCCTTCTCTCTTGAACCCTAGTCCGACTCTAGCAGATTTTGGAGAAATTCATTCCCTTAAAAAAATCTTAGTCTTGCATTCAACCTCTAGTGAGTTAATTCTATTTGGTTTTCCCCTTTATGTTTGTATCGTCCATTGTAGGAGTCAGATCAGTTGACAATAATTGAATTAGGATTTAATCTTAATTTTTTTATGATCCTATTTTTTTCATTGTGATCACCATCACCTTAATTAGTTGTTGGAGTTTCCTATTAAAAGCATTTATTTGATTGCTACATAATGGTAGGTGGTATAAAACATATCCCAACTGACTATTCCTATTTTTATGTGTTCTCGATATTATGTGTTTTCATTGACACAACAATTGTGTTAACTAATGGAATAATGGGTGATAAAAATCATGGGTTTGGACCACTCCTTGGATCCTTTTGTATCTAATAACATTGACAAATTTCCTGAGGCTACCCAAAGGGTGATCCTACCATCAAACAATAATAAACATGACATGGTATTAAAACATGAATTAGTATGACATGAGACCTTAAGTAATTTCTATGAGAGGATTAATTGGGGAATTGCATACTTGGTTATTGAAATGACTATTGATACATCGATTTGATATGGTTTTCTACACTGGTATGTTAATAGTTTAATATATAACTTTATTAACAAATGTGTATTGAAATATAATAAGTAATTGGATGAATTAAACTTTTTGGATTATTATGTATGTTTTGTTATTCATTCCATTTTGAATTGTTTTCTGGTTATGGTTAAATAATTATATAAATGGATTGGCCCGATTATTCAATAATTCTTATAGGTATTAGATATATTTTTATTAAATGATTATATATAGTTCTTTTCCCAGTTATGATATACTTTTTATAGTTATTATCTTGATTATTCTAAAATTCATATATAGATGATGTGAACCAATTACGATGTAATGATTATAGGGCAGGGGCTGGTTATACTGAAATAATTATGTAGAGTGAATTTCCATGTTACTATATAATTCTATTAGGAATTGGACCAGTTAGGATGAAATCCAAATATAGAGGGCATGGACTACTTATGTTGTAATGATTATAAGTTTTTTTTGTTATTATATTTAAATTATTATATAGATGGTTTTTCCAGGTGATGTGAGTATGAAATGGTTTTGTGGTTGCGGTTGGCATTGTTATGATACATGCTTAGAGATATTCTAACAATGTGACAAATTATATTGATTACTGAATTGTATTAATTAAATAATTAATACACATGTTTAATGCTCATTTCTTGAAACTAATTACCTGAGTGGATTTTTTAACATTGTGGTTTTGACCTATAGTTTATCATAGCCTATTCAGGTAACCGTTTGGTACCCCAGAAGAATATGTGGACGATAATTTGAATAAGTTAAAGTGACCTTGTTGTTGAATATTACTTGTTATATAGGTTAGATAATGGAGATGGAACGTACCATAGATTTGTAATGAGGGCATATTAAGTTTATTTGTCTCGGCTTGTTCTTCTATATGTTTGAATTCTAGACAGTCATTTAGTTACATTCCAGTAAGACATTATAGGGTTAATTATTATTTGGTATACTTGGTTTATCCTTTATATTATAATTGTGTGATGTGCAATTTCCTCTATTTTTGTTACTCTAAAATTTTTCTATTTCCATTTTATTGTAAATATATACCATAGGGAATACCCCCCCCCCTAATTTCTCCACCCCCACTACAAGTCAGAAGCCTTTTGTATATGGGGAAGTGAATTTGAGGTCCAGGAGCCAACCAGATTTGGCCATGTGACAGTGTACTGAATATTGGAATGTTAAAAATTAGTATCAAAGAAATGTTTCCTTCTCTGTTACATTACTGTTTGGGAATGATATAAAGGATACTAGGATGTGTTGGGAGATGGAGAAGAGATTTTTTATTGGAGTAACAAATCCTTGTTAGGTGATAAATCTAAGTTCATAGGGATGGTATTTTTGTTCTTGTTGTTCGTTGTTATGATTGATATTATTTCACCTAGGGTGATTCACATGTTGTGTGATGTTATTATTTCCTGAGATTTATTCTCATGGATTAGTTTGTTATAATATGAGTATGCATACATCCTGATAAGAACATAAAGATATATATTGACATCCATTCATCGTGATTGGGATAAATTTATTACTTGTTATATATTTTCTATTATGTAATGTGAAAAATGATCCCTATTATATCTAACAAATGAAATCAATAAACTGTTATTTCAAGACCATTCACAGGTTAAAACATGTTTTGATATGCGATGGGCTTGTGGTTGCATATTTCTGTCACATATTGAGGTTGAAAATGTTGTCATATAGTGTTCAAAGGTTTGTTTTTGTATTTTAGTGAAATACCTCCTCATCATCTTCAAAATAATCGTTAGCAGAGTGAAAATTAACTTCCTCGTAATGAAGCAGAACCGGATATTCCAGTACCTCATGAGGATCATATAGATGTTCAGATTTTCAATATCTTCCTGAGGTTCATGTGTTCTATTAAAAGGGAGACTATTCATGTCATGTATTGAATATATGAGTTAATGAGAGAGTTTCATCTCAAGTGATTGCCTATGTTCACTGGGGATGGAGGCACAAAATAAGACGAGTTCTACATTGATTCAATCCAAATGATCTTCACAAACCTCGACAAACCTATATATAGCATTGTGAATGTTGCTACATACATGCTTCAAGGGTTTTCCAAGAACTAGTGACACAATTTAGAATAATCTAAGTAGTAATAGGAGTTGTCCTAGATGAACATTGAGAATATTTTTTTGAGCCACTTCTATCTATTAACATTGAGGGATGAGTAGGATCATGAGTTCATTCACCAGATATATGAGGTTATGTCAATGATAGACAATTCCAGATGCTTCACCAACCTATAGTGATTTTCACCATCCTTTGAAACAGATGATATCTATAGGGTGATAATGTTTTAGGACGGGATTTGATATGGAATTAGGTTATATGTGAAATTTTTTATCTTGAGTAGTATTTTGAACATGATGAATCAGTCACTCATTACATAAGGGAATTGAGAGAGGCCCCGAGTGGTGGCTTGGTTATTTCATCATGGTGAACAAGGTGCCCTTCATATTATTGAAAGAGGCACTACTATGATAGTTATCTCCATGAAAATAGTGGGAAGAAATTTCAGGGTAGTGGGAAGCAATATTAGAAAAATATTACATTATAGTGATATTATTGTGGAATGATTGGCTATATGCGGAAATGTATCCATACCCTGCTTTGGAGTTCCATGCTTGTGGAAGGTTGTGTTTGAGCGGTTTTGAAGGGGAATACTACAACAGGGTAGTGTAAGGGGATCAGGACTCAGCTACCCTTAAGTAGATTAATAGATGGAGTTTTACTATATTATTAGTTCAATGTAAGCAGTTTGGTACCCTAGTGTAGGAATGGTGGTACCATGATGATGGAACAACACAAGGGAGGCACACTAAATCATAGGGAAGAGAGGAGAGTCAGCTACATGCTATGTAGTCTACTTAGGCTATTTTGGATGTAGGACCTTCTTCAATTAGACGTAAAATTCTTGTATCATATAACTTAACTTGCTGTTTGTTTGATATAATAGAATCAAATTCACTTATATATTATCATTTTTTAAAAAACTGGTATTGTGTGTGGAATTTTGGATGTTGTCTTGACCATTAACGCACCTTTGGGAGTACAGTCAGAGAGTATTAGATAATGTAATACATGCTATTTAGAAATTGGTGGTTACCATTTATTTTGGGAACCATTTTTATCTGAAATGATAGGCCTTTATTGTATTATAGGTATGTATAGGTTATTTCTATACTAGGATCATATTGACTTCTACTAGGGGAGTGTTACCTTTCTATCCCAACAAGTTGGTAGCTATTTTTATCAGGGTGAGTGGAATCATAAGGACGGTTGTGCAGGACCAATTTGGTGAATATTTGATTGTTTCATGACTCAGATAGTAGGTATTTCTCTATAAAATGTTACTATACCGAACTATACTTTTCCTTTAGTAGTAGAAAATTTTAGGATTTTTTTCTTGAAGAGTTCCATGACTTACCACTAGAGTAGGAGATCGAGTTCGTGATTGAGTTGGTACCTGGATAAGAGATAGTTTCTATTCCAAGAAAAATGATGGAAACAATAAAGAATTAGGATTTGATGGCTTTGTTAGACGATCTAGATGATAAGGGTTTCATGTATACCTGCACATAAAAATGGGTTTCCCTAGTTCATTTCCCCAAGAATGTGGATATGACTTAACAATTTTGTGTGGAATATCATTGATTAAACCAGATGGCTATCAAGAACTAGTATACCCTTCCATACATTGAAGATATATTCAATCAGACGATAGGTTCCCAGATATTCTTTAAAATTTATTTGAGATTGAGGTATCATTAGTTTAGTATGACACCATCATACCTACATCATAATTTTTCTAGGAGTAGTTGTGGATTGTATTTGTTCATGTTGATGTTCTTATGTTTGATGAATGCATTGACAATATTCATAGACATGATGAATAATATATTTTATCCACTTATATGTCAGTTTGTGTTGTTTTTTATTAAAAACATATTAGTTTAATCCCATTCATCATATGACCGTGAACAAAATTTTTGAACCCTCTTGAGTACATTGATAGAGAATCATGTTTTTTCCAGGCTAACAAAATACACTTTCTGGATTGATAATGTTAATTTCATGGGTCATCTCATCTTAGAGGCTGGATTGTTAGTGGACCTAAATAAAGTTCCAGTCATGGAATATTGGGAGAAGCCTAATAATTTCATTTAGATTTAGAAAATTCTAGGTCTATTAGGATGTTATCGTTGCTTTGTCTAGGACTTCCCCCATATGGATGAACTGATGTCCAGGATGATAAATATAGGGGTGATGTTTGTTAGGTTAAATTCATAAGAGAGATATTTTTAGGAGATTAAGTGCACACTAACCTTAATAATGATCCTCAATATAACTATTCCATGTAAGGAATACATCATGTCTAGTGACACATCCATAGTTGGACTCAAAGCTGTTTTGATATAGGAGGAACGAGGGTTTTATATTGCTCTAGACAGGTGAGGATGATTTGGAAGAATTATCCTACTCTGAATATGTTGTTATTTATTTTAGTACATTCCTTGATATGATTGGCATGATATATTTTTGGTGTGATGTTTTTTTCATACACAGAACACAGGAGCCTCATGTACATATTTTCTCTATAGGACCTAAGCCTTTAGAAAAGGAGGTGGATCAAATATCTATAGTCTTTCAACTTCGAGTTTTCCTATACACTGGGTAATGGTAACATCATTGAGGATGAATTGAGAAGGAATATTAAAACATAAATAGAGTGAGAGTCTTTGGATGAGTGAAAGATGATCGAACAGTTTACAGATATGTATCTAGTTGTCCAGGAGTCCTTGGGGAAAGTTTCCATGACATTAAAATAAATTATACCCATTATTTGGAATAGATTTCTAATAAAAAGATATCTAATCCTGAGGGACTACCTTGAGGGATATCTTATATAGTGTGTGACATAATCAAGATGGTTTATTGGAAGTGGAAATTATCATCTTTATCATGGAAAATAATGGATTCCTATGGGATTGTGTGAGTAGTTGATGAGAGAGTTTCATGCTTCTATAAGGGAGGTACAACCATATTTGAAAAAGCTATATCATGATCACTATATAAATTACTAGTGTCCATGAATAAATAATGAGGTATAAATATTTTGGTGAGTTGTTTCACTTATTAGTAGGTTAAGGACTAGAATAATAGGTCTACAGGGCTAGTTCATCCTCTTCACATTCAAGAGTTGAAATGGGATGATGTCATTATGAAATTTGTAATGGTATTTCCCATGTTACCTTGAGTGATTGATACTTTATGGGTCATTATAGATCGACTATAAAATGTATCCCACTTATTTCTTATCGGTTAGACCTTCAGAATTGATGAACTGAGTAGTTTTTACATGTGGGTGGTAATTTGAATACATGGTGTTCTAAGGAGTATGATTTCTAATATAGATCATCATTTCATATCTATGTTATGGAATGGTCTTCTTAATGCTTTGAGATTAAATGTTCTTATAAGATCAACCTATCATCTATAGACCAGTGTCTAATCTGAAAGGATTGTTCTTATTCTAGAGGATATGTTAGAAGCCCATATTATATATTTTGGTGGTTCATGGGAGAAGAACTTATATCTTATATAGTTTTATTATAATAATAGATTATAGGAATCAATCAAAATGAAATCTTTTGAGGATTTTTATGGAAGATTATTCTATTCATATAATTGTTGGTTGTAGGTAGGTGAGTCAACACTAGTTGGACTTAGTCTCATATAGGTAGCATCAAAGAAGGTTCAGTTAATAAGAAGGTGGTTGGGGACTACAACGATTAAGAAAAAATTACACATTGTCAAGTGGAGATGACATACATAGTATTAGGTTATTCATCATGTTTTTCTTTGGGTGTAACCTCATTTAGGGAAACACCATATCTAGAAAAATACAATGCTTGTGCCTATTTCATTCAGCCCATTTGAGATAGTGGAAAGGGTAGGTCCAATGGAATATTGATTGGCACAACCACATTGTTATAGTTCCATGAATGATGTGTTTCATGTATCACAAAATTAGAGATATCAACCTAACCTTATCAAGTGGTATTTATTTTATGACATCAATATTGGTGTAGATACATACTTTGAGTATCATCTAATATGAATTTTTGGATGTAGTGAGAAGTATCACAAGAAATGACTATCCCTATAGTTCAAGTGGAGTAGCAGCATGGGAATGTTCAATATGATACCTAGGAGAGGGAATCTGATATGCAATCATAATGGTTAATATTTTTCTTCAAGACCCATATTGATTCTTGGAGTATGTTGAGGATGATTTTTAATAATGTGGGGAGGTTATAGGATCATGTATTTTTATAGGTATATCCCACTTCAATATTTTGTTTAATCTCTTTTAATTTGGGGTTTACTAATTCTTTAAACCTTGGTGGACGAGTCTATTTTTGGGATGAATAGAATTTCATGGGAAAAGATACCAAATATGTAGGTATGTATTTTTTTATGAATTAATGGAGCATGGGTATATATGTTTCATGGAATTACTAATGATTTATGTGGTCTGGAAGGCTTCAATGTTGGTTCTGGATGTTTATGTGAAATCTAGAAAGTTCACTGTCTGTTGGACACTTTCACATCATATACATGTTGTACCATGAAAACTTGTCACTGTGTAGGTGTTAGGAAATGATTTAGAGCATGAATGATTATACCCTGTGAAATTGGTCACATCATGAAATGGTTGATCAGAGTAATTTTAACCTAAGGTAGTGTGTTTTTTGGTTTATTTTATAAACAGATAAATTCACATCATGAAATGGTTTCACGTCATAAATTTCTTGGGACCAGTGGGTTTAAACCATCCTATAAGTATGTTTTATTTTTCATCCACCATTCGGTCTTCTCTATTGAACTCTAGGGTAACTCTTGGAAATTTTGGAGTGATTCCTACCCTTTCAGAAGTCCTGATATAACATTTAATCTCAAGTGACTTGATTCACTTTGGTTTTCTGCTTTCTTTTATATTCCTTCATTGTCACAGCGAGATCTCTTAACCTTTTTGAATTAAGTTTTTATCTTTATTTTTATGTGATATAGGTTTTTTACCTCTGATCACCACCTCCATTATTTTTTATTGGTGTTAACTATTAAAATAATTTTTTGATCTCCAGATAAAGGTATGTGGTGTAAAATGAATCCCTATGGTGTGTTCCTATTTGGTGTTAAATTTTAAAAGAATTGCTATGGGTTACTGGAAGCTGGGTCTCAGTTATATTAGATCCAAATGTATATTGTGTTCTTATTTCCATTTTCAATTGTATTCTGGTTAGACTGAAATTATTATATAATGGGCCTATCCCAATTATGATATAAATATTATAGGGTTTAGACTAGTGATTTTGAAATGATTTTAAAGAGGACTTCACTCGGTTATGCTGTAATGCATATTTTTCGTGTCCTGATTATGTTGAAATACATATAAAAAGAGGTTGGGTTGGTTTTTCTGTAACAATTATTAGTCTTTTCCTCGTTATATTGAAATTTTCATATAGATGGCTGGACCCATTTATGTGGTAATTCTTATAGGGCTTGACCTATTTTGATGAAATTTTTGTATAGAGGGATTGGACTAGTTATGATATAATTCTTATATTGTTTTTTCCATTTATGGTGAAATACTCTTAGAAATGGATTTTTATGGTTCTGTTGTTATGCCCTAGATTAGTGGTTTCAGTTTCATAGTTGTGATACACCACCATATATATTTTGAAATGGCATCGAAGCAGGTGGATCATTGCATTTTATTTTTGATTAATTAATACAGATTTTTATCACTTATTTTTATGCACTTATTAACAGACTGGTTTTTAAACATGGTGGTTTTTAATTTCTGGGGGTTTCTCACACCCTAT